>JAXQQM020067717.1:0-72563 GCA_034641835.2 Pinus albicaulis
ACTAGGAGTTGAAGGAAGAGAACCACCGAGACCAAGCATGGCACATGGTGACTCGTGAGGGAAGTAGTTCTCGTGAAGTTTGGAAAACACGTTCTTTTAGTTCTGCTAAGCGTAGTGTTGTTGCTCATGCTACTACTAGCATTGATATTGAGGTTGGAGAGGAGTTTGAGGAAGCATGTAAGGTATCAATGGTGGAGAATTACAAAGAGTACCCCATGATGGGATCCATTTTTCCCTTTGGTATTTGTGCCTACAAGATCTTATGTCGATTGAATCAATAATTAACTGTTCAACCAACAATCAACTTGACTGAGTTGATTAGGTACGAGAAAAATTAGACTAATCTTAAAAACTATGCTTTGCACTATCCCATATTTATCACACTAATGCTACACAACATTGTGCATTTGCACCCAACTCTCATGCACGCACACAAATTTTTCATTAACATCTATAACCCTAACCAAGTGACAATTGATCAACAATTTGCACCAAAGTTTGTTATAGTGTTGAAAGTTCATAAGAAATTTAGATCCATGGTACCTTAAATAAATTTTGAGATAACCACCACAAATTCGACCACAATAGAGAAAACTTGTTATAAATTTTAAACCTATAAAAATTAGGATTCATGTTCCTAGGAACGATCATAAGAAGTAGTTGGAATATAGGTCGAGTTGTGAGCCTTGACACATTGATAATGCAATGGCTTAGGTCAAAACTCACACATTGAAAAGTCATCAATGAAGAGAAGAAAAGATCATTATGAATTACACATACTCCAAACTTCCTACCAAATTCTACTTAGTTGTCCGCAACTCAACTATACATAATCTTATAGTAAATAAAAATTTCACAAAGCCTTCTTAACATAGCTAATAAATGGCCATTGGAAGAGCACCCCTTATATAATAGTAATATTAGCAATCAATAGATTATTTCATATTGAACTTCATAGCCATAGCGCTCCTATGTATTGTATGATGTATTCAACTTGCATTATCAAATATAGATAAAATCATACTTTTGATTGATACATTTAAAACATACTTGTGCACAATGTTGAATGCAATGCCAGTCAAGGAGTAAAGTTGGTTTAACGTGTATTGATCTATAAAATAATGAAGAAACTTAGTAACACATCACAACTTTCATGTTTGAAAATATTATAAAGCTTTCATGAAAATCCATTGTTGTTATAGTTCCTTCTCTTGACCATGTTCCACATAAGCATGGAAAATCAAGTAATACTAGCATTTGCACCGAGAGGTGCAAAGTAACGTCGAGGATTGGGGATACATCTTCCATGCGAGATAAAGGTGATGTAGGTGATAAAGTTGAGGCAATACAAAATGTTTTGGAAGAATGGGTGGTTTGTTTATCAACTTTTGTGAGTTACCTTGAAAATTGCTTTGTTCTCTTCATGCCTACCTCTGAAACCTTCAAAAAAACTATCCACAAAATGCATATTCAATGACCTCTACGGAATATGTACCTAGTTCGTGAGAGGAGCATTAATCTTTGTTTAAAATATAATAAAGTGAAAGTATAAGATAGTGAACAACTTCAACTCCTCCCTAATCTTAAAATTTTTATATCTATCTAAATATTATCATTTCCATGAAATAAAATTGGTAATGAGACTGGATTGAAGTGAAAAATATCCAATTGGTGATACCCCAATTATATGTTGCACTGTTCTAAGAAAATAAGCGTCCTTCCAAGTCACCAACGTAGATAAAAATCGACTGAAAACCTAAGGACCCAGAATTGTCAGGCTTCCTTTAAACCAAAGCTTTCCTTAAAACTTCTAAAAGGAAAGACTTGTAAACTACTGGAGTGATGTTCGACATAGCCTCTAACAATTCTAAGAAACCTGGATTGGAACCTAAAGTGTCGATTAGGAGCCTAATATGATGGAGTTTACATCTAAGCCTTGGTTACTGCAAGTTTCCAAATTAAAAACTAGGAACCAAAAATTACCTTCGCACAAAGGAGCCAGGTCATACTGAGACCAACTATGGAGGAGAGTGCAGGCGCTATCAATGTGGTTTGAGAAAAGGAGAGCCCCTTTCGCCAAATTTCACATGAGTTGGAGTGTCGAGACTAAAATTTCACTATCCAGAAGGTTAGAGCCTGAAACCAAAGACAAAGCTCTTCGTAGAGCTGCCTAGAAGATGAACGGCTGGACGCCAATGTGATATTCTAAGATGGAGCTATAACCAAATTAATGGGCCACAAAGGTGGTGGATAAAACCACAAAACATACTTAGTCATGAATGGGGCAGGAGCCAGACGAGAGATGCATTTATCGCCAATTCTCTTGTCCATCCACACGATTCTCATCATTTTGTCATTAATTTTTCCATTGTAGCTTCCAAAGAAATTGAACATGGTTCTGAGTGGATGTCGATTCTATGATCTTGGTATATGAAAATCATAATGGAAAACATGTGAGGGGAGGGAACTACATATGTATGGAGACGGATCTCGTGTGTTGCCACGTCAAGGGGAATGCTTGTTTTATCAAATAAGCATAATATTAAACCTTCAAAGTCTCTCTCGAGGAAATATATGGCGTCACATAGAAGGGGATGGGGAATAGAAAGGTAGTAGGGAGAGTAATGGGGCATAGGATAGAGTCAAGGGGGCAATTATTTAGAGGGAGGGTCCAAGGGTAGAACTAAAAGCTAAGGAACATGTAGTCTTAGGACCAAAAGCTAAGGAACATATAGTCTTAGAGGATTGGGTAGGAACAACTCGAGTTGTTGGTTTCTATCTTTGTCTTTTCTATAGAGCAAGTGAGTGGTTGATTTATAGCTTTGTCAATTCCATAGAGAAAATGAGAAAGCTTTATTTTCTTGCGAGTCTACATCCATGTTGTTGATTATGTATGGAAGTACCCTATGGAATGGAAGTATGTGATCAAATCTTTGATTTTTTGAACCAAACCACCAGAACAAGGGAATTGTTTTTTTGGGTTGCCTTCTTTAATGAGATATTGGATTGTAATCAACTAGTCACCAAGAATAATAATATATTTGACATACTGGATTGTAATCAACGAGTCACCAAGAATAATAATATATTTGATGCCTTTGTCTTTAGCAATACGAAGACCTTGTAGGAGACCATACATTTCAGGTTGATTGTTGCTTTTCCTTCCCCAACCCACACATATTTGATTAATAACCTTCCCCTCCTGCCATCCCTTACCATTAAACCACAAAAGATTATTTTCATTTTTTTATCAATAATAACAATAATAAAGTTTTAATTTAGTTAAATTTTAAAATTTTAACAATTTGAGATGTATGATGAACTATTTTTTTTTATATTTATTATGAATTGATGCCTATTCACATTTACTAGTTATTTAATTTATATAATTACGTTAGTTACCAATATCAATCATCATATCCACTTATTATTTTTATTTTTATTTTTATTTTTACTATTATTATTTCCCATCATCATCATTTTTATTATTTAATACTTCATTTTTCATTACAATATCACTCCCGGCTCTCCTCTAGTTACAATAATCATAACTAGCAGTTGCACCATATGTTGCAAAGGAAACGTTGTAAAGAAGTAACATAGGAAAGAGTATTATAGAGGAAATGATCTCACATGAATCATGTGGGATAGCTCAACTAGAGAGAGTGAACAACTCTTTTTGAAGCTTCTTCTTTACTTCTTGTGCATGTACAAGCTCTGCAAGCAAGAAGTTTTCACAGTTGGGCAAAGTCTAATGCTCATGAGAATAGTCTTAAAAGTAATTGGGGTATCTTGACATAGGACCAGATTGTGTGGTGTACTTGTATGAATGTTGTCAATTTGAAATAAAAAAAAACTTAGCCAAAGTAATTGGGGCACCTTGACATAGGACCAGATTGTGTGGCGTATTTGTGTGAATGTTGTCAATTTGAAATTGTGGGTACAAAAAACTTAGCCATGTCAAGAGTTGGTGTGTGTGGCATATTTGTGTAAATGAGTACAAAAAACTTAATCATGTTAAGAGTTAGTGTGGAGTTGGTGTGGCATAAGCTGAGTACAATTTCTAGGTGATTTTAAAATTTTAAATGTGCTTGGGTTGTAGTTTCTTAGCCTAAGACTAATCTAACATGTCACAAACAAATTAGCAAACATAAAAGACATGATTCCAATAAGATACACCATCACATATTAAAAAAATCTAATGGAACTACTTTAAACAACTATATTTTCAGAGTTTAACACATTTTTCCAAAAAGAAAGGGATGGCAAGGGATGGATGAGATCCATTGTAAATGCCATTTGATGACATCAATTATGGGGGATGGATTGTTGGGCAAAGCTGCACACAAGTATATGGGTGTAGAGTTCAAATGAAAGTATCTTACCCTTGACTAGTACTATCGAGCATATCTGGTCATACATTAGCAGAAGGATTATTCGCTGACTAAAAAGTTACAAAACTCAAGCAGCAGTAACCAAACACACCCTGTTGGAAAGGGATGCCAAAAAGTGTTGTACATGTGCTATGTTTGAACATATGTGGTGGCCAGATGGAGAAAGGATGACATGTTGACCGAGAAAATTTCCAAAACGGCAGTGGATAGTGAAGCACACCCTTTGGGAGGACCATGACAAGAACCGCCTTGAACATCCTGACGTCCCGTCAGACCAAACAGTATAACTCCTTGTGGACTCACTGATGGTTGCAGGCAGGTCATGTATATGTTGCATACAGACACCAAAATTTGAGATGACTGCAACATGTCAAGGCAGTTAAATTGAATTAGGTGTTATAAATAACTGGCATAAGGCCAGATTTCCTGTAAATAGTCTGCTTAATTCAATGTTCAATAAAAGAATCTGGATAATTAGTAAAGATAACACTGGAAAAAACACAGTTGTCAAACTCATAAAAAACTCATTTTTCCTGGTAAAGTTATCCCAAGTGCATCCATTGCTCTTGATGGCAGTTTTGTTCCTTGATGTAGTTGACAAAAATCAAGATTGCGCATTTGCATCGGTATAAAACAATTCATCCTCCATTTTGAAATTTTAAAGAAACTTTATGTTTACAACCAGCACTTCTGTGACATGTTTTGAATCATAAAATACCCAAACCAAATTTCGAACTTGTATTCTCTAATTTTCATTTCTAATTCAAAGGACCAAATTAAAGTCAATTTTGGTTTAAAACTTTCTAGGCTCCTAAATTCTGTAGCATAAATTTATACTTCAGGGCTCTAAAACCTTTACTGCATAGTTGCTTCAAACCCATAATTCCAGTAAATCCAGTGTCAAATATAGTTGGACAGTATAAGATCATATGTCCGAGAGAGAAAATAGGCATTCAGAAAAATAAATTGACAACAGTTATGGTCGAAATGAGAAAACAGAAAAACCGCTTCAAGAAGATGTGCATAACCTCTAAAAAATTTAAATTTTAACAGGCCACTCAACTAGATACAAATGGTAACTTGTCTCCAGAATGTTTGACGAAAGTTTCATTTCTTGTCAAGATCCTCAAAATAACATACAAGAAATTAGCGAAAAACTTCCCAATGTGCACAAAGCTGATGTTGCAATAAAAAAATCGAAATCAACGCCACTTACATATTTAAAAGAGAGTGATGTCTGCACAGAGAAATCTGGAAAACAAGGGTTGCTAAATACAGATGATTCTTGGCTTCCCAAGTGCCCTTTCTTTAAGTGTAACTAACCTATAGGATGTCTGCAAACTATATATCCTATAAATAGTCCTGTAAACAATATATTTACAGATGTTTGAATATTCATTGCAATTAAGTAGCTCATAACTCACATGAATTCTGTCCTGACTCCTCAACTAACACAACATTTACAGATATTTGAATATCTGCAAACTATCCTATAAACAGTCCTGACTCCTCAACTAACACTATATTTACAGATGTTTGAATATTCATTGCAATTATGTAGCTCATAACTCACATCAATTATGTCCTGACTCCTCAACTAACACAACATTTACAGATATTTGAATATCCCGAGAAATTATGTAGCTCATAACTAACATGAATTCACAAAAGACAACCGTGTCTATTTATGTTCCTGAGTACAAGATAAAGCATGTTCAGCCACTCAGCTTCGAAAACTAAAATACACTCAGAAATGCTATTCCAAATAAACACTTCAGACTTTAAGACAACCAGATCATAAAATAGTTCCTCATTGTGAATTATATTTTTTCATCCATTCACCATTAACTATCACTCCAAAAAGCATAAGCATCCATATTTAAACTTTAAAGTAAACCAATAACAATTCTGATATTTTATTCGGTCTTGTCCAGATATCCAGCGCAACTGATCAAGTGGATGCAGTAAGCTTCAATCATTAATGGTTTACCTCTCCATGCCAGTTCATTTCGTTCGGAACAGTTCGAGTAATTACCACATACTCCAACATCTACGCAACCATAATGGAAACCATTTGCACAGATCTAATATCATCCTCCAGAGCCAAATAAGTTATAACCCAATACCATCCTATCATCCTTGACAGTAAAGTTATAATAAATTTTATAATTGTAGAAATTGCTTTCATTTACTATTCAACATTTCAAATCAGCCATCAAGCATTTGATCATAAAAGTTTGATAAATTATTTCTTTCAAGGGACTTTTTAAGTGTTTATTTTGAAGGAAATTTGAAGAATTCCTTTGACCACCAGACTTGGAACCTTCTCACATTTAGGGTTTTGTTGATTGATCCATGGACCACAACACATTTTAGAACATCAGCAACCAATAAATGTTGCATGTCCATTTTAGCCATAGATTATCCAACACAAAATCTAGAAGTTAATAAGCTAATATATTAGGATACATTTTTAACTCGAGACACCCATGAAAAGTGAGAATATTAGTTTTATATGCAATAATTTGCACAATGACAGAAAATGAAAGACGTTAAATTGGAGAATATGCTATTCATCAGCTCAAAATTGAGCAAGCCATCATAATAACATACAACTCAATATTCAATTTAAAGCTTAGGAGCCACGGGTAACAACATAGCATAAACATCAGATTCATATTGTCTGATAAGAATATACATAGAGAACTTTGCATGGAAGATGGTCAATTCACATTAGCGATTTATATGTCTCTGCCTTGTTAGCTGGAACTGCTAAGCAAAGCAGCGTTTCTGAAACATAAACTATATAGCTATTGCCTATCTACTTAAGTTTCATTTCCATTCAAAGTGACTTAAAATGAGGAAAATTGCATATTCCCTATTTTTCTCATGATGTAGCACTTAGCTTACTAATATACTTACCTTCATGAATGTAATCGATTAGGTTCTTGGTGCATGACAATGAATACCATTTCTTGATGGTGTTTCTATTCAACAGATAATAATAGATTCTTCATGTGTCATCCTTCTTTGGAAACAAAAAATAATAGATCCACAAAGCAATGAGTTGGTTCATATTTGGCCATTATTTATTAAGTCTTGTATCTACCTCTTGATCTCCTACTTTTCCAACAACAAATCCTTGCACTGTGACTCATTCAATAGCATAAAAAATTGTTGCAACTCATTGATGTGTTGGACTGCATGGCTTGGAGGCACCCTCTATAGTTCCCATAACAACTTGAAATAGTGCTACAATAAATTGTCCAACTTCTTTTGTTCTTCTAACTTCTCACGTGTGTTGGATATGTATCCAACAAGGCCTTGGGGTATTGTTGTTGGTTGACCACTGGAGAGTGGCACTATCCTATGCTCACAAGGCTATTAAAGAAAACTGTATTGAAGATTTTTATTAGCCTCTAGCCTTTAGTGGTTGAATTGACACCAAGGGAGTTGGATATTTTTTGTGTGGTCATTGCGTATTTTTGGCCTTTTTTGACTAGTATTTGTTTAAGCATTGATGATAGACTATCTCAATCCCAGTGATATGAATAGTTGAATATCATATCATAGACATCAAATGAAACAAAATTAAACTCCACTTCATCTACATTATATATAGAGATGGGGAACTTAATCCACTTTTACATGCACATTCAACAAGTACTTGTTCATGCTAGAAAAACCAAGGGGTAGGGTTAAGTATGCATGATTGGACGTAAATTATGCTTCTTTATCACTGATTTTGAGATTATGTCTCATTGGTTTCCAATGTAAAACACTAAATTCACAAGATCCTTCCCGAGTTGGATATTAATGGAGAATAGTTTCCAACTCTTTGTGTAACTAGGATGTACAATTGCCATCAAAGAGATGCAATCCATCACACTGTTAGATATCGATATCTATTTCACTCCTTAATCTACCATGATTGACATTTGATGCTTCTCTATAATGTAGTGTCCAACATCCATCTTTGGAACATCCATTGCACTTATCGATAGTGATAAAAGGGAAAATTAAGAGGTTGAAAAGGTTGTGCTTGGAAACCAGTTCAGAGGGGAAAAACGCTATAGGTCTGAAGATTTCCTATTTTGGGAGATGGAAGAAAGCAAAAAGAGATAATGGAAGTAGTCCTTCTTGACTGCACAGTAATTTAACAAATAACAAAAATAGATAATGGAAGTAGTCCTTCTTGAGTGCACAATACTTCAACAAATACATATATATAGTTAACTTGAAAATTTTAGATTGAACCAATTACATTGATATAGAAAGGGAACAGAAGGAAGACATATAGACATGGATGAGAACCAAGTTTGCACTGTTGAACTCTTAATCCACTGTGAACTCTTAAAAGGCATTAGAGTGAACCAATTACATTGATATAGAAATGGAACAGAAGGGAGACAGATAGATCTGGATGAGAACCAAGTTTGCACTGTTGAACTCCTAATGTAGTGTGAACTCTTAAAAGGCATGCTCATAATATTCAGTCATTGAGTTGAGCATGTGATCATCTACTTGTAGAAATTTACCCATTATGTATTCTGAAAAGGCTACAGTAAGTTTTTTTGTACACTTTAGCAATAGAGAGAATCAAAGAGAGAGAACCATCCAGCTCTGTTTCTTCTGTAAGTTGTTTCCTCCAGAAGAAGCCAGTATGGGGGTATTCCCCAAGAATCATCACCATAAAGTGAATTAACATAGCCAACTTGTCAAGTTCCCTTTCTTCTAAGTATCATCTTTGAACCAAGATGCTGTGCATTATGGTAGCTAACACCTCCACTTAATCCGATTCATAAGTCTTCCCATTCTTCCATAAATCATGAAATTGCTTTTACAGGTTTGCAAACTTGTTGGAATTCCCACATCATTTCATTTTCAAATGGTTTGGAATTCAATGAGGAGTACTTAACTTCATAAACAATCACTCAGAAATGTACTAGTAACCTTAAGCTTCAAATACAGTTACAAACTGCAAAATTATTGAAGCCTTTCACCAAAGCAGAACTGCTCTAGTGACCTGTGCCAGAACAAAAAAAGGGTGACTAGGTAGGGTGGGATCAGCTCCACCGAAACTAGACAAAGGGATTAGATAGGGCGGGATCACCTCCACTGAAGCTAATAAAAAATAAGGGGTATCAATCCCTCAGAGCCTCAGCTCAAGAAAACAGATATATCAAGTCCAAATTGATAATTCTAAATGACTCCAACTCTCCTTTATTTATGGATTTCTCCATGGGGTTTCATCTAATGTGAGGGGCTGCAAGTGCAACCCCCAAATTTGGGCTTTTTGCCCCAACCGACCCAAAATCTACCCAATGTTTCCCCAAACATTAAATAATTTGGGTCTTCCCCCTTTATCAAGACTAAAGCCTACAGGGTTGGATCCTCCTGTGGGAAATTAATCCATTGTGAAAATTACAGGTTTTCTCCTTTACTTTTGCAGGTTTTTGGTTTGGTTTTTTGGTCCCACTCAATCCCCTCTTTCTTTTATGATCTCAACAAAAGTTGCTACAACAAAGGTGCCAAAGAGTTCCAAATACCAGCATGGATTAAAAAATACATTAATTCAGTGGATCATTCAGAGTGCCATCGTCCAATATAGCACTTCAGAACTTACTCATCCAGTTCAATAGGGTACTCCAGCCCAACAATACAGTGAAGCACCATGTTTCTGTGCTTCAACAGAGAGCCAGGTATTGAGAATTATCACCACTTTGGCAGTAGATCCTTTCACAAGATCCCTGAGTTTCCGATCAGGTCTGAGCCATTCCTTCCCTTCATTAGGCATCCTCATATTTTTACAGAGTGCCCACAAAAATATGTGTTCATCCAGTAACCAATTTAATGTTCTGTTTCTGCTGATGTCTAGTAGCGAACATAATCATTCTATGTTGAGGAAGTCGAGCACCAGAATGTTTGGGTAATAAAAAAACTCATTTCATGTAGACAAATAAGGAGAATAGCTAAGCCAAGGTTGACAAATGATGTGAGCAATTGAGCAGAATTTGAATGAGAGATGAATAAAGGGTTCATGGATCAAAGAAACAATTCCCTACATCAAAAGACCAAATAAACTTTATAGCTCTCCCCATCTAGATTTAGATAATGTTTAATCTTTACAAAAATTGGTGTTCATTGACCAAAAGAAATCAAAAACTAAACGAGAACATCCTTTTATATGCCAAGTTGAAATATTGAAAATTTCAAAAAAATGTTTTTTTCGCGGTTAGGCAATGGTGATAATCACATGCATTACTTTTGTCCTTGATCTCTAACTCTACTTCATAACTAATCTTTGAGCATCTGCACTAAATTATATATGATGGATATTGTTATGCAATGACCAAAAAGGCACAATTGGGCTGAGTCACATGTGACCAAATAACTTCAATTATCATGTAGATTTGAAATAGTATGGATTTCAAAATTCTTTAATAACCTTCGTATAAACTTCCCATGATGCCCAAAAAGTTACGTTGCGCCAAATTAAATTAGGCATAGCATTGGGACATAAAAATCAAGTAACCAGAGCCATATACCAATACCTGAGATAGAATGACAAGCTGTTCACCGTGCTTTTTAGGTGTTGCTGTGAGAGCATGCTCACACAGTCGACGAGGTGAAGTGTTGTACCAGTCATCTCTATATTCATGAAGATAGGGCTGAGTCAAGGGAGTAAAAACCAAACCAGCAAAAATGAAATAGCTTGGTAACTTGTCAAACTGATGAACTGGAACCTATGTTTGCAGCTGACATCATATACAAAGCAATTAAAAGGAGAATTAGAGCAACTTCAAAGCAATTATAGTTTCCAAATAAATTAAGATCAAATTCTATAAAATAAAGTCAGCACTTAACACAGTACACGGTAAATTACAACACGGAGCCTCCTTGGATCATCGTTGTCTCTTGCTCGAAAATGACAGAAAGGATCGGGGTTGTATCTTGCTCAAAAATGACAGAAGGATTAGAAAAATGTATTTTATAGAGATGAATTTCAACCTTACCCTCGATTTGCAAACCAAGAAATCTGGCTATTGCAACCAAATCTGTATCTTGCTCGAAAATGACAGAAGGATTAACAAGTTGTAATTTATAGAGATGAATTTAAACCTTACCCTCGATTTGCAAACCAAGAAATCTGGCTATTGCAACCAAATCGAACTTCAAAACCTGTAAATCGAGGTGAATCCGCCCAAATTCAACGAGTCCAACCTCCAAACCAGGCGAATCGGGCCTTTGCAATCCAAGAAATCTGGTTATTGCAACCAAATCGAACTTCAAAACCTGCAAATCGAGGCGAATCCGCCCAAATTCAACGAGTCCAACCTCCAAACCAGGCGAATCGGGCCTTTGCAATGTAAATCTAGGGCGAATCCCACCTTTTCAATTTTTATCCGCTTTAATTTTGAGGGCTAAAATATAATAATTATTTATTTTTTAAATAAATTTTGGGCTAAGTTGTTAACTATAGAAAAAATGGGTGCAATATAAAAAATTCGCCTCCTCAAACTATAAAACCCCTTAAATTTCGCCTTTGAATGATATGATAGGTGTATTTGTTATTTAATATATTAATTATTTCATTTTTATGATCACCAAACATATTTATATTAATAACATTTGTTAGAATTTGTATTTCTAATCTTCAAAATTTCAAAGTATGATGTACATCTAAAAAATATACAAAAATTTTAATAATCTGAAAAATGTGACGTTGATGCCTCCAACTGGAACCAGCCTAGATCCATCTAACTCCGGATCTATCATGCGCCGAGAGGGATCAAATCTCTCGAGGTTTTCCTCAAGTTTTGCATTCAAAAAATAGGTTTGCACCTCGAGATGTTTGATCCCTCTCGACGCATGATAGATACGGAGTTAGATAGTCTATGTAAATAAAGGTATTTAACCAATTTAAATACTTTTTCCCTCCAAAAAAATATAATAAAATATTCCAAGCGGTTAGATCTAGATCTTGGTTAATAATATTTTATTATTCGCCATTATCGAGGATAACTAAATATTTTGTTATAGATATGAGGGCTTTCCATTCATTATTCACTTTGATCACTTTCATTGTTGCGCTTTGATCATTCTCATTGTTGCTAATATTTTCTTTGCCTCTTGAGCTCCAATAGAGTTCAATACATTTTGGGTTTTCTACACCATTGAGAGAGAGAAAATTCTAGATTTGAAGTGTTGAGGACAGCCATGAACCAATCCCATTGAGGGGGACTAGTAACATCATTCTTTTTTCCCTTCTGAGGTGTTATAATACATATAAAATTCCTTATATCTTGTCTTGTCTGTTGGATGCATGGAGAAACTCTTATTTCTTTTTACTATTTAACTGTTTTTATTACATAGATCTGGTTTTTTACAGCATTTGTTTCGACTATCTATTGCATATCTACGGAATTTAAGCAGCCGTATTTTTTTTTGGAGTTGTTTGTCACACATAGCTAAAGTGAGCTCTTTTCGTACACTTGCGTTAAGAAATTTGCGGCAACAACCATGCTTCAACAATCGCTTAGCTACCAAATTCAAAATCTAGGTCTAACTTCCAAGTTCTCTGTAGCAGCTTTGGTAGCTCAAGTTTCATCCCCATTAAAACCTTTTTGTTCTAGAACCCATGACCTATAACCACCAACGAGAGGAAGGATTTGAGAAAATTATAGGAGCCAAAGTATAGGGTCTAAAGCTACATGGCTATCTAGTTTAACGAACCATAACCATATCCGGATGCGATCTTCAACGAGAGACCTCATAACAATTGATTTATGGTAGAGTTGGGTTCAGGAGCTCATGATTTATGGCGGGGATGGAACTCATGATTCCTCTAGTTTTCACTCCTCTTGACAACTAGCTCCAGTTTTTTTCTATTGTCACTAATTCTTCAACAGTGGGATAAATAAACATAGTCAACTTCAGCGCTAGGATGGTCACATGGAAGTTGCCAAAAGCCCCTAGGAACATTTCTTCTCTCAAAATTCTCGGAATATTGAATTCTTTAAATTACAAGACACATAACACTCTGGAAGCATTGAGAAGCTTCAAAATGTCATGGAAAATAACCTCTCGAAGGAAATGATCAAATGATCACTGGGCTGAGAAAGATGGTAACACAATTGTACTCGCCTTTCCTAAATACAAAATTTATCTCAGGTAACAAAGTATTACCATGTTTTTTTTTACAATGTCAATGAATCACTCTATGGAAGTTAAACTAAATTTGGATGGATGTTTCAATATATTGATCACTCTTACTTTTTTTTTGTGGTGGAGAGGAAGAGGAAAAATAGTTTGCTTCTCTAAAATCACTGTTTTTTTGGTAGGATATGGAGGGCACCCATTGATTGTTCAGATATTAACAAAACTTGGGAGCATTTTGCAAGATGATCTAGATTGTAATAACAATCTTGCAAGGATTGAAAATTTTTCAACCTATTTACAATTTTATATTCAAATCATTGGCTTTGCATTTATCCTTTTAATACTTCTATTGTTTCATGCTATGTTTGTTGTAAAACCTTTATTTTTGTAACATATCAAAAATATCAAAGAATTGAGTGGCTTTGCATCTTTTATTCCTAATTTTGTTTTTTAACAACCCCTAAGAAGCAGCAAATGAATCCCTTGTATTTTTTACAACTTATATATATATATATATATATATATGAAAATTTATAGTCTCTTTGTCCATTATATATGTTTTTTTTTGGATGAATTTAGTGGTTTCTATTTTTGTTTTGTAACACCATTATCTTCTTATTTTTCCAGTTTTAATTTTATAGAAATCCTTAATATTATAATGTTCAATCATTGATATATGGGAGATTTAACAAGTTCTTGCATTATAGGATATTTGATAGACTACTTTCTAGCTTTTATATCTCCACATTTGCTCTTTTAAATGCTTTTACGGATTTCAATGATTAATCTTCATTTTTGCATTAGATTTGCATTCTTGTCTGTAGTATTTCTCAATTTAGTAATAAAGAATGAACATAATTGTGATTAGTTTAGTAATAAAGAATGAACATAGTTGTGATTTTTAATTTCTTTGTGTAAAGATTATTTTTTAATGAATTTCTGAGTTCAACTTTATTTCTCTAATTACAATGTGATTATAAATAAGTTTAGATGAATATTTTATATCTGAAGATGAACCACATTACATAGTTTTATACTGAGAATAAATCACATTAGATGAATACAAACTTCCACCAAATCCTAATGATGTGATTAATCCAAAAAAAACATTTATCTAAAATATATTTGTATTCTTTAAAATCTTCCCATTAATTAAATTAATCTCCACTTTTGTAGCAAATTTGTTGCCACCTATCTATTATTTCATATACAATAAACAAGTTGAAACTTAGGTATAAAAATATGAAATTTTTTACACATAAATCCCTATAAAAACGTTGCTCATGAAAAATAAATAAATTTCATGAAATTTTCACTTTACACGTCAAATCAATTTGAAATTGCCGCCCTGATCTCCAATAGCTTAATAATATTTTAAATTTGCTATTAGCCCATTAATGCCCTTAAGAGTACTAAGGGCATCCCATGGAGGCATGTATATCGATACCAAGACTTGCCACCACTCCATTGCGCCCATTAATGCATTAAACTCATGAGCGACCATCGGCTATTTTGGGCTATCTGAAATATATGCAAATCATGAAATTTTGCCCATACTTACATGCGTTAATAAAAATTTAATATAGTGACGTGGACATTTAAGATAATAGTCGCGCGAATCTGAAAGGCACATTGGAATTTTGTTGTATTTTCTGATGTTCATCTCCATTACCTCACTGAATCACCGAACTGTTGCAGGCTCTGTTCTCTCTGGCGGACTGAAGGTGTCTGATTGGGTTCTCTCTGGCGGATTGAAGGCGTCTGGGCAGGGACTTGCTGGCGAGCCTGGATTTGAGTCACCGGCTCCAGTGAAATAATCTGGTACTTTCCTTTTAAACCGTAAAATGATTTGTAAAATGATTTGTTCACAGCTGTTTGATTTCACTAATCGTATCACCTAATAGAATGTAATAAGGCAGAAAACAAATTACAAGAATGTAAAATCAAGGGTTGAAAACAATAAGTTTTAAGGGTTGAAGTTTTCTAAAGTTTTCAGATATGAAGGGGCATCAACTGCCTACTATTCAGCGAAGGGGTCGAGTTCTGATCATCGCCTTGAGCAAGGGAATTCCTGTATTTCTGTTTGCCAAGTAGGAGTTAATCAGTAAGGTCAAATCCAGTGAAAAGTTAGGCCATTTTCTGATCTCATTTCCAAATATTTGCAAGCTATCAAGTTTTATTAGGCCCAATCAGACACCTTCATATTTTACTTAAATTTTATCTGGAAGTACGTTTGGTTTGTGTGCAAGGGTAAGGGTTCTGAAGCGTAATGGTTAGTGAAGAAATGCTGTCATGTTTTGTAGTAAAATCTAGAATTAGTCTTTAAGATATTATATAAATTAATAAAAATAAAGTATTTCTAAATTATTACATAAATGTGTTTAATAGAAATTGTATACGCTTAGTTTATTATTTGTAATTTTGTATTATAAATTAAAAAATATATATAACTATTTTTTTAAATATAAAATATAAATAATTCTTGATACTTCCATTCAGATTCACATCAATAAGACAAAATTCAGTGATAAAATTCGATCCAAATCAGTAGAAGACAATATCCAGTGATAAAAATAAGGAGATAGAGCAGGTGTGAAGACTTATTTTATTTTAGCCTCCTCCTTACATACCGAAAAAACAAACATAATAAAAATAGGCTTAAACCTGTCTTGAAATTTCAATTGACAGGAAAAAATTATTTGAAATTCCAGGCCTGAGCAGTACTACTAAAAAAATTTGAAAACCTAAACACAATCTCCATTTGGTGACCAAATTATTTTTCTTCAATTCTGGGAAATAGTTTTATACAGATTTTGGTAAAAAAATGTCATAATTGGTCATGAGGATGTTTAGAAATTGAACTGTGTAATATGTTTTATATAAATTGGCTTGACCAGTTTGATTTATTTAGATAAAGAAATTAAAGTTATTTATTGTTTTTTTGTTATTTTTATAAATAATTTTAATTGATAGATTTATTTAGATAAAGAAATAAAGGTTATTTATAGTTCTGTAGTTATTTTTATAAATAATTTTAATTGATATTTTTTAGTTTTAGCAAATATTTTGAATTCACAAAAATGTGATTGAGAATAAAATCATAAATATGTATTTATATAAAAATGATGACATCATTTAATAATTATAATAATTGTATTTGTGAATCATTTTATAATTACAAGAATTGTATTTGTGAATCATTATTATTGTGAATCATTATTAATGGTGTGAGAGGAAATTTTTTTTGTTTGTTAATCTTCTAAATTTCTTTGTAAAAAATTGACATGTTGCAACAACTTAACCGAGAAACTATGTTCATCATAAGGTTTGATTGACATGTTACAACTTAACCCAGAAACTATGTTCATCATAAGGTTTATGTTCATCATAAGGTTTGAAAGGTTTGAATAAGGTTCATCATAAGGTTTATTTATATTTATTTTTCCATATATAATTAATTTGGGGTAACATAATTTGTTTTTATAATTTATAAATAAATAATAAAATGTTTTTATGATTTATAAAAAAAAAATAGTAAAAAATAATAAAACATCGAAATATTCATTTAGATTTATTGAGATAAATAAATAAAGGTTTTTTATTGTTTTATTGTTAATTTTAAATGAATATTTCTTCAATTCTGGGAAATAGTTTTATATAGAATTTGATTAAAAAAATGTCATAATTGGTCATGAGGATGTTTAGAAATTGAACTGTGTAATATGTTTTATGTAAATTGGCTTGACCGGTTAGATTTATTTAGATAAAGAAATAAAAGTTATTTATTGTTTTTTTGTTATTTTTATAAATAATTTTAATTGATAGATTTATTTAGATAAATAAATAAAGGTTATTTATCATTCTATTGTTATTTTTATAAATAATTTTAATTGATATTTTTTAGTTTTATCAAATATTTTGAATTCACAAAAATGTGATTGAGAAAACAATCATAAATATGTATTGATATAAAAATGATGACATCATTTTTATAATTATAAGAATTGTATTGAGAACAAAATCATAAATATGTATTTATATAAAAATGATGACATCATTTAATAATTATAAGAATTGTATTTGTGAATTATTATTAATGGTGTGAGAGGATAAAATTTTTGCTTTGTTAATCTTCTAAATTTCTTTGTAAAAAATTGACATGTTGCAACAACTTAACCCAAAAACTATGTTCATCATAAGGTTTGATTGACATGTTACAACTTAACCCAGAAACTATGTTCATCACAAAGTTTATGTTTATCATAAGGTTTGAAAGGTTTGAATAAGGTTCATCGTAAGGTTTATTTATATTTATTTTTCCATATAAAATTAATTTGGGGTAACATAATTTGTTTTTATAATTTATAAATAAATAATAAAATGTTTTTATGATTTATAAAAAAAAAAAATAGTAAAAAATAATAAAACATCGAAATATTCATTTAGATTTATTGAGATAAATAAATAAAGGTTTTTTATTGTTTTATTGTTAATTTTAAATGAATAATTATGTAAAAAAAAAAATTTAATAACATCATTATTATTATCAATAACATCAATTTTATTTTAAAAGAATTAGAATTATTAATTAACATTAAATATGTTATTTTAAAAGAATTAGAATTATCACACACATAGGTTAATTAAGAAAAAGTAAGTGGCCCAAGTCCACACATCTTTAGTTAGTTTTCAAATTCTTGCATTAAATCAAGTTTTAATTTTTGCATTAGAATTTCGGGACCAGGATTAAAATACCAAAAGAAAGCAAGTAATCTCTGTCGCCCTTGCACCTAACGGTGACCCTGGGTATGCATATGAACGCTCTCTCTTGATACTTTACAATCTCCCTATAGAGCAAACATTTAGTTTAAATAGGACAAGTTGTAAGCGGCACATCATAAGCAAATATTTTCTTTTCATTTTCCTAGTTGAAAGTCATTAATATTAGTTCAATTTTTGGCACTAGGATTCGGGACCGGGATCGAATTATCTTTAGAAGAGCAAGTAATCTCTGCTACCTTTGCACCCACGGGTGAGCCTAGGAAAGCATATGAAAACTCTCTACTGATAATCCACCATCTCCCTATAGTTGATGAATTAGATTAACTAGGAAGCATTGTAAGCGGCCCACATCCGCACATGTTTTACTTTTGGGCAAGGAACAACCAAACCTAGTTTAAATAGGGGATTTTGAAAAGGATCACCGCATATCCACATGTTCAAACTATGCGCTTGTTCACCTCTTTCTCACACACATTCACACCTTAAGTGAATCAAAGCCACCTAAAACTCACTTAACTAAACGCATTAAACTCTCCCCACAGGGGCCATAAGAGAAATTATAGCTTAAGTTAGGACCAAGGGGGTAGGCATCCAATAAGCTGCCTTGGTCAGTTTATATCTTGAAACATAGAAGTTGACTATTTAGGGAACTTTTAAATCCGTCTATCCGCCCACGGCAAAGAAAACCCGAGCGCAGCAGAGACCCGATTCAGAGGGGGTTAGGCTTAGGCCCAGTGCGTGTGGTATTATTCGGGGCTACCTGACCTGTCTAATACTCGATACTGGTAGCTGAATTACCAAGAAGCTCAAGACTCGAACACTCACGTGGGACGACGGTACCTAGCGACCAAAATTAGGGCATCCTTCCCTATATGTGATGGTGCAGGCAAGCACTGGATCCTCTACCCTTACCTTGGTTGATTTTCTTCGGTTGACTGGAGGCGTCACCAGCTCTTTCGGGACGTTGCCCCAGCATTCGCAAGATATCTTCTCAAGGCCCAGTTACATTTGAGCGTGTGAGGACGATTTAGGTCTTCTAGGATTTGAGTATCATACGAAAAAACAACAAAAAACCATATTTTTTTATTGACTGGTCACACAGGATTAATCTAAAGGGAAAATTTATCTTTTATTTTCGCTTTGTTTTATGTATATGTATATAAATTAAATCTTCAAGGAAGATCTCTTCAACCTTTAATACATGGTTATAAAACCACAACCCAAATTTCATCTATAAGCGGAAGCTATTTCAAACTTAAACTTCAATCCAAATAATTCTCTTAACCATCATATATATGACTCTTCGTTTAACATTCATTTATGCAAAGGTTTTACTTCAACCTAAAATTCAATATGATGGCCCACTCACTTTTCACCATATAGCAATTCGAATTTATATTCGATCAACTCAAGTAACTTTATATGGTCTTTATTTAAATGTTCATGGAACATTTCATCTCACACTAATACTTTGACTTTGGTCGAAACTCAAGGTTTCAACTCCAATATATATGCGCCCTTTGTCTTTTAAAACTTACCCAAACTTGACCTTGGCTAATCAACACCAACGCATATAGAATCATACATTCCAACATCTATCAACCTTCACGGCATTAAATTAAAATGCCACCATATATTTAATATTCAACCATACATAAATTCAGACTTTGGTTAAAAACCAACGCCAACATAAAATAACATTTTGGCCCACGCAACATAACATATCCTTCCATCCAACGATGGGCATTCATCGCATTCCATAACTTTAGTGATCAACGAATATCACGTTATGAAAATGCACGAGACTTAATCTTCAAAATTTACGCGATAAAAATGGTTTTATCCTTACCATTTTTTCCACGTGTCCATCAAGGAGTGATATCGCATTCTAAATTCATAATCCACTTACCATTCGAAAGGCCACGCGATACCGCCAGTTCTTTATTGTCAAAACCACCCTCTCTGTTCAGTTGCCTGTTCCGCTCTTCATCTTCATGGTTCCCTCTTAAACTTTCTTCACAGTCTTATATGCCTATCCTGCGGCTTCATTCCCTTTGCCTTCAATCGACCTTCGTTCACTTGAGTTTTTATGCACTTATGCTCCTCTGCTCTCGAATTTAACACCACTTCATAAATTCCACTACGCATCTCTGCATACTCGACTCCATTGATTTCATTATATTCTGAATATGAATGATTCAACGGACATTGCTATTCAATCAAGGCTGCAACACTTTGTGTTTTAACAAACCCAGTTACTGCATACTTCCGCTTCCCTTAATCGATTGATGAACACGATCCAGGTTTCATTCCAAACTGAAACCTTGCAAGAATTCGATTACGAATTCCACGACTCCTTATGCATTTTCTTCTGCAAATCACACAGAGTTTAAATAAACCTCTGTGTCCTCAATTCATTTCATATTCGACCCATTAACGGTTTCGTGCCTTATGAAGTTCCACTTGACTTCATACCACTCTATGCCTTTGAAACTCATGATTCTGATGCACAATTACTATTCCTCATGCGTATTTTAGCTTTGCGCTCACAAATTCACTACGCCACCATTCAACTTCACAATTCCCCTTCGTGGTTTCAACCAGAAACTCCCACGACATTTTATGGTTTTCCAAAATAATATTGCCATATGCCAAATTCTAAATTTCACTTCGACTCCAATTACAGAATTTAAACATATAATCGCTCAATCAATCACGCATATAATTCTGAAAAGATACTTTCATATAAACAAATGAAATTTCTTACAGAAATCTCTGTTTCTGGCCTGATTTTCAAATCATTGGCCCTGTTTTACAATTTCCCGGAGGCTTGACAAACAAAACTCTGTTTGTCCTCTTCTAATTCCTGTCTCCTACCTCTCTCTAATCTATCTACCTTTTAGGCTTATTACATTTATACAAATTATGATGAACCAATTTAGGTTCAAATCCCTTCAATGACTCAACAAAATCCTCAAAATCTGCAAACTCCTAAAATCTAGATTCTATCCCTAAAATCTTGAAACTGAATCTAACTTAGGATTTACAATCAATTCCTAAATATCTCAAATCTAAACTATCTGATTTCCCTCATGTTCTCCAATCATCCAGGAACATTACAAAATCCTCACATTAATTAAAATCTCATTTAATCACTCAAAACCCATTAATAATTACATAAAAATCAATATTCTCTAAAAAACACAAGACCCCCTATGTTTAATAAAATACAAGGTATTTTCTGAAGCTAATGCCCCTGCATCAGGAAGTCACGTGAACTCACAGTAGGGCACGTCATAGACAAACCCTATACCTAACCAGAACACTGTGTTTTCACAAGGGGCAATGGCTACAAACTCTCAGTCACTTTTATTAGCTTCGTTAAATTTACCAGATTTAACTAAGTTGACAAATGATCCCATTGCACACAACCCTACATGGACTCCCATGCCCACGAAGCTCCCTTCGGACTTTCCACCTATGGTATTCATTGAACAACATCGTTGATGATACTATTCGACTAAGACTATTTCAACGCACCCTAATTGGAATAGTCACGAAATGGTATGTGGAGTAGCCATCTGCTACACATGGAACCTTTAGTGCCCTCACTACTGCATTCCTGACCTATTTTCAGTTACTCATCCACCGCGATTCTGGAATGAAATTACTGACCCACTTTAGGCAAACACCCACCGTCCATATCTCGGACCATCTCCACGAATGGCGGAGGCGTCGTAGTTAGGCAAACTCCATTTCTAGAATGTTTTGCCTATTGTTCCAGGGCAATCACCTATGTTGTTGCCTATGTTTTACCTATTGATTAGTGATTCTAAAGTTCCTGGGGAAAAGGGTAAAGTTAGGTTTCCATGTAGGTTATGTGAAGGGAGGCATCAAAATCACCTTTTCCCTCAACCACTCATCACAAGTCACCCCATGATACTAAGTTGGTGACACCACCTCCACAAAGACATCATATGTCATACATGGTTTGTCTAAATTTGTGAGAAATATCTAAGTTTATTAATGACCCAATTATTACTTTTTCCAAAGTGGTTTATCTGAAAAGCATAAAATATTTACCTAAAAATGTGATTTCCATGTTTAGTGATATGCATTAATCAAGACCATAATATTTACTCAAAAAAAATCGTTTTCAATGGAGTGTGTACATATATTTGAAGAATGTGTAAGTGGGAGAGGATTAATGAGTTGGAAGTTGAAGACCCGGAGGATATGATTGAATTTTCAGCAGAAGACTTAACATGGGATAATATTGATGGGGACCAAGTTGCAGTTATTCCATATTGTCGACTTGATGATTTTATAAGAGGAGAAGAATCGAGTGAATCTGCACCCACTCAATTTCATCTTCGTACTCATCGAAGTAAAAAAGTAGAGGATATCAAACAAACATATTGTTCAACATATTTGGAGTACGCTATGTGAGTCTTTATATATTTATCAATATACGTATAATTTGTTACAGTATGCATATATGTTATATCTAATTTGTTGTAAAACATTTATATGCAGGTATTGGTGTGCATATGGTTCGGAGTGCAAAAACCAAAGTATGAGTGCATCCTCAAATATAACTAAAAAACGCAATCAACAAGAAAGTATTAAAGTTGGTTGCCAATGTCACTTCATTGTACGACGACTTCAACTTAGACCAGACGATGCTGTAATAATATATATTGCATGTAGGCATATTGATAAATCCAATGTTGTTTGTCATGGAAAAGATGCAATCGGCAGGCCTATGAGATTCAATTATGCACCACATTTAACAAGGGATATGCGATCTATTGTCCTACATTTAATCCAAAGAGGTTTTAATGTTACAATGATATGGGACAAGTTCATCTCTGATGTGAAGGATGGATTTGGTGAGTTATACACAGGGACATCTCAAGATACATATATGACAAGACAAGATATATTAAACATTTACAATGATACTATAAGGCTAGAGTATGTTAAAGATCAAAGTGATCCAAACAGTGTAGAATGTTGGTATAAGGAACACCCTGAGAGCTTTTTCTTCTACTAGAAACAAGATCTTGTTGAAAACATCCCTTTTATTATAGGCATACAAACAAAGTGGATGCGCTCAATGATGCTAAAATATTCTCACAATAATATAATCTCAATGGATTCAACATTTAGTACAAATAAGTATGGGGTGAGTACAAATTTATTCTAAATTTGATTTATTTATTCAACCTCATTTTAGTGCATGTAACTTACATAAATATAATTATGTACATTGTTTGTAATGTAGTATCAACTATACACCTTAATGGTTTTCGACGAACATCGCAATGGGGTTCCAGTAGCTTGGGTGATATCATCACGCAATACTATAGCTGAGCTTTCCAAATGGATGTCAACTCTCTTTTCCATTGGGAAGAAAGAGCGACCAGATTGGCAGGTTCAAGCTTTCATCACAGATGATGCTACTGCTGAAATTGAAGCGTTAAGGTGATGTGTTTATTCTTTTATAAGAGACATAAAAATATTGTTAATGTATATTCCCTCTAATAAATTGTGTTATTCTAGGTCTTCAATCAAGTGTAATATATTATTATGTGTGTGGCATGTTCGTCGTGCATGGTTGAAGAATGTTGGAAATAAAGTCCAAGGAAGGGAAAACCAAATCCACATTTTTCATTCTTTAGGAGAAATCATGCACACATGTGAAGATGATGAATCTGTAAAAAAGACAGTTGAAAGATTCTTTGAAAGATTCAGGGACCAACCAAGGTTTTTGGAATATTTTAAGACAACTTGGTTAGCCAACAACAAAATATGTAAGTTTCTTGTAAGTGACTTTAATGACTATTTTTCATGTCATATGTATTATTAATTCATAGCTAATAAATTTCTTTCTACAGATATGTGGGCAAAAGCATACAAAAATTTTCCACATTCCAATCAGGATACAAATAATGCCATTGAATCTTATCATCGGCATATCAAGGAAAGGTACCTAAGCGAAAAGAATAATGCATGTCATAGACGTGTCGATTGGTTAATATATGTGTTGTTGACAAAGGTTGTATTATATTACAATCATATGCAACGTTTAAAAGAAGTTGGTTTTGTACGGCCTAGAAAAATTGAGGAACAATTGAATTCATCCAAGTGTAGAGCTAGACAAATCCCAAATGAAGATTGCGTGCCTGATGAAAAGAGTAACAATGGTTATTGGGTTCGTAGCCAAAATAAGGATACACGTGATATTTGGTACAATGTCATATATAAAGGTTCCAATCTACACTTATGTAATTGCAATTGGGCCTTGAATGGAAATGTTTGTAAACATGTACTGAAAGTTGAGATGTTGGTGAGTAACATTACTTTGGGTGAAAATGTATTTCCTAATATCACTAATCCTACCACAGAAAGGCCTACAATTTCATTTGATTTGAATGAAACACCTATATTGGGCCTAGAAATCCAAACAGAGCTTCTGCCATGCATTGATTCTCCTCCAAATATAAGTTATTATAATGAAACAAGCATTGATAATGTTCAATCAACCAATGTACGACCAGATAGTGCATTATTTGAAGATGATGAGATGAAACGTAGTTAACTTATCAACTCATGAGAAATTGAGATCCATAATACCTACAAATTTGGAGCAAGAAAATGCATTGAACAGCTTGGTAGACAAAGCATGTCAAGAATACAATAGAATGTTTTTCAATAATATAAATCCATCAAAGATCACTACTAAAAGAAAACATAGTTTCTTGAGCCCAGTAAAAAAGAAAAGGCAATGTGGGCGCAAGTCAAAATCGGGGAAAGATAAACCACATTTTGAAAAGGTTGGACGAGTTCGTTCAAAAAAAAGAAACATGGATGAGCAACTGGAGTTATCTTCTCAACACCAAAGAAGTGTGGGCCACATACTTGAGTTAGTGCAACATTCTATTATACAGAAAAATGGTATGGAAATTTGATGGCATGCATTTTTTTATGTGAAATACGATATATTATCATTTTCGATGCATTTTCATAACTATATGAAACTTTTTATTGTTACAGTCAAGGGACCCACATCTCACAACGTTCCAGGTTGTCGAATTCAATTATTTGATGAGCATGTTGGTGAAAAAAACTATAGCAGTTTGAACACTGCTCCACTCATTAACATCCCAATTTCCTCCCCGAGGGTGCTTCCTCCTCTTGTACAACCAGTGGGGATTTATTGTCACCCACACCAACCACCTTTCTCCATCATAAATTCTCCCATGCCTATAACCACCTCCCCAAACTCTTCCCACTCCCCACCCCTACCATTTATTCATCCACCCTTCTCATTGTTTCAATCATCCACCTTTGACATTCCAATTTCCCCCCCTAGGGTGATCCCTCGCCCTAGGGTGATTCCCACTATCATACAACCGGTGGGGGTGTATCACCGCCCACACCCACTACCTTTTTCCGATTTCACTTCCACTATGCCTTTATCCATCACCCATGAACCATGCCTATATCCATCAACAACAGCTCCACCATCTGCCGAGGAAGGACAATCTTCTCCATTGCCTTAGATCTTCATGGTGAGAATGAGTAGTTGATCAAAATCTTATCATGAATTAATGACAATTGATTCTATGCATTTTGGATTTTACAACTAATTAGTTATTTAATTTTTGCAGCAATATCAATTTTGAAATGCACTTGGGAGTGCGAAGCGCGACGAGGGTGACGTATAGACCCAATTTATAAATCAGTCATGATGTCATTTTTCCATTATTTCATTTATGGGCGCGACCTTCCATTATCTATGTTGGGAATACCATGGGCCATGGGCCCATTTTGTAAAAGAGAAAAATGTATAACTAGACCAATTTGGAATACAAGTACAAGAATGTGAACTTGTGTATATGACAATGCCTTCATTGACTTTTAAATTCATGATGTGGATTTAATGTTATATTCTATCAATGTTACATTACTATTGATGAATGTAGTTAGAATGGATTTATTTTGTTTCATTTACAAATTATAAAGTTTGCAAGTTAAATTACTTAAATTTATATCTTATTCAATGTTGCATGCATGTAAAACCATATCATACCATGAAACTTTTCTTAGTTATAATAATAGATGTATCATGTACATGAAGAGAGCATATATATGGATTCAAATTTATTTTAATTTTGAATTTATGAAAAGGAAAACTAAATTTTTAAAGTACAACATACATGCCTTCTAATAAAATCTGCAAAAATTGATAAAGTTTTGAGCCTTTACCAGTTCAATACTAACATTTAAAGATGAAAACTTTATTGATAAGTGGTGTAGTATTATTTAAGTTTTTTTTCAGTTTTATATATATTTTAACAATTCCTTTATTTATCTATAAATAGGGCACAAACAATATTTGTGGTATGAATACAAAGAAGTGTGTAAGATTTTTTTGAGATGTGGATTCACCTTAGTGTGGATGGGTTTTTTCCCACATATTTTCAAACAAGTAACTTTTACACCAAGAAGTGCCTTAAAATAACACCCTATCACCATCTACTCTAAAAGTTAACTAAATTAAAACTTTAAAAAAATTTATTATTATCATTATTAATTATAAAAAAAATTAATATATGACAAACATAATAATATATTTTTTGAATTTGTATTTTCGAGCAAGTAACTTTTACGCCATGAAGTGCCTTAACATAACACCCTGAGATCACCCTGAGCTCCTTTCCACCATTTGGGCCTTCAATTTTTTTTCTAATATTTGTTGTTCTGTGAACATTTTGGGCAGTTTTTAATTACATACCATGTTTCATAGCATGCTCTACACTGGAATGAAACATTTTTATAGTCGAGCTTTTGGAGTCAAACATAATTTTGAATCGTCAAATTAATTTTGGTGGGAAAAGCCTTGTTGAATTCCATCTCCAAACTTTCAAATAAAAAACCAAGTGCCCAATCATACCTAGCCTAAAATATTAAACAAAAAACAAAGTTAAATCTAAAAGAGACAACCCTCTTTGAAATTTAGGAAGGCTAGATCCTAAATTTCCAAAGAAGGTTTGTGGTTACCCCTAGTTTTCTTAAAACTGAAAAAATTCAAAGAGCCCACAATCTTTAGAAATTACTAGGGTGATAACATCCCCTAGAGTGAAGTTTTCCCCTGGCTATGTACCTACATCTCGTGTCCTCTTCTATTTCTTGTTTGGCATTAGTCTTGATGATAAGGAAAAGATAAATCGAAAGAAAGAACAATAATAATGAAACATCACAAGATAATGTCATAATATGAGAAATCAATTAACTTGCCAACCTCTTGTATTTCTCAACAAACAACTCTTTGGTGTCTATACATGCCTGCAAGCACATCATGGAGTTCTCAAAAACTCTTTGTTAAGGTCATTGATGTTTTTGCATCAATCTTCGACATATTTTCAAAAATAGGTTCTTTAGATGAAATATCGAAACAACAATTGCATTGTAGTTTTCCTTACCATTAGCCTATTGTCTATCTTGTTGGTCATACTTCCAATCCTTCTCTTTCAAGCAATTGTTCTCTTCTTAGAGTTAAGCATTAGTGACCTTGAAGCTTTCCAACCTCTTTCTATTTCCTTTACCTGTGCTGAGACATGGAATGTTCATGCAACTACTTCCAAAGAAATTCAACTATTCATAAATAAAAGGCTTATAATCCACTGGCTTCACCAACATAGATATTATGCCAAAAAAAAAAAAAAAAAAAATCAAATTTTCTTTTCTATTTCTTTTTAATGACTTTAAAGCATACAACATGCCAACTAATAAACCACTTTTGTCTTGAGTGTAACCTACAACGACTTGCCAGCAACACAATGACAATCCCCTCTTAAAAGGATTTATTAAATGAAGTGGAAAGGCACTATTACTAAATCACTTCACAAAGTTATTTTATATTTTATTTTTATAGAAATCCTTCAACCAAAACCATTGATAATTAACTTTATGGATAAAGAAACACCACAACCTCAAATTAAAACCATCCAAAGGATTTATTAAATGAAGGGAAAAGACACTATTACTAAATCACTTCACAAAGTTATTTTATATTTTATTTTTAAAGAAATCCATCAACCAAAACCATTGATAATTAACTTTATGGATAAAGAAACACCACAACCTCAAATGAAAAGATAATCAGAAAACCTTGTATGAAAACTATGTAGCTAAATCCATGTGGTTAAATCACTTTATAATGTTATGAATCTCATGGCTTATGTTCATTGAAGAGATTTTTATATTTTATATTTATTTTTATAATTAAAGTTAATTGGAAATATTATTTTACATTAGAAATATTATTTTGATATATATATATATATATAATTTAATTAAAATTAAAAAAAAATATCTATATAAAATAATGAAAAATAAATAAAATGTTTAAATATGTGCTTTTCGAAGAGCATGGGATAAACCAGTGGTCTTTATATTACGCGTTGGCAAATGCCATCCGAGAGCATGATTTAATTTACATTCTCATTATATATTTTCATTTAATTTTACTTAGAAAATTTAAATATATATATATACAATTTAAATATTAAAATTTTATCATTTTATTCCTTTTATATTAAAATTTAATTTCAATAATAATAAAATGAAAAATAAATAAAATATTTAAATATATCCTTCCCCATTGGGAAGAGCATTGGTTTTCTTCTCGCAATCCTATCATTTTCTTGTAGATTTTTTGCCAAATTTTCGTTCAACCTCTTTACTTCATCCATTATATTTTCCACATTTCGAGTGGTGGAAATAGTGAATGCATTTCTGTAGTGGCAATGATGATTGGATTACTTGTAGTACTGAGCCTGTAAAATGCCATATATCCTATCAATGCCAACGTCAACGGCTCATAAAATTCTAGAAAAGTGGTTTTCGAAATGCATCATGTCGTCTTGGTTCGCTTATTAAATTCCAATCCGCCTTGTCCCGGATAAGCTCGCATGACGGCGGGCATGACCATGGGGCATGGGAGCATCTTTATGGCATTAGTCGTCCCACACCCAGTCTTGATTCCCTAGCGGCGAAAATAAGGCTTCAATTTATCCGATAAGCCTGCTTCCCAACAAATGCGTCAGTGCATTAGGCCCTTGGTACCATTGTACTCAGTAGTGGAAAGATATTTGACTTGACGTCTTATGGTCGTTGTAATAATCCGTTAGAGCCCACTTGGCGTAGCGTCGACGGTCGTATTAAATTTGGAAGTATTTTGAGATAGGAGCCCAATTGACGTGGCAATGATCGTCTGTTGTATGCAATTTGTGACGTTGTTGTCCTTTGTACTGATCCACTGGAAAGCGACTTGACGTGACGTAGAGAATCATTCGTACTCGTACTCAACAGCTGGTTAGCAACTTGAGTTCACGTAGGGCGCAATTATTTGTCCTCCGAAAACATCGCACCCTCTCATTTCCAGTGCATTTCTTATCCGAATCAGAGGGAATTATACAACGGAATGCTAATTTTACGGAAATAAATAGCACCCTGTCATTTATAGTGCATTTGTGGAGTGCTAATTTTACGGAATTAAATTGCACTTTCTCTTTTGCATTTGTTATCGGAATTAGCGTTTGCATTTGTTTAATAGTTAAGAGTATGTGGTTTTTTAGAGTTCACAGGTTTAAAACCAGAAAAGTATGTATGTTTTTATAGCTTTAACACTCTTAGCAATCAATCTGGTGACTGGCTTGGCCATGACTTTGAAATTGGATAATAATAATACTACAAACTTAATTTTAAGAAATTAACAACCTCACTTGTTTTTTTAATCATCAAGCACAGTTTTAGAGTTTTTTTAATCATATTTTTAGATACGATAGAGTAAAAAATTTAGAAATCTAAATTCAAATGTTTAAATGTTTTAGAATTTTTTCATACAGCTAAATTCATATATATAATAAAAAAATACATTTAAATAATAAAAAATCACAATTTAATAAAAATATATATATAATAAAAAATCACAATTTAATAAAAAAAAAAATATTTTTTGGACCCGCAGAAACAAAACCAAAAACTCCAACAACATTTAATTATCAAACAATACAGCTTTGGAAGGTTTCCGGTAAGAATTCGCCGGAGTAAGGCCATTATTTCAGCCCGTTCCTTAAAAGATTCTGTTGTCCCATTAAATAATCAAGGGTCGAATAATACGGCATACTGTGCTTTTTTTTTAATTTTTAATTTATTTTAATTTATTTTTAAATTGTTACAATTCCATTCCAACATAAAACATTATATTTTAAAGTGAAAATACGTGATTTTCTTTGGTATTGTATACGAAAATGGCTGTTATCCAGTCCATCGGCCCATTAATGCGCCGAGGGATGAAATCCCCACCGTCAGATTAAAGCAGTGCATCATCCTACGGTGGCTATTTCATCCCTCGGCGCATTAATGGGCCGATAGACTGAAAAATAAGCTTTGCCAATCGAAAGGCAAATCTTATTTTTCAGTCCATCGGCCCATTAATGCGTCGAGGGATGAAATCCCCACCGTCAGATTAAAGCAGTGCATCATCCTACGGTGGCAAAATTGTTAAAGTCACCGCATTGAGAGGAATCTTTTACTGACCTTTGAGAAAGCAGTTGATAATATGTGCAATAGTTTGACGGGACGAAGACTCTATTGGTTTTGGTTGCTTCAATTTGAGCTGACGTTGATGGTCCTATGTACTGATCCACTGGAAAGCGACTTGACCTGACGTAGAGAATCATTCGTACTCAACAGCTGGGTAGCAACTTGACTTTGGGAGGTTGGGTGCAATTATTTGTCCTCCGAAATCATTGCACCACCTCATTTGCAGTGCATTTCTGATCCGAATCAGCGAGGATTATACAACCGGGATGCTAATTTTACGGAATTAAATTGCACACATGGTTGGAAAGTTATTTTTATGTGAAATTATTATTAGTCTTGTTTGGTTAATTTAAGAAGAGATTAGTAAATTTTCATAAAAATGCATTCACAATATATTTATTTATTTTAAATTAAAATTCATAATTTTTTATTTAAAAATATAAAAAACATTTATATATATAATAAAAAATTTAATAAATTAAATATTTCATTTTATTTTCAGAATATTGTTTTATTTCGCTTTATTTTACTTTCTACTAATTTCATTTTTATAAAAGAACTGAACCCTTTTGACTATGCATCTTAATTTTATTTATAATTAAATTATATATATATATATATAATTGTATTTAAAAAGTTAAATGTATTTATAATATATTTTTAAAATATTTTTTATTAATTAAAACTCTATATTTTAAATATCAAGAAATTAAAAATAATATTTATTTAATAAAAACGAAAATCAATCTCTTTATATATTTATTAATAATATTAATATAAATACTCTTTAAATTATTTATTTTAAATAATCAAATTTTATTTATACATATTACTATAATTTTATATATAGATTTTATAAATTAAATTAATAATATGCTTCAATTAAAATTAAAATTAAGTCAATAACTTTAGATATCCTAAACCTTTTCTTACTGGAAAAAGTTGAGTGAATGCTGAAAATCTCTTAAGTCTTCAAAAACCATGAATTTAAAAGTACCACTGTAACCCCTTACTGTATTCAGTGATTTTTGGTTATTGGTTGAGACTTATTGGTGATTGTAACTCAGAAACTTGTTATTTAAATTTTAAAGAATTTGTTAAGTCAAAGAATTGATTTATGATTTTGAACAGAATTATATATATATATATATATATATATATATATATATATATATATATATATATATAAAAGAGTTAGACTACTACAGGACATACATAACTATATGACTTAGAATTAAGAAAACATGAGTAGGAAACTCATCTAACTACCAAACAATTGGACAATTTTGTTTCTTGGCGCTTGCTCCCCAGAGATAAAAGAATCTCATGTAGAAGGAGATGGGGTTGGATTCTCGAAGGAAGATCAAGGAAAGCTGACAAGAACACAACATGTTGCAAAATGGGAAGTTTGCAACAAAGGTTAAGCCTTGAGTTGGATCTGGACCAATGGGATAATCTTGTAACCTGTGCGAGACTAAACCTGGAACAGGTTCTAAGGTCTACAAAGTGGGTTGAAATAATAGAGTCACAGTCTGAATTGGTAGTATGGGCTTGGGGGGAGAACTGGGCGTAATCGCCGATCTCGTTGGAAGGGCAGAGGGCTCTTCCATTGAGTTTCCTACTCAGGTTTTTTTGGTAGAAAGATAATTAGCTAAAAAGAAAATAAGCACTGTGAATTCATGTTTTGTATAGACTGTGAAGGTAGAATTTTAACTGAAATGATATGTTATTATAATTGTTTTATTCATATGAACAACAAATATAGAGGCATTAAAATATAATGCGACCAAGTGAAATATGTGTAATAGCAGCCTTCGCTAGTTGGCAGAACTGAGGTAATAGCCAGTAGCAAAAGAGGTTACCAGTAATAGTTATGTTTAAGGTAAAATAAGCAATAGGGAACATTTAGTCCACCTAGAAGGGGTTCCAGGTTGGACAACCCATCAAGGTTCTAGGTGCATATTCTTGTTCTTTACTTGAACTGTTACTATCATTCTCAAGCTAGTTATGAGTAGGTTATACCAAATTCTTACTGAGCTACTGTTAACGAAGCATAAATAAATAGATACAGACTTTAAAAAGAATATTGAACAACATGGCAGGTAAGAGTAAGCCACTATGAAATTTTTATTAGGAAATTACATAAAGACTAGTAATCGAAATCATGTAACAGTGATTGTCTAGACCAAATGTAGGTTAAGAGTATCTCTTGAAAACAGATTACACTATACATGGTGGCAAGTGATATATAAATAAGAAAATGACTCAAAAAAACTTTGTCCGAATACAAGAAGCTATAATTTTTTTATACAAGATTGCTATAGGAAAACACTAGCATGACAAAGCTTATAACATCAAAGCAACTGTATTCATTCCAGGACTGTTTATTAAAGACAGAACACATTGCAAATTTAATAAATTCTATTGTAATTTATAACATAGAATGCATTGCGAATTGTATAAATTCTATTGTAATTTATACATAGAATCCATTGCAAACTGAGTATATTCTAGCGCAACCAATACACAACAATTAAGCCCCAATGGCTATTGTTTAAAGACAAAAGAAAAAACGAAGATTAGAAAACCCAGGCACCTCTGAAGTAATTGCGACGGTATAATAGACCGTTAGGAATCGTTTACAAAATAACAAACAACATGCATGCCAATCCCTTAACCTTATTTCCAAAATTCATATTGAACATCAAATACATTGTCTTGGACAGGAAAGAAATAATAGAAATTCACAGTAATAGTCTTCCACATGGTGACTGGTTAAACAGTCCCAACAAATTGTAAACTGTATGCTAACCGAACAAATACTGAAATTATAGCCTTCACTCCTTGACATAGTGCGTAATGGCATTTAACCTGAAGGGTTCATGTATGTCACATCAAATAAACAATATGTATATGCAACTCGTAACATGACGGAAGAGGAAGCTCGTAAGTCCTCACAAAACGTAAGCAGCCGACATGGTTGGTAGGGTTTATAATCCCTTTGAAGTGCAACCAACAGAAGCAAGACGAGAGACCAAAACCTAACTGGAACTGGAGAAATACGTGGAGGTATGGCGTTGGTTAAACCCTTGCATAAACTAGAAAAGGAAAGGGCAATGCCTCTTGAATATTAGGGTTTATGTATATAAAATTAAATAACATTACGATCAACTGCGAATTAAGAATAAGCAAGAGGAGTGTAAAGGGGTTTAAACAAATTACTGTACGACCCAAAAAAAATAAAATAAAAATAAATAAATATATGTATATATACTTGTCAGTGGAGAGTTCCATACCGCCATACAAACCCTGCAACGAAGAATAATGGGGTTTAGCTAACGAACAATACTTATTCCAATGTAATAGAAAAACAAAAAACCTTGGGCAAATTGAAGAACTAACCTGTGTAGAATTGCTGCCATCTGGGATCGGGTTGAGAAAACGCCGAGGGTTGTGAATTAAAGGAACTTCTCATAACAAAGGCAACAAAGTGCGAGTATGAACTGTGTGAACAAACAAGATCACATTGCAATGTATGATTTCAACATTTCCATCCTACCACCGAAAGAACCAGAACAAAACAGAAGGAGTGACATAAACGAACGTTGGGTTTGTCGCAGGTTCTAATACCCTAACCACCCTCCGAGCAGCCCAAGCCGTCCGATCTAAACCCAATGCATGGCCACGATTCACTCCAGGTGTCATGAATCTGGCAAAGCATATATCTATTTTGGAGGATTCGAGAAGGATTGCCGACAATCAGACCATTAACAAAATTAAATTAAGATTGTAGTGTTGGCTTAATGGTTTTAACACAAATGCATATGAACCATAGGATGACATATCAAGCTTGAGATTTGCATAAGTCCCTTGACGGATTATATTGTAGGCGTACGTCTATAATTAAATTTAGCCGACGCCTTTACTAGTTACATAATATGTCGCTAACAAATATATATCCATTGACCGGTACTGTAATAAGTAAATTTCATATCATATGTAACGAATGATAGAACAAATTGTATTGAAAATATAACCTTTAGATTATGATTTATTTGCAAATGTTGGATTGGTGATTATGAGCTCTTGTAGGTAATTATTACGTCAATATTATGTAAGGAATCAATATGGAATTTAGTTTTTGTATTTAAATCATGTATGGGTTCAAGAGTTAGGTTAAAATTATTTTTATTATAAGAATGACAGGATGGTTATATGTTACATGTGGTATCAAAGTGCCTAGGTTACTACATTGAGGCCTGAGTGGGCACTGCATGTGCACAGATTGTTGCAGAAGCAGTAAGCGAAAAACTATCACAATGAGAAGAGGATCTACAAGTTAGATGTTGGATATATCTACTGGAGAAAACCGGTCTATGCCAGGACCGGAAGTAAACCCAAAAATGTTGGTAGAGTTGGGAGTCCACCAACAACATCAAACAAACTAGCTACTAGCAGAGCAACAGCAACAAATGCAAAGGCTGTTAGAAACTGTCCAACACATGCAAAATGAAATGGAGCGTATGTAGACAAACAATGAACGATTGATGCTCGAGCGAGAAAAGATTTTAAAAATTCTATCTGACAAGCAGAATCATAGGGCTGATAAGCCGAGCCCTAAGCACGAGACTCAGGGTAAAAGGGAGTAACAACAATTTACGAAAAATAATTTTGAAGCCAGTCACACCCAGAAAAGGACCAGGGCTGATGATGAGGAGGAATCAGGCACAACAGTCAACTTAGGAAGAAGTAAGAAGCAGAAACTGGAGCTGCAAGGAGAATTTTGTAAAATCAAACATGTATTATTTCACATTAGGGGAATTTTGAGGTCTAAATGGGCCTCCCAAGGAAATTATAAAATAATAGTGGAAAAAATCAAATAAGATTTGATGACATCATCAAATTTTAGAGGGAAAAATGGAAAAACTACTTTTTCAACTCATATTTTCAACTTATCTCCCAAATTGTTTACTCAAATTTCGAGCGGGAGTACTCGTTGGATGCGAAATTTAATTCCCCATCCAAGGAGTACCCATGTTGCATACTTTCGATGGGTCCTACTACACGAAAAATGAGAAATACATAAAAAAACGTGATTACAATCACGTTTTTATGTATTTCTCATTTTTCGTGTAGTAGAGTTCATCGAAAGTATGCAACATGGGTACTCCTTGGATGAGGAATTAAATTTTGCATCCAACGAGTACTCCTGCTCGAAATCTGAGTAAAAATTTTGGGAGATAAGTTTAAAATACGAGTTGAAAAAGTAGTTTTATTATTTTATTATTTTTTAATATTTTTACTTTTTTACTCCAAAAATGGTGAATCATCTATTATGGTTGACATCATCATCTTGAATCCTATTGGTTCTTATAAAGTTTATTTTGGTTGTACATTTTTCTTAGGAGGCCCATTTTAGACCTCAAAATCCCCTAATGTGGTGAAATTTATGAAGCAAAGCCTCCAAAAGTCATGATTGAAATGAAAAAATACTCTGTGTTTATGAGTATAATAATCTTCAAGCTAGACTTAGCTATTTACCAGCTACGAGAGAAGGCCACCTTGTGGTGGAAGGAGGTTAAAATTGTGCATGTAATTGAGGAACAAAACATAACATGGGAAGAGTTTCAAGACACTTCAAGAGTAGGTACCTAACAAAGAGTTTCTATGATGAAAAATCTAGGGAGTTTTATGCTGTTGCATTTGGGACAACTGACGATGGAGGAGTATATTGAAAAATTTACCTCCTTGTTGAGATATGTACTGTATCTCCGTGAGGAGAGGTGTAGTGATTCCTCAGTGGGTTTCCTACGTATATGAAGGAGCGAATTGAGTCCGAAAATCCAGAAACTATGGATAAGAGAATACATAAAGCCCAAAATGTGTTATCAGCAGTCTCAGAAGAAAGATAGTGGTAAGAATTAGCCGCTGAAGAAATGACAGAAAAACTACTCAACATCCAGAAATACAAAGTCTACCAATTTCATGAATGCATCAACATTTTCCATGGGTAAGAAAATGGGAAAAGACCAGCAAAAACCCAAGTGGCAAGCTAATACAAAGCTCAATGAAGCTTCGAGAAAACCAAAAAACAACCAAGCACAGAAACCATTGTTGCAGTGCTAGGGCTATGGGGAGGGACATTATTACAAAAAATTTCCTCATTGAAAATAAGAGCATGTGGCTAACCTGCAAGAAGCATCGATCATGGGAGATGTGGCCAGAAGCCTGTCCCGGATAAACGCGACATTAGAGGATCGACAAGCGGAATTTCGACCCTCAATGGTGGAACTGGAAGGTAAGATACTCAAACGACCTATATCTATTTTAGTAGATCGTGGTGCCACTTTGAGTTATGTTAGTCCTGAGGCAGTAGAGAAATGTTACTTAAAAAATCATAAATTTAAAAGTCCCTGGTTAGTACAGCTAGCCACAAGGACCAAGAAAAGAGTAAATGCTCATGTACTAGCATGCCTGATTGAAATAAGGGAGGCACATATTAATGCTGAATTGAATGTCTTACCATTGGGGTCGTATGATCTACTGTTAGGCATGGACTGGTTAGAGAAGCATTGGTCAGTGGTAGACTACAATAAAAGAGTATCATTTACTTGGCAAAGAATGGAACCCGTTGTGAGTTGTAGGGAGTCCAAAGGCCGGTAGAGTTACATCCCATTACTGCTACGCAGCTGGGTAAGTGTCTAAGGAAGGGTTGTAGGATATATGCGGTGCCAGTGGGATGCTCCAATGTAAAAGAAAAAATTGCTGCAGTGGAGAATATACCAGTGGTCCAAGAATTTATGAATGTATTTCTAGAGAGTATACCAGGATTACCCCCTAAAAGGGATATTGATTTCACTATCGAGCTTGTTCGTGGGGCAGCACTGGTATCTAGAGTTACTTATCGTATAATCATACCGGAGCTAACAAAGCTCAAAATGAAACTTCAAGAATTTCTGGAAAAGGGTTACATATGACCTAGCGTGTCCCATTGGGGAGCACCAATATTATTTGTTAGGAAAAAATATGGCACCTTGTGCATGTGCATCGATTACCGGCAAGTCAATAAATTGACGGTAAAAAAAAAATACCCTTTACTGCGAATTGACGATATATTCGATCAAGTGAAGGGAGAAAAGGTTTTCTCTAAGATTGATTTAAGGTTTGGATATCATCATATCCGGGTCAAAGACAAGGATGTTTGTAAAACAACATTCTGAACTCGCTACAGACACTATGAATTTATAGTGTTGCCATTTGGATTAACCAATGTACCCGCCACATTTATGAGCCTAATGCACGGTATTTTTCATCCTTATATTGATAAATTAATGTTGATTTTTATAGATGATATACTGATTTACTATAAGACAAAAGAAGAACATAAGGAACATTTACGCACAATATTGCAAGTTTTGTGGGATCAACAATTATATGTTAAATTTAAAAAATGTGACTTCTTTAAGGACCAGATTCAATATATGGGCCATGTTATATCAGACGATGCGATATCGGTAAATCTAGAAAAGATACGAACCATCATGGAATGGTCGGTACCCAAAAACGTAGCAGACATAAGATCATTTATGGGGCTAGCTGGTTATTACCGACGATTTATAGAGGGATTTTCACGAATTGTGCATCCAATTAACTCCTTACAGAAAAAGGGAAGGATTTTTAAGTGGACAGATAGTTTCTAGTAGATTTTTGATCAATTAAAACATTTAGTAACAACAAATCAAGTGCTAAATATTGCAGACCCAAACAAAGAGATTGTTATTTGTACTGATGTATGTGAAGAAGGTGTGGGGGCGGTCTTAACCCAGGAAGGTAAGGTGATTGCGTATGAGTCACGAAAATTGAAGGATCATCAACAAAGATATTCAACCTATGACTTAGAGTTAACTACGGTAATTTATGCATTAAAATTTTGGAGGCACTACCTCCTGGGGAAAAGATTTATGTTGAAAACAGATCACAGTAGCTTGACCAGCTACTTTAAGCATCCCACCCTGAATGCGAGACAAGCAAGGTGGAACGCTTTTTTAAGCGAATTCGAATTTGAAAATCGACACATCAAAGGCAAGGAAAACCATGTCGCAGATGCGTTAAGTAGGAAAATACATTGTATATATGAATTGCAGTACAATCAAATTGAATTTAACTTTCAAGAGTCAATAAGTTTGCACTAAAATATCCAGAGTACCAATTTTTATGGCAGCAAGCGCAATAAGATGAAGGGATGGGAAAGAAATGTGAATTTCAGATTGATAAAGATCAACTACTGACCTTCCAGGGAAGAGCATACATTCCAAATTAGAATTTGGTAAAACAAACGCTCTTGGATGAATTTCATCGAAGACCTTACGTTGCTCATCCCGGATATCAGAAAATGCTTTCAACAATAAAGAAAAGTTATTTCTGGTCCAGAATGAAGAAAGACATAGTTGAATATCTGATGAGGTGCATGGAGTGTCAACATGATCTGAATCTGAACCTTAGTTTTGATGTGCTAATTTCATCTTCAAAATTATAAACAATTTGTTGATCTTTTGCTTCATGTGCATAGGTTTCTTGAGGTGTTTGTGAGTGTTAAAACAGGTAAATGTATAAAGCTTAATGTTAAATTCGTGAGAATTTTAACTTAAAACACAAATTACTAAGAAATAACAATAATATGTACATCAAACCATCAAATGTTCCATTAACAGAGTGTTTTGATGGAGTTCACCCCTCCTGGGCTACATCTCCTTGGTCCATCTTCCATGGCTTGGGCCTATGTATTAGATCAAATGTGCAGAACGTGATATTTACATTCATCTACTACTCTTGAAACCTACTTCAATGTGTTCAAAATGCCCAAATCATCCACAATAGACTCTTCTTGCTCCTAATTTGGTCGATTTTTTCAAAAGTTATGGCCTCCTTAATTTTGGCATAGGAAACCCCACTAAAACTGGAGAAACTCCAATTAGGGCAGCTAAATTTGGGGGCATCGCCGAATTTGGGGGCTCAGCCATTTTAATCGCCAAATTAAACTTGGAGTTAACTAATTTTAAGTGGGATTAACTAATGGATAATCCCTAGTTAAATGCACTAAGCACGTTTTATTATAAACTTCGAATTAAAACGAGGATTAGTGCTAACAATGGATTTGGTTTAATTAAACCCACAATGTAAAAATTAATCCTGTCATTTAATGGAGTTCTCTGCTTTTGGTCATAGCCTTTAGTCCTGTGGTCAGGGGGCTAGCCCCCTCCTTATCCCCGTCGGTTAAACAACATGAATATTAATATAATCAGTGAGCATATACAATTAAGAACTGAATTCTATGGTAGAGTGGTAAGGTGGGTGCATTTTTAGGGGGAGGTCGCAGGTTAAGCCTCGACCTCTGCCCAACCAGTGTATAATAATTTTGTTGCCCACCATAACACATGATCCCGACCTTTGATATATGCCATAATTCAAACCTTTGGTATATGAAAATTCGACCATTGATAATGAATTCGGACTTTGAAATTATATGAAATTCGATCGACCATTAATAAATGTAATTAGGCCTTGACCTTGGTCCACCAGAGGGGGCACATGGTGGCCTTGGCTACACCACGTGTCCACCTCTGGTTGGAAAAAAAATTTATTCGACCATTAAAATTCGAAATTTGACCTTAGGAGATAATATAAAAAAAATCACCTTAACCAAAACTTTCTAGTGAATCTTGCAGTGACACTTGTCACAGTGTCATTGGGCGAAAATGACAGAATATTCCAAGAATATCCTTTTCTTTACTGACTAGGCTGCCATGTCAGCATTCTATCCTTTTTGCAATTATTTTAGTTGTTTAGGAAAACAAACAACAAGCTCTATCTTCCTCATCCGAAGTCGATTTTTGATGAAACAAATTGCGCCAAATTCCTGGTGACGAGCTCTTCGATTTCATTCAGTTTCCAATCAATTCTGAGAACTTCCATTTTTTAGTTTTAACACTGAGCACCTGATCATTCCTCCCCACTAGAAGCCTTATAGACCCCAAAATCTCTTTGATTACTGAACATGTGGATGAGGGTATAGTTCCCTCACCCTTCCAGTCTCAATCCACTAAAATTTTCCCATTTTCATCAATTTGAGCTTTTCACAAAAACTAAGCTTTTTCCTTGAATCTTGAGACCCTCTCTTACTGTTGTAGACACCGTCATGCTGCAATTTCATTGAATTTGCAGAGCAGCAAGCTATTCTTGCATAAAAAAACTTTTTCCCACCTCGGTCATCAATCAAAGGAAACTTAAAATTGTCTCACCTCGCACACTGTCGTCATGGTGATTCTTATCTGCTCCTGATTTGTACTTGCGTCGAATTTTGACAAAGTATATTTTCCATTGCCATGTACCCCTTGGAAACCAAAAACAAGCACTTGTGGAACCTATGCCTTCTTTGTCAAATTGCTTTGGCGCTTTCTCTTTGACCTTTGCACTCTCTTGCACCGACATCTTATTTCCAACACTTCTCAACACTGATATTGACTGCTGCAAATCTTTCACATCTTGTTTACCTCCTTTCAAAGGCAACTTGTTAGAGTCCTGAAACATCTCATTACAAGCATATGAAACTTCAATGAAATCAACTTGTTCATTTGATGCATATTTTTGAAAGGCTTCATTCAAAGCATTTGTATGCTTGATCATTAACAAAGTCCAATTTTGACTTGCATTCACTATTCTCTTCGTTTCTCCTGCATGTATAAGATACACAGTTGTCTTATTATTATGTGCTCTAACTATGTACCAAATTCCATATTTAAACAAGTGATAATTATTCTCATGGTGATGAAACACTACTTTCCTATCATAAAGATAAGGACTTCCCAAAACAATACCTGATATCTCAAGCAGCACCGCATCAAGTTCAACTTCATCAAGAAAGTTTGAATTGATGGCAAACCCTAGTATGCACTTCCTTGTTATCTCCAAATTTGCATTCTTTCATATCCACCCTCAAGGATAAGGTCTTGGATGTATCATAGTTTCAAGGTTTAGCTCCTTAACTAAGTCTTTGGAAATCAAATTAGCTTGAGAACCACTGTCAAATAGTGTGTCTATCTTGGAAAACAAATCTAATATGGAAAATTTCAATTCTTGTATATTCATCTTGAATGGCACTGGAACAACTTGAAGAACTAGTGCTTGCTATGATCTTACCTTATAAATCCATTGTTGTAATATTTGTTTCATCTCCTGAATCTGAACCTAAGTCATGTTCAATTATTGCAACATTTTTCCCCTTTTCTTTGGCTTTCAATTTGTTTGGCTTCAACTCTGGATGAAGTTGCCAAAAATGGTCTTCATCATAGCCATTCTTCGAACAATGTTTACACGTGATTTTCTCTTTTTCTCTTTTGATAGAGCTATTTCTCTTTCCTCTTCCATTAAATTTTCCCTTTCCTTTACCCTCATACTCAAGGAAACTATCACTTTTCTCATCTACACTCTGTTTCCCTCTTGCTTCTAAATGTGTGTTTTGAATGAAAACCTCATCTAAGTTTGTGGGATTGAACATGAGAATAGTGTGCCTAAGGTAACTGTGCAAACCCCCAATATACTTTAACAAATTTTCTTGAGAATGCAAATTAATACCCAAAATAAGAGCTCTTGTTCTAAATTCATGAGTATAATCTTGCACACCTTTCCCTTTCAATTGTCTAAAATTTTGTGAGTCCATAATGGATTTTTGAATGTAAGCTAGATGATAAAATTGCCTTTTAATGACAGCAATAAAAATTGACCAAGACATTGAGATCTTACCATGGTTTTTAATCTCTTCTTGAGTCCTTGCTTCCCACCATACAAGTACAGATCCCTGCATCCTCAAGGAAGCCAATTGAATCTTTATGTCATCTTCTTGAGGGTTCTAAATTCTGCAATAAACCTCCGATTGATGAATCCAATTATCCAGCCTCTTTGCATTTACCTCGCCATTATACATTGGAAGCTCAAATTTAAAATCAAGTTTGAGTAAGGGAGTTTTTCCTTTTGTAGTATTTGAGTGAGTATGGGTGGTTTTGGCTGTGGAATTGGAAGATGATGTTGATGGTAATGATGAGGATGATGATGAATATGGTGGAGATGGAGGAGGATTTCCTCCACTTCCCTTTGAATCCCTCTCTTCATCCTTTTTTTCCCTCTCTTCAAAGAGCATTCTAACCCTTTTAGTTAGTTCATAGAAATCCTTCTTGTATGCTTCCTCCTCTGAAAGACCTTCAGTCTCTCCGACACCTGACATGATGGCTATGGATTCAAGCTCAACTTCCGGTGCAACTTGTACCTCCTCAATCTCAGCTAGAGATAAAAATTGAGGTGCTTCAAGTGCAGCTGGGAGTGAAACTTTAGGTGGAGATGGTGGCCTTGTGGCTCTCCCTCTTCTGGTCCTAACCTCAGGACTAGCAACCAATAGTTTCTCTTCTCCTCTCCAAAAATTCAACCTTATAAGCATCACAAATTTGCAACCATTAAAACCCTACTTACATAAAACTCAAGAAAATCAAGTGAATAACCTTTCAACATTTGCACTGATACCACCTTCATTTGAATCTGAATGTTAGTTTTGTTATGCTAATTTCATCTTCAGAGTTATAAACCAATTGTTTAACTTTTGCTTCATGTGCATAGGTTTCTTGAGGTGTTTGTGAGTGTTAAAATATATAAATGTACCAAGTTTTATGTTAAATTCATGAGCATTTTAACTTTAAAAAAAAGTACTGAACAAAAGCAATAACATGTATAGAAAACCATCAAATGATCCATTAACACAGTGTTTTGATGAAGGAGTTCACCCCTCCTGGGCTACGTCTCCTTGGTCCAGCTTCCATGGCTTAGGCCTTTGTATTAGCTCAAATGTGAAAACAATGTTGTTTACATTCATCTATTGCTCCTGAAACCTACTTCAATGTGTTCAGAATGTCCAAATCATCTAGAATATACTCTTCTTGCTCCTAATTTGGTTGAATTTTTCAAAAGTTATGGCCTCCTCAATTCTAGCCTAGGAAACCCCACTAGAACTGGAGAAACTCTAGCTAGGGCCGCTAAATTTGGGGATAGTGTCGAATTTGGGGGTTCTATAATTTTAAACGTCGAATTAAACTCAGAGTTAATTAATTTTAAGTGGGATTAACTAATGGATAATCCAAAGTTAAATGTGCTAAGCATGTTTTATCATAAACTCCGAATTAAAATGAGGATTAGTGCTAACAATGGATTTGGGTTAATTAAACCCACAATTTAAACATTAATCCCACTGTTTAATAGAGTGCTCCACTCTTTGTCTTAGCCTTTGGTCATGTGGTGAGGGGGATGGCCCCCTCCTTACCCCCATCGATCAAACAACTTGAATATAAATATAATTGGTGAGCATATACAATTAAGAACCGAAGTATGTGGTAGAGTGGTAAGGTGGGCGCGTTGTTTGGGGGAGGTCACGGTGTCGAGCCCCAGCCTTTTCCCAGCCTGTGTATAATAATTTTTCTACCCACCATAACATATGATCCCGACCTTTGATATGTGCAATAATTCGAACCTTTGGTATATGAAAATTCGGCCATTGATAATGAATTTAGACTTTGAACTTATATGAAATTTTATCGACATGATAAATGTAATTCAACCTTAACCTTGGTCCACCAGAGGGGGAACGTGGCGGTCCCTGGATGCACCACGTGTCCGGCTTTGGTTGGACTATTCCAACCATTAAAAAAAAATCATTCAACCATTAAAATATTGAAGTTTGCAACAAGAAATAATGAAATTGGCATCCAAAAACAACATGACAACACCTACACTAGTGTGGGACCACAAGTCGTGTAGTGATGGGTCCTAGCAATACATTAGTGTGAAATTCAATTTATTTAATAAATTGGATATGTGTCAAATTTAATTATCCCTTAATTAAATTGGACAATAAAATGTAATCTTATCTCATGATCACTTGTGATAGTTAACTGAGTGTGATAAACTTAGTTAGCTCATGTATTTCGAGTTAAGGGTGGTTGGTGAGGCATGCAGATTAATTCTATTAGTTATGGAGTTCGAATTGTAGTTGGTGCATTAGTTGAGTAATCATTTAACTCATTTAGGTGAGTTAGAGTCAGTTGAACTAGTTGCAACTGTTTGTTGCACTACTGAGAGATCAAGTGAAAATATTATTTTTTTCACAATCAATGATCTGCCATGCAACTGATGATTTACTATTAAAAGTTGCATGCATGTTAGTTCCAGTGGAGACCCAGTTGAGACAAAGGTTAAAGGGATGTTAACTATTAGTCTTGATATTAGCAGACTGCCCAGATTCAGTTAAAACACCACAAGATGCCCATGATACTCAACGCAATTGAGAAGGGCTAAAATTCCTAAAGAATAGGGATTGCATTCATTAGGAATTGCGTGAGCAAGGAAAGCTAAAGACAGGCTCAGAATTGGCTAAGTGTTGGCTCGATTTTGTCTGGATCAGTGTGAGACGATAGGCAGATTATAGGAGACTCTTGTAAGAAGAGTGCATTGTAATTGTTTCATGATTCCTTGTGGAATATACAATATACGATAAAGGGGTTTTGAGCAGCAAGCTTTCCCCAGGAAATTATCTGTGTTGTGGTTTGATTTGTTTCTTTTTGCACTTGTTGTGATTGACGATCATGTTTGTTTTCCGCAATTGATTTGTAGAAGGATTCTATATCTAGCTTTAGTACATTGCTTGATCGGATTGAATCCATTGATATACATATGTTGTATAATTTCTACATAAAATTCGAAATTCGACCTTAGGAGATAATATAAAAGAAAATTCACCTTAACCCAAAATTTCCAGGGAATCCTGTAGTGACACTTGTTATAGTGTCATTGGGCGAAAATGACAGAATATTCCAAGAATATCCTTTTCTTTGCTGACTAGGCTTCCATGTCAGCATTTTTTCCTTTCTGCAATTTTTTTAGCTATTTAGGAAAATGAATAACAGGCTCTATCTTCCTCATCAAGAGTCGATTTTGATGAAATGAATTGTGCTGGATTCTTGGCGATGAGCTCTTTGCCATCATTCAGTTTCCAATCGATTATAAGCACTTCTATTTTTGAGCTTTAAAACTGAGCACCTAATCACAACAAGTGAAGGTTGAACATCAGAATCTAGCGGTTCTACTGTAACCAATCGCGGTACTAGAATGGAAATGGGAGGTGATCACTCTCAACTTTATTATAGGATTTCCTAGAACGAAAAAGACATAATGACTCAATCATGGTTGTTGTGGATAAAATTATTAAGTCCGCTCATTTCGTTCTGATACAATCTAATTACAATATTGGGTATGTGTTATATTCTTTCCATGATTAGTCGCACACGCGGGGGTTGGGGGGGGGGGGAGGGGCTATGGTCCCCCTTGTATGTTGTGTCGGGCGCAGCAGGGGGGGCGGAAACCCCCTTGTCCAGGGGTTCACAGGGGGTAGGTAGCCCCCTGCATGGGGTCGGCGACAGTGCCCCCGGAAAAAAATAAAAAATAAAAAATTGGACCCAATTTTTCGGTTGGCAGACCCACCCATGGTTTTGTGCATGGGTTTGCACATGGTTTTAGGGCATGATGGTTTTTGGCCCCTGGTATTTTTTAGATCCAGTCAAGGGGACTACGATTATGTTCTAATATAGGGTTAATGGATTGGTGTTTATGAATGCTTCGACATGTATATATATGTGTTGTAACACTAAAAGGAATATAATGAAAAATCAAGCTGGTAGTCCCAATTTGGGATCCAGGGGAAAATATCTATGTATATCTATTTTATGTTTTATTCTCTCGCTATTGTTTATTTTATTTTTTTAAGATTCGTTTGCAGATAATTTCCGTATATGGTTAAAACCTACATTTGGTATCAGAGTTGTTTCGGCTTCAATGGAATGCCTTTGCTGCTGAGGGGTTTTTTGCTCGAGCCTATGGTAGATCCTGTTTAGTGGGAGATCTATGGGATCGATTCTTGCGGTGAAAGAAGATGTTGAGCAGTATAAAGATAGAGATCGAGAAATTTAATGGTCAGAGTTTTGAGTTGTGGAAGCTCAAGGTGGAGAATCTGCTGGTGGATAAAAATCAGTGGATCGCGGTAGATCCGGGTACTAAACCAATGGCAATGTCAGATGAAGACTAGAAGAAGTTGGATCAGAAGGAAAAGAGCACAATATGGTTGTGTGTCTCAGATTCGGTATTTTTGAATGTATCTGGGGAAGCTACGATGAAGACTTTGTGGGACAAGCTAGGGAATTTGTACCAATCTAAGTCTCTAGTGAATAAATTGTTCCTGTGGAAAAAGCTGTATAACCTAAGGATGAAGGATGGAGATGCGGTGACAGAGCATATGAACGCCTTCAATACTGTAGTAAGTCAGTTGTCATATGTTGATATTAAAATATCAGATGAAGATAAGTGCATCAGTTTTTTGTGTTCTAAACCAGATTCGTGGGATAGTCTGGTTGTTGCAATAGGTAGAAATACAACTACCTTGAATTTTGATGAAATTGTCTCAGCCTTGCTTCCGGAGGAAATGAGACAGAGAAATATGGAGGGACAGAATGGAGATGCCTTATCTGTACAAGGAAGGTCCCAGAACAGAAAAAATAAAAAATAAAATTTGAGTGGGAGATCTAAATCTAGAGGGAGATCTAAATCTCCAAGAAAGTTTGTAAAGGCGTGCTGGAAATGCAGAAAGGAAGGGCACTACAAAAAGGATTGCAGATCTAAAGCTCCTGAGAAAGGAAAGGGATCTGATGATGCTCCTTCTATATAGGCAAAAACCACCTCAGATGAAGGTGGGGATGTGTATTTGGCTTCTTATTCAAATACACATGTAGATCATGAGGCATGGTTGATTGACTCAGGTGCATCCTTTCACTTCACTCCCCATAGGGAGTGGTTTTGCGAGTATGAGAAGTATGACGGTGGTGATGTATTCTTAGGGGATGATAGGAAGGATAGAATCATCAGATGTGGAAAAGTCAAGATGAAGCTACAAGGTGGAAGGATTAGAACACTTTCTGGTGTTCTGCATATTCTTGCATTGGCTAGAAATCTGATTTCTATAAGAAATATGGATGATGCAGGTGTAAAAACAATGTTTGAGAAAGATACTTGCAATATGGTTTGGGGAGCACTGGTATTAATGCGGGGAGTTTGGAATGGAACTCTTTACAAGCTTTAGGGTAGCATTGTTATTGATGGGTGCAATAGTTCTGTGGTTCCTGAAAGTGGAGCGGAAATCATAGCGGTCTTTGGAGAAAATACCATGCTATGGCATCAAAGGCTTGGACATATTGGAGAGAATGGCCTTTGGATACTGCATGGAAATTTTATGTCTAATTTCTCTCTTCATTTCGATTTCTGTGAACATTGTGTATATGGGAAGCAAAATCAAGTGAGTTTTCCTTCTGGTGCTAAGAGGGCGAACAAGATATTAGAGCTTGTGCACAGTGATGTGTTTGTACCTATGTCAGTTCCATCACTCGGTAAGTCTGTGTACTATGTTTCAATCATAGATGACTTTTCAAGGAATACATGGATATATTTCTTGAGGAACAAATCTGAAGTCTTTGACAAATTTAAAGAATTTAAGGCTCTGGTGGAAAACCAGACAGAGAAGAAAATAAAGGTGCTAAGGACAGATAATGGTGGAGAGTTCTGCAAGAAGGAATTTGAAGAGTTCTGTAGGAAGTGTGGTATAGCACGGAAAAATACTACTCCATACACACCTCAACAAAATGGAGCTTCAAAAAGAATGAACAGAATGCTGATGGAAAATGAAAGAATTATGCTCAATGGTACTGGGTTAGGATTGGAATTCTGGGCAGAGGTAGTGGAGACTGCATATTACCTGGTTAATAGATCACCTTCATCATCGTTGGAGGATAAGACTCCACATGAGGTATGGACTGGTAAGAAACCCTCTCTTTCACATATGAGGGTATTTGGATGTAATGCATATGTACATGTTCCAAAGGAGAAAAGGACAAAGTTGGATAATAAATCTGAAAGGTGCATCTTTATTGGGTATAAGGATGGTTTAAAAGGTTACAAGCTTTGGAACCCAGAAACAAGGAAGGTAGTGTACAGTTGAGATGTGGTGTTTAGAGAGGTGAAAGATGTTGTTAAACATGAAGTCCTATCGAAGGAAACTAAGAAGATAGAGTTTGAGCTAAAGAAGGATGAATTAGACTCTACAATAGAAGAAGATTCAGAGGAGGAAGAGCCACAAACTCTAGCTGTGAGAAGATCAGTTCAGGAAAGAAGGCAGCCAGAAAGGTATAGTCCATCTGCTTTTTGTTCAAATTTTGCTTTAACTATCACTGATGATGATCCCATAAATGTTAGGGAGGTAGTGGATTCATAAGATGGAAAACTATGGAAGGAGGCTATGGTTTATGAAATGACATCCTTGCACAAAAATGAGGCATGGGATCTGGTGGAGTTGTCGGCTGAAAGGAAGCTCATTGGAAGCAAATGGGTTTTTAAGAAGAAGATGAATGTAGAAGGCAAGGTGGAGAAATACAAACCTCAATTGGTAGCAAAAGGTTATTCCCAGGGGCCGGGAATGAATTTTGGTGATATTTTTTCTCTTGTTTCCAAGGTTACTTCTATTAGATTACTTTTATCTGTTGATGCTGCATTTGATTTTGAGGTAGAACAGATGGATGTGAAGACAAAATTTCTTCATGGGGATCTAGAAGAGGAGATATACATGAAGCAACCTGAAGGCTTTGTTGTGAAGGGTAAGAAATAACTGGTATGCAGGTTTAAAAAGTCTCTATATGGGTTAAAACAGTCACCAAGGATGTGGTATTAGAAATTCGATACCTATATATGGGGACTTGGCTTCACCAGAAGCAAAGAGGATCACTGTGTGTATTTTAAATTAATTGGTGACCGTGTTATTTATTTGGTCTTGTATGTGGATGATATGTTGTTGATTGGAAATGACAAAGAAATTATCCAGGATTTGAAGACTCAATTGTTCTCCAAATTCGACATGAAGGATCTTGGTGTTGCAAACTATATTTTGGGCATGAAAATTAAGAGAGATTGGGAAAATAGGAAGCTCTGGTTAAACCATAGGGAGTATGTCGATACAATATTATAGAGGTTCAATATGAAGGATAGTAAACCGGTGAAGGTTCCTATTCTTGTAGGTGTAAAGCTCTCTGCTAAACAGTGTCCCAAGACACAACATGAAGAGGAGGATATACCCCATGTTCCATATGCAAGTGTAGTGGGTAGCCTGATGTATGCAATGGTCTGTACTAGACCAGGCATTGCACATGCAGTGGGAGTATTGAGTAGGTTTATATCAAAAATAGGGAAGGAGCATTGGACAACAGTGAAGTGGATTTTCAGATATTTACGTGGCACCAGTGATTATGGTTTGTGCTACCAAGGAAGACCAGGATTGGAAAAAGTTTTGGACATTCGTGGTTTTGTTTATGTAGACTGGGCTAGAGATCTGGACCAAAGAAGATCTACAAGTGGATATGTGTTTAGCCTGTTTGGAGGTGCAGTTAGTTGGATGAGTAAAAGATAGTCTGTAGTGGCTCTCTCAACTACAGATGCAAAATACATGGCAGCCACTCATGCAAGCGAGGAAGAATTTTGGTTTCAGAGATTGTGTTCAAGTATGGGGTTGGTGCAGTGAGCTATAAGGCTAGACTGTGATAACCAAAGTGCAATTTTCTTGGCTAAGAACCCTTCTTATCATTCAAAGACAAAGCACATTGATGTTAAATATCACTTTGTGAGAGATATGGTTGAGGATAAAAGGGTGTTGCTGGTAAAGGTGGAAACTTTGAAGAATGTTGCAGATGCATTGATGAAGTATGTGAGCACTCAGAATTTCTCTTGGTGTAGAGAAACAATGGGTGTTGCAGAGTTGGACTAATGACTAAGCTCTCCTATGGCCCCCTGCGGAAATAAATCAACAAGTGGGAGAATGTTGGGTATGTGTTATATTATTTCCATAATGAGTCACGAGGGGGGGGGGGGAGAGGGGGAGCGATGGCCCCCCTTGTACATTGTGTTGGGTATAGAAGGGGGGGCAGCAAACCCCATTGTCCGGGGGTTTGAAGGGGGCAGGTAGCCCCCTACGCAGGGTTCGAGGCAGTGCCCCGGGAAAAAAAAAATTTGGACCCTATTTTTCGATGGCTGGACCCGCCCATGGTTTTGTGCATGGGTTTGCACATGGTTTTTGGGCATGATGGTTTTCTACCCCTGGTATTTTGTAGATGCAGTCAAGGTAACTACGGTTATGTTCTAATCTAGGGTTAATGGACTGAGGTTTATGAATGCTTCAGCATGTATATATATGTGTTGTAACACTAAAAGGAATATAATGAAAAATCAAGCTGGTAGTCCCAATTTGGGATCCAGGGGAAAATCTCTGTGTATATCTATTTTATGTTTTATTCTCTCGCTATTATTTATTTTTTGTTTTTAAGATTTGTTTGTACAGGGTTAAAACCTACATAAAAGGCAATACATATTGCTGATATTTTTATGAAAGAGATATTCGAGCTACATGGAATTCCGAGAATGGTGATTTCCGATCGCAATGTGAAGTTCACTTCGGTGATATAGAAAGCTTTGTTCACTAGATTGGGGACTCAGATACAGTTCAATACTACATACCATCTGTTATTGCCTAAATCCACCTCAGGCTGAAGGAAGGCAGAGTTCAGGGTAACATCAAACCACGCTTAGTCTGGTAGCTAGCCCTGTTCAGACTGTGAGAGGCCCCTCAGCCGAAGGTAATCTCAAGAAAGATAGACTCAATAAAGGATTTGATTTGATTTTTGGGGTTTTTGTTGGAATCAAAGGGAAAGGCAGTTTTGGGTCCGGGGATATGGCCTAGTTTTTGCAGAGTTTTAATTGGGGCAAGGAAGGCAATTGTTTTGATGCTTTGGATTGAATTAATGGGTAGTTCAAACTGGTGAGGAGCTGAAGAGGGCAAGAGGCTTTCAAGAATCCTCTTCAAACAGATGAAAACATGGAAAATTAAACAAAATTCAAGGTAGAGCAAAGCAATCTAATGAATTCCACCTTTATCACTCATTTGTTTAATTTAAGAAGACATGAGAAAGTAAATGATACACATGAAACATCAGTAAAATTAAAATCACATAGAGAAACACACCATCAAAACATAGAGCCACATGGATCCCAAAGAGTGCTGCAAACCCTGGTCTATTCCTTTGCCAAAATTGCAGAGATGAAATGTACAATGAAGTGCCAAGCAATCCCAAATGTCCAACCTTGAAAATGACTGAGGAAATACAAGATATAGACCAGCCTAACCCATCCCCATGCCTCTAGGGGTCAATCTCACCATTCTAGGAGCTATTTCAACCATATCTAAACTAAGAACTGGAAAATAGGCAATGAAACAACTTGCCTCTATAAGAAAGGAAACTAATTCATTCACTTACATTTCACTTTTTGGTGAATGAATCTACTTGGATGAGTAAAAATGTGCCAAAATTACATCAAAGTCATGAAATTACATCAAGTTACATCAAGAGTTACATGAAAAAGTCAAACTGGCCAAAACTAGGCGAAATTCTGAGTTGCTGAGTGAAAAATAGGCCAAATTTCCCTATGCGCCGCGCCTGAAATCTCTATGCGTAGCACAAGTGTGAGGCTGATTTTTAGGGCCTTCCCGAAGTCCAAATTAAGCGCAGGATAGCTCGTTGGAAAGATCTGCCTATCTATTTTCCAACCCAAGTGGAATTTCTGAATTTGATTTCCATTTGCCCCTCCAAAAATCCAATCTCCCAACACTACTTCTTGTGTGTGCAAAAGGTGGCAAAAAGGCCATTTTTAGGGTGTTTTTGACCCTTTAGGCAACCCAAAACTTGTCAAAATCCTTAGGTAATCCATAGGCATGCATAAATTTTGATGAAAAATCCAAAAATGTAAATTTTTCCTCCTGAAGAGCTGCCAACTATAAGCGCGCGCCAAGTGGTGCTACGCGTCGGGCAGAAAAATCTGTGTTAAGGCCAAAAATTTCAAAATTGACAAAATTTTTCCCAAATTTCTTGAAATTTAGGCTGAAGGTCCACCATCAAGTGCCATGCTGAGCCAAAGAAGCTTCAGCCAAAATTTGGAGCCTATCATGTCTTTTTCGACGCCTTAGTGCCCTCTTTAACCTTGCTTTCAGAATCTTAATTCGTGCCTTGCAAACATGAGTTAGCGCCCAATAATGGTTCTTCATGTGCCTGAGCATGTTCTTCTCCTTGTTTTCCTTCTCCAACAGCTTATCCAAGTGAATATTTACCCTCTCGAGCCAAGTCTCTCGATCAGCCTCAATCTCCCGCTCAATGGATGTGATCTCAGCTGGGTTTCTTTGGGCGGCTTGCCAGTTCTCACGGATGTTTTGCAACTCCATGATCGTTTGATGATCTTCCAACTATTTTTTCCACTGCTCCAGGTAGCTGATGATCCATTGGGCTCTATACAACTTGACGGTCAATGTGTCTATCTCTGCCTTTTGCTCCTAAACAATCTCTTTCAACTTTGAGCTGGGAGAGCTCAAGTCCTCATCAATAAGTATGAAATCTGTATCATGACCTCCTGAAGGTCCTTCATCCTACATGGGCCTCTTCCCTCTGTCCTGTACCTATACTTGTGCTGCTGATGACGGCAACGAGACCCCTTCCACCCCGGGTGGAGATAATACTCGTCGGGCTGCTGCAAATAATCCTCTCGTGCCTCTTTGATAAGTAACAAATACTGGCACACTGATAGGCTCTGTCTCGTGACCTTCAGGCTGATGTGAAGGTTCACTTGCATCATGGAAAATCTCCGTAGGAACCTGAGGAGATGTGAAGAAGTCATGGGAAATGAAATCCTCCCATGAAATACCCTGCAATCCAAGCTGATGTACAACAATGATCTTGATGAGTGCATAGTGATAGATGCTATTGTGATGCTGCTCGAGAGTCTTCTTCTGCACAAGAGTAGTCATCCTCTCGATGTTTCGCACATGTAATAAGGAATGTTAATCATCATCACTCTTGTGAAATGCATCAATAACCGGATGTGGTAGGCATAGAGGTGTGAAAACCGGCCCTCACAACTGAAGTATCTGATAATGAGTTTCATCAGAGGCGCATAGGATTCCTTTAGGAACCGGAATGGGAATACTCTACTGAGATGTCTCACATAGCTAGGCCTAATGTATGGTTCATAATGCACTCTGTCCACCTGCTGTCTTTTTTTCCACTGTTCACCCACATTCGGTATTCATGTTGCTTGAGAGATGGTTTCCGGTGTCAAAGTGAAAGTTACACCAGCAAGAGTTACCTAACCATCATGTAAATGCAATACAAACAAACGAGCCAACTCCTGATGATGATGAATCCTAGCAATCATCTCACAATACTGATAGCATGATTTCTCTCGAAAACATGCCATTGCAAGTGGGTAAGCCTGCAATTGAGTCAATGAGGTGGGCTCTTCTCTCACATGTCTGCCACCTTTACGAGGCCTTCTCGGTGCATGTAGCTCAGTGGTAGAATCACTATCTCTGTCATATGATGTATCAGTGTCTGTATCCATGGTACTCAAGGTTAATGCAAGGTGTATGTTGGCTTGAATGAGATGAGGAATGAGAATTTGGTTGTTTTTTGTTTTAATGCCAAATGTGTGTCAAAGGAGAGGGACTGTAGGAGAAAAAGGGCAGTGGGAACAATGGAGTCTTGTCAAGTGGTAATTTTCCTTTGAAAATTTGACAAACTTAGGGACAAGGGACAACCACTTGACTGTTTGGGGAACTTGGGGTTTTGGGAATTTTTTACAAATGAATTGGGAAGGGAAAGTGATAGGAAAGGAAAATGATTTAGGGATAGGAAAATGGGGCTTGTATTGATAGTATAACAGTGAAAGGGAGGGATGAACAAGATGGGAAATGAACAAATTTGGCACCACAATTATTTTTTAAAATGCCAATTTCCAAACCCTATGGAAGCAATTTCAACGAGAGGATAGGGTTTATAGTTTGGCATCCAAATTCTCAAAACCAATCTTTCAAACAACACAAAACACTGATTAATGGCAATTGCAAGATGATTTGAACTTACTTGGAGCAAATGGGACCGATTCATTTTGAAATTTGAGAGAGATGGAAATAAATTTTTGTTTCGGGCCAATGCACCGCGCACACAACCCAGTGTGTTGCGCTTGTTGTGTGTGCTGCACCAGTTCAAATTTGCATGGAGAAATATGGCCCTATGCGCCGCGACCGTTATGTGCGCCGCGCAGGTTGCCTAGTGCGCCGCGACTGTGAACTTCACCACAATTTTGGCCTTCCAAAGACCGTTTCTCTCCTCCACGGTTTGACTCGGCTCTTTGATGACTTTGTTTACAAATGGATTGTTGAATGTGAAAATATCTTATATATACAAAAGGATTTTGATTTTTCATTTGGAAAACCCACTTTGTAAAGTCTGAATTTTGACACTTTCACATAAACTCTATTTTTCTTGTTTCCTTCGATTTTTGAACTGATGATGAATCTCTTGTCTGTCTTTGCAGGGATAGCTAGCATGGGATTTGGCAAAGGTGAACAAGGTTGCGCCTGAAGAACTTTATAACTGAAATTTTTTTAAAAAATTACATGGCATTTATTACAAAAGACGAAATTGACGATTTTTCTTCAAAACAGAGTTTTGAAGAAGAATCATTATCAAGCATTATGACGATGAAATTTTTGCAATGAAAACTTATTTCAAACCTATCTCATGTGCCTGCTGACATTATTAGTCATTTTGAAGACTAAATTTGCGAAACCCTAGACCTAATGAGACTCAAAATCCTAAAATGACTCTTTGCCACTATTAAGACCAAACATAACTGTAAATGATTTTGATGAATAAAATTGGACCAGCAGGTACAAGACATGAGGAACATGAGTAAAAAGCCTCCTACCGTCAGAAGATCCATGCTCCTAATGGAATGCAAATGACTGAACTGAGTGAGACACCTAAAATGAAATGCAACAAGAGAAAATTGATCTCTGACTGAGGGATGAAGATACCGACTCTAACACCATCCTTAAACGGACGGGCAAACCGAACGCATAAACCAAGTTTTAGAAGTTATGTTTCGGATGTACGTCAAGAAACAACTCAGAAAATGGGAATAATATCCACATTTGTTAGAGTTTTCATATAACAACGAATACCATGATTCATTGAAGATGAGCCCGTTTGAGGCATTGCATGGAAGAAAGTGTCGAACCCCTATAAACTGGAACAACCCCAAAAATAAATTAATTCTTGGGCCAGAGATGTTGGAGGAAATGGAACATGAAGTAAAGAAGATTTGATAGAATCTAAAGGCTGCACAGGATCGACAGAAAGTCTATGCGGATAAAAATAGGACATACCGAGAATTTAATGTGGGAGATCATGTTTATGTGTGAATTGAGCCTAAAAGGAGTACTCTAATGTGGACTACTTGTGCAAAGTTGGCACCCTGCTATTGTGGTCCCTTCCAAATTTTAGATCATGTAGGACCCGTGGATTATTGATTAGATTTACCAAGCCACATAAAATTCCACAATGTAATTCATGTATCACTTCTGAAGCGATATGTATACGATCCTAAGAATGTGATTCAATGGAAAAATGTTCAGGTAATTTTATGATTTATATCACAGCCTTAAGATAAGAAGGTATATATAACTAATTTCATTATGTGTTGAATGTTTCAGGCCAAACCAGAAAGAGATTTCTTGGTATAAACTCAACACATCCTCGATCAAAGAGAAATATCGTTGCGGAAACGAGTCATCACCCAGGTTAAAGTGCAGTGGAAGCACTTTGGGCCGGAAGAGGCCACCTGGGAGGATGAGGAGTTTATGAGAAATCCTTACCTAGAACTCTTTTAGAATATTTAAGGAACACCGGGGACAATGTTCACATAAGGAGGGGGGGGGGATGTAACCCCTTACTATAGTTAGTGATTTTTGGTTATTGGTTGAGACTTATTGGTTAATAGTAAATCAGAAACTTGTTATTTAAATTTTAAAGAATTTTTTAAGTCAAAGAATTGGTTTACGATTTTGAATAGAATTATATATATGTATACATATATTAATTAGAGTTAGAATACTACAAGACATACATAAGTATATGATTTATAAGTAAGAAAACATGAGTAGGAAACTCAGGAGAAGAAGCCTGGTAGTAGTTACCTAAATACCAGACAGTTAGACAGTTGTGTTTCTTAGCCCATGCTCCCTAGAAATAAAAGAATCTCAGGTGGGAGGAGAGTGGTTTTTATTCTCGAAGGAAGATCAAAGAAATCTGACAAGAACACAATGGGTTGCAAAATGAGAAGTTTTCAATTGAGGTTAAGCCTTGAGCTAGGTCTGGAAATGATTGGGATAATCTCGTAGCCCATGTGAGACTAAACCTGGAATAGGTTCTGAGTTTTGTAAGGTGGGTTGACAGAACAGAGTCACATTATGAACTGGTAGTAGGGGCTCGGGGGGAGAACCGAACGTAATCATTGATCTCGTTGGAAGGGCAGAGGGCTCTTTTGTTGAGTTTCCTAGTCAGGTTTTTTGGCAAATAGACAATTATTTGAAAAGAAAACAGGTACTATGAATTCATTTTTTGTATATAATGTGAAAGTAGAATTTTAACTCAAATGATATGTTGTTATAAATTTTTTATGCGTATGAGCAACAAATATAGAGGCATTAAAATATAATGCGACCAAGTGAAATCTGCGTAGTAGTAGCCTTCACGAGTTGGAAGAAATGAGGTAATATCTAGTAGCAGAAGAGGTTACCAGTAATAGTTACGTTTAAGGTAAAATAAGCAATAGGGAATGATTATTCCACCTGGAAGGGGTTCCGGGTTGGAAAGTATGTTAGGGTTCTAGGTTCCTATTCTTGTTCTTTACCTGAAATGTTACTATCATTATCAACCTAGTTATGAGTAGGTTATACCAAATTCTAACTGATTTATTGTTAAGGAAGCATAAAGAAATAGATACATATTGTAAAAGAATATCGAACAATATGGAAGGTAAGAGTAATCCTATGAAATAACCATTATGAAATTACTTAAAGACTAGTAATCGAAATCTTGTAACAATGAGTGTCTGTCCAAATGTAGGTTAGGAGTATCTCTTGAAAAAGGATTACACTATACATGGTGGCAAGTGATATATAAACAAGAAAATGACTCAAAAAACCTCTGTCCAAATATAAGAAGCTATATTTTGTTATACAATATTTCTATAGGTAAACACTGGCATGACAAAGCCCATAACACCAAAGCTATTCATTCTAGGACTATTTATTAAAGATAGAACACATTTCCAATTGAATAAATTCTACTGTAATTTATAACATAGAATGCATTGCAAATTGAATAAATTCTATTGTAATTTATACATAGAATGCATTGCAAACTGAGTATATTCTAGCGCAGCCTATACACAACAGTTAGGCCCCAATGGCTATTGTTCAAAGACAAAAGCAAAAATGAATAACATAAAACCCAAACACCTCTGAAGTAATTGTGATGGTATAATAGACCGTTAGGAATCGTTTACAAAATAACAAACAACATGCATGCCAATCCCTTAATCTTATTTCCAAAATTCATATTGAACATCAAATACATTGTCTCAGATGGGAAAGAAATGTAATAACAATTCAAACTAATAGCCTTCCACATGGTGATTCGCTAACTGTCCCAGAAAATTGTAAACTGCATGCTAACTGAAAAAATAATGAAATTATAGCCTTCACTCCTTGACAGAGTGCATAAGGGCATTTAACCTGAAGGGTTCAGGTATGTCACATCAAATAAACAATATGTATATGCAACTTGTAACATGATAGAGGACGCAAGTCATAATTCCTCACAGAATGTAAGGAACTGGCATCATTGGTGGGGTTTATGATCCCTTTGAAGTGCGACCAACAGAAGCAAGACGAGAGACCAAAACCTAACTGGAACTAGAGAAATACCTGGAGGTATGGCACTAGTTAAACCCTATCATAAACTGGAAAAGGGAAGGGCAGCACCTCTCAGACCATAGGGTTTACTTGTATAAAATTAAATAACAGTACAATCAACTGTGAATTAAGAATAAGCGAAAGGAGACTAAAGGGGTTTAAACAAACTACTGTATAACCCAGAAAAAAAGAAAAAGAAAATATTTACCTATCATTGGAGAATTCCATACTGCCATACAAACCCTACAACGAAGAATAATGGGGTTTATCTAAAAAACAATACTCATTCCACTGTAATAGAAAAACAACAAACCTTGGGCAAACTGAAGCACTAACCGGTGTGGAATTACTGCCATCTGGGATCAGGTTGAGCAAATGTCGAGGGTTGCGAATTAAGGGAACTCCACAGAACAAAGACAACAAAGTGCTGGTATGAGCTGTGTGAACAACTGAGAGCACATTGCAATGGATTATTTTAGCATTTCCATGTCACTACTGAAAGAACCAAAGCAGAATGGAAGCAGTGATAGGAATGAATGTTGGGTTTGTCACAGGTTTGAGTGGGGGTAATACCTAACCACCCCCCGGGCAGCCCGAGCCGTTCGATCTAAACCGAATGCACGGCTTCGATTCACTCCAGGTGTCATGAATCCGACAAAGCATCTGTCTATTCTGGAGGATTCAAGAAGGACTATCGAGGATCACACCATTAACGAAATTAAGACTTATAGTGTTGGCTTAATGGTTTTAACACGAATGCGTATGAACCTGTTGTGGCTAGAAACAACCTCCCCTTTTTTATTTTAATATTAGTAATAATACTAAATAAAATGGGGACCCTTAGTTAAAATCCAAAAAATCAATTAGGATTTGTTTCCTTTAGAAAATAAAACTTTCTATCATAAACCTACAAAAATCCCTTTGAGAGAATATTGCGAAAATATTAAGTTTATGATAGATTATAATAAAATTGCTCTTGAAACAATATAATGCATCCATAACAAAATAGTCTATATAAAAAGCATTGATCGCAGATCGCATAGCGCAGAAAATAGAAATGATTAACAAATATCTTTTACGCTCTGATTTATTATGCGCTTTTGCGATTTTGCGCTTTTGCGATGATCTCATTTTGCGATTGTGTGCTTTTTGTGATTCTGCGCATTTGCGATATGTGCTTTTGTGATTTTTGCGATATGCGCAGTCCCTGTTTTTGCGATAAGCTTTATGACTGTGATGATCTCATATCGCGATATTGTGACATTGCGATATTGCGATATTGCGCAGCAAATCGCAGATCGCAATGTCGCAGATTCACGTAAGCGCGCTATCCCGAGGCAATCTTCCCATGTGTCAAATCCATTATGCGCTTTAATGACTATATTAAATGATTGGAGTGATTATTAATGTGAAAAGAGATTGTGTTTAGATTGGAAGTCGTTTCATAATTTAAATATTATATTTCATCCGCGTTCATATTCAAAATAGTCTCGTCACCTTTCTATTATCATTACTCTCATTTATTCGTAAAAACGCAGGCACGAAGGAGCGGATCACTATACAAAGCCTCCATTATACATTATGGGTAAGAAGGAGAAGAGCTCAAGTTCTAAAAACAAAGAAATGGCTTCGCTATACGCAGATACCGCCTGTAACAAGGATGCGGGCATATCCACTTGGGAAGGAATGTATAATCTATTAGAGGATGAAAACCCTGTGGTGTTGAAAGTTGCAGCTACGGCCGGTTCAAAGGATACGTCTGAAGCAACCCTTAGAGACTTGGCTTGCTCATTCCTGCACAGAATTGCAGCAAGGCCAAGGATTCTCCCATATACAGATATGGTGAGATGGGTGCTGGATAGCACAGATATCTCAGACAGGAAATTCAAGGCTCCACCTGAAAAGCTAATCGGGTCATTCTCCACTGAAGACGTGAGGCTAATGTATAAGTCGCCAGAACCTCATGTGCCTGATAATGAGAAATTCATGAAAGAATTTGACAGAGAACATGCGAATTTCTCAGAATGCACACAGGAATGGACCAAAAGAGATGAACTATTGAAGAAAAACAAGCACGGGTGGACAGTACCAAAAAAGGATGTTTTAGACACCGTTCACAAGTTCAAATATCCAAGGGGGAAAATTGACACAGTTTCTACCACAAGATAAGGTAGGTGAGTTTGCCAAAATTATCCTCTATAGAGCTTTTAGAAGTTAACAAAGAAGTTGTTGGAGGTCAAAAGTTCTCAGAGAAACACAAAGCTCTTCTTGAGAAAAGCCAGGAGTTGAAAAGACTTGAAATAGCTGTCAGATAAAATGAAGAAACATTAACCAAATTCAAGGCATTTGATAGAGGAAAGATGTAGAGCGTGTTCAGCACAGAGGAAAATTACTGCAAAAGGTCAAATCGATAAAAAGAAACTACTTTGGTTAAAGTATAATAGGAGCATGACACAAGAGCGGAAAGGGGCAACAGGGGAAATTGCTCCTACGCTTGCCAACTCTGTCTTTTCAAGACAGCTCAATCCTGAAGTCGGTTAACCGCATCTTCTCAAAACTATGCTAGATGCCTGCAAGAGCAAAGATCAAGTTAATAGTTAGATAGATTTAGTTTTTATGTCACTATATTTTAGCCTAGGAAAAGGACGGTCATTGAATCGAATCCTTAATTTTTGTAATAAACTATTTTTAGAGTTAGTTAAAGTAGTATTTAAACCCCTCTCATACATGGAGAGAGGGGTCCTGGATCTTAATATTTTTAGACTTGGAAATTGCATTTCTGTACTCCATTGTCTTATATATTTTTTGAAAAGGATCACATCTGGTGATTTTTATGCGAAATTATCTTTGAAGTGTTGCATTTTTGTACCTTTAGAATTCGATTTTGCATTATAATTGCTGGATAGAGTATCAGATTGCATCTGGAAGTCATCAAGATGAACAAGGTATTTCTATCTGTTTGCTGTTGATTTCTGTTGTTATATGATATTCGTTTTAAGATTGCTATCATTTATATGTATTTGTTTTCACAACGCTCTCTTTTGTATATCATTTCTGAGTATAATTGAAAAGTTATTTTTCATAATTACATGTAAATGGTATACAATGATGAATGCAATATGCTATTATAACTCTGTTTAATTTCTTAAACAGAGTTACCTTTATTTGTTTCTGCACATTTCAATTTGATTAATAATACATTTTCATGGTTATTATTGGATTGAAACAATCTTAAGTTGTATTCACATGTTATTACTCGGGTTAGTATTAGAATTTCTTTATCAGTATTTAGCTTAGATTAGATAGTTTTATTTTAGTTAATTTAGTCCCATTTCCACCCACCCAATCCAATCCATTTAGTTATAAGGAAACTGGTCCTTTAAATCCAGTCGGAGCCACCATACCAAACGGAAAAGGAGATGTCCTAAGGTCCCGACCGGGTGGTTATCCTCGATGTTTGAAGCAGAGGTTTTCTAGGCTTCAACATTTTTGGCGCTAGAAGGAGGGCCTGAGCTATGAATGGAAAGTAAATCTCTATCCACAAGCCATTCCGAGAGCAAAACACCCTCATTAACTTCTTCAATTTCTTCTGAAATTCAAAATCCTAGAGAAGAAATTGCAGAAAATATTCAAACACCCACTACCAAAATCTTTAAACATTCAGACGATCAACATCCCGAGTCTCCTGAAGTTCAAGATTTAATTCAGAAATTGAAAGGATTCTCATTATCTCTTGAAGAGTCTGAAATATCTGAAGGTAGTGTAACTTCAAAATTTGTTTCTTCAAAACCTCTTACTAGGCTTCAAAGTGAAAAACTTGGTATCTCTCCCAAAGAATTCCCTTTACCTAGTAGAGTTAAAACAAGAAAAACACAATCGGAATCAGTAAGTTCAACCTCTAATATCCAAATACCTATTTCCGAAATCCCGTCTCAACAAAGTACAGTCGTTTCCATATCATCTCCACAAATATCTTCTCCTCAATCCTCATCAGTCTCAACATCATTTATTCCAACAACTTCTATCCAAACACCACCAGTTTCCACTGTCCCTCCAATAGTCATCCCAACAATGGCACAGAGACCATGGTCTACTCCAGGAGCAGTCAACATGGCTGCACCTTTACACGATTTACCAGACAATCCTGGAAAATGGCTCCCAAAATTTAGCCCAGATCTTAACATTCCAGCTGAAGAACATATCAATAACTTTATGCTGGCCATTAATTTGAATGGAGTCACACAGGAGGATGTTGTAGTTAGACTATTTCCTTACACCCTTCAAGGAACAACAGGATCATGGTATTTTTCATTACCATCAGGATCTATAACAAGTTGGGACATTTTTGCAGATTAATTTTTAACCAAATTTGGAGATGACCGATCAATTGCAACTTTACTTAATGATCTCTCAAATTTGAAAATTGAACCCAAGGAACCAATTAAGGAGTTTAACTCCCGATTCAATAAGCTCTTGAACAAAATTCCCACTGATTCCAAGCCAAGTGAGCAGGTCAGAATTGAATGGTACATTACTGCCTTACCCTCAAACATAGCAATTTTCGTAGACAGAGTTGCAAAGCCCACATTAGCCGAAAGTATGAAAGAAGCTATTGCAGTTGAAAAACGTATCACTTCTCTGGAAAAGAAAAATGCTCTTGAAGAAAGGAAATCAAAGAAGGTCAGCTTTAGAGATGATTCAAAGAAAAAGGCCAAATATCCATATGACATGGAAGGTTTATAGAAAGTTCTTAAAACCATGTCAAATGAAATGGTCGAAATAAAAAAACAAGTAGCTGAAACTTCTACCAAGAAACCATTCCGGAATTTCAGAAGGAACCAAGTTGAATCTAAACCTCCTAATACAATCTCTAATGCAGAATCAGAAGAAGAGGAAGAAGAAGAAGATACATCTGTAGTATCAGATCAAGAGGATGAAAATGAAGAAATAGATGAATTAAATGGAATGTGGGATTTTATTCTCCCTAATTCTGATAGTGAAGAAGCTATGCCTGTAAGTACTAGGAGTAAATCTACAGCAGAACTAGTACAAACAGTTCCAAAAAAGAAAATTGCAACTCCAAGTACCAAAGACAAACCCACTGTGAAGAAAACTTTTCCATTACCTACTCAAAATCAGCCATTTTCTTCTAATCCTCTCACATCAACAGCCAAAACTTTAGTAGTGTCAGAACCCATGGAATACAACATTGTCGAAGACATGAAAAAGATCAAAGCCAACATTTCCCTACATGAACTCAACAAACTAAAACACCAGCAAAAGTTGTTATTAAAAGAACTTAACGCTACACCAATTGCTCCTGTACCAAGCGGTGTAGTTGCAAAAGCAGCAAGAGGAACTGGTAAGCCACCCGATAAGGTAGATGCTACTGATACTGTGCTCATTGGGAAAAAGTAAAATTCTCAAACTCCTCCTTTTCTTTTGACTTATGAGATGTACAATAAAAATCTGCACAATTGTTTGATTGATTCTGGAGCTTCCTCCAATATAATGCCGACATCTGTCTATGCTAAATTGAATATTGAACCACAGAAATCAGCAGTACATATTGTTCAGTTAGATCGATCCAAAGTTCAAGTGGTAGGAGAAATCAATTCAGTCACAATCAGATTAGCTTCTGATCCTAGGATTGTCCAAAGAATTGATATTTTGATTGCTGATATTCCTGAATTCTATGGATTAATCTTGAGCAGGGACTGGTCTGCGAAACTTAATGGTTACATCTCAACTGATTATTCACACATGTGGCTTCCTTATAAAGGGAAACCAAATCAAATTAAAATTGAACGAGAAAAGCATATGACACACACTGTCACTGAATTTGAACAACCTAATGAACCTATGGCATTTAACAACAATATTCTTGGAGGATATTCTGCTGAATCATTTCTTGGAAATTTCAAAGCTCCTCAGTCTCCTTTTTCTGTAAATACTTTTGTTTCTTAGATAGAGAATTTTTCAGAGTCTGATTCTTCCAGAATTGTAAATACTTCAGATTTAATTGTAGATAAGCCAATAGATAAGTCTTTATTTTGGTCGTTATATTTTGATGGATCGAAGTCTAGTGATGGAGCTGGAGCTGGATGCATATTGATTGATCCAAATGGAGAGAAAACTATGTTATCATGCAGATTAGAATTTGAGTGTACTAACAATACTGCAGAATATGAAGCCTTGGTTCAAGGACTTTATAAAGCCATAGGGTTAGATGTTAAATACTTGAAAGTCTTTGGTGATTCCGAAATTGTCATCAAACAAGTTAGGAATAATATTCATTGCCTTTCAGGACATCTTAAACACTATCAAACCCTAGTACAAGATCTCACCACTCATTTTTTAGCATTTAATATTTCTCCTATTCCCAGGAATCAAAATACATCGGTTGACTTGTTAGCTAATGTTGCATCTAAACTCCTACCTGCTGAAGACTGCAGTCCTGATAGGTTTTCTGCAGAATTGATTTTTCGTCCGTCTGTCCCAGACAATGTCACAAACTGGAGAGTTTTCTATCATGATCAAGATATTTTAAATTTCGTGACTTCAGAGAAATCATATGATGAGCAAATTATTGACGAAAAAGATCATGATTTACAAATTATTTCAAAAGGTAATGAAAACTCCATTCCTAAATCTGTTGTTAAATTAGAGGACTTATATGATATTAAGGACAGATTCAAGAAAGTTGTTAATACAAAACTTCAAAGTTCCACTTTGAAGTTTGAATTAGTAAATCTTGGTTCTGATTCTAAACCTCAAAATATTAATTTAGGACTCAATTTAACACCAGAGGAAAGAAGTGCATTCATTAAATTGCTGAACAAGTATAAAAAAGTTTTTGCTTGGAATTATGATGATCTAAAAACATATGATACTTCGATTATTCAACACACGATTCCAATGCTTCCTGATGTTAAACATGTTCAACAGAAACTGAGAAAAATCCATCCAAATCTCGAGAGTCAAATCAAATCAGAACTCAATAAACTTTTGAAAGCCAAGATCATTTTTCCAGTCAGGCACTCTAATTGGGTTTCCAATATGGTACATGTAAGAAAGAAGAATGGTGATATAAGAATCTGTATTGATTTTAGAAATCTAAACAAAGCATGTTTAAAAGACAATTTCCCATTGCCAACCATGGAACAGATACTTCAAAAGGTAGCTGGTTCTAAACTTATGTCTTTTCTCGATGGGTTTTCAGGGTATAATCAAGTTTTAGTTCACCCAGATGACAGATTGAAGACAAATTTCAGAACAAAATGGGGAACTTATGCTTATCAGAAAATGCCTTTTGGTCTAATAAATGCAGGAGCAACTTTTCAAAGAGCCATGGACATTGCATTTAAAGGTCTGATCAATAAATATGTTGTTGTTTATCTTGATGATATAACGGTATTTTCAAAAAAGAGAGCCAATCATCTACATGACTTAAAGCAAATTTTTGAAAGATGTAGAAGGTTTGGTATTTCCTTAAATCCAAAGAAATCTTTCTTTTCTTTAGATGAAGGAAAACTCTTAGGATTTGTTGTGTCAAAAGATGGAATATATATTGATCCAGAAAGAGTAAAAGAAATTTCTGATATTTCTTTACCACATAACAAAAAATCCATGCAATCATTTCTTGGACAGATCAATTTTGTAAAAAGATTCATTCCTGATTTTTCTTTAATTGTTTTACCTATGCAAAATATGATCAAGAAAAATTCAATATTCAAATGGACGCATAAAGAAAAGGAAGCTTTTGATTCAATCAAACAAGAAATCATTAATGCACCAGCATTGAATACCCCGGATTTTTCGAAAGATTTTATTTTGTATACTTTGGCCACTGAAACATCCTATGCAGTCGTTTTGACACAACTCAATGATCAAGAAATTGAAGAACCTATTTCTTTCTTTAGTTCAAATCTGCAAGGAGCCGAGCTTAATTATTCTGATGTTGAAAAACAAGCCTTTGCTGTGTTTAAATCAATCAAACATTTCAGACCTTTTCTCTTAAAAACACATACAAAAATCATTGTCCCATTCTCTGCAGTGAGGCAATTATTAATTCAGAGAGAAGTAGGAGAAAAGAGAGCTAACTGGGTAACAGCTTTGCAAGAATATGATGTTGTTATTAAACCAGCCAAGATTGTTAGAGGACAAGGTTTTTGCAGATTATTGGCAGGAGCTCATAACATACCAGAGCATCAAGATTCAAATCAAGATATTCAAGTAAGTCATATAAGTGTTACAGATGTTGATTCTCAGTATGCTGATCTCATCTATTACTTGAAAAATGGGTATGCTCCTTCTAATCTCAGCTATAAGAGTAAACGCGCTTTAAGGTTAAAAGATATTAAATATGAGATCATTGATAATGTGTTATTTAGAAAAAATTATGATTCAATTTTATTAAGATGTCTTGAAAAAACTGAAGCTGAAAAGGTTTTGCAGGAACTACATGATGGACCAGCAGGAGGTCATTTTGGAGGTGATACTACAGCTCACAAAATAATTCGCGCTGGTTATTACTCGCCTACCCTTTTTAAATATACACATGATTACGTAAGGAAGTGCCAAATTTGTCAGACTGCAAGTGGAAGACAAAGGAAACCAGCTTTTCCTTTGCAACCAGTAACTATTGAACAACCATTTGAACAATGGGGACTTGATATTATTGGTGAGATAGTACCTCATTCTTCCAAACAACATAAGTACATCCTTACTGCAACTGATTACTTTACAAAATGGGTAGAGGCAATCCCATTGAAGGTAGCCAATTCTGATGCAATTATTGATTTCATAGATCAATTCATCATAACCAGGTTTGGTGTACCTCAAGCTCTTGTCTTTGATAATGCATCTTACTTCTCTGGAAATAGTTTAATTGAATTTGCAATCAAAAGAGGTTTTAAATTAAAATATTCAGCAAATTATTATCCACAAGGTAATGGTTTGGCTGAATCCACTAATAAAAACCTTATCAAAATCATTAAAAGAACCGTTGATCAAAATCAAAAGAATTGGCATAAATCTTTAATCTTTGCGTTATGGGCTGATCGTATCACTGAAAAAGCTTCAATAGGGACTTCACCTTTCAATCTGGTTTATGGAAAAGAAGCCGTGATACCTTCAAATTTATCTCTTCCACTATTATTAAGCTCCATATTTAATGAAAGCTCTTCTTGAGAAAAGCCAGGAGTTGAAAAGACTTGAAATAGCTGTCAGATAAAATGAAGAAACATTAACCAAATTCAAGGCATTTGATAGAGGAAAGATGTAGAGCGTGTTCGGCACAGAGGAAAATTACTGCAAAAGGTCAAATCGATAAAAAGAAACTACTCTGGTTAAAGTATAATAGGAGCATGACACAAGAGCAGAAAGGGGCAACAGGGGAAATTGCTCCTACGCTTGCCAACTCTGTCTTTTCAAGACAGCTCAATCCTGAAGTCGGTTAACCGCATCTTCTCAAAACTATGCTAGATGCCTGCAAGAGCAAAGATCAAGTTAATAGTTAGATAGATTTAGTTTTTATGTCACTATATTTTAGCCTAGGAAAAGGACGGTCATTGAATCGAATCCTTAATTTTTGTAATAAACTATTTTTAGAGTTAGTTAAAGTAGTATTTAAACCCCTCTCATACATGGAGAGAGGGGTCCTGGATCTTAATATTTTTAGACTTGGAGATTGCATTTCTGTACTCCATTGTCTTATATATTTTTTGAAAAGGATCACATCTGGTGATTTTTATGCGAAATTATCTTTGAAGTGTTGCATTTCTGTACCTTTAGAATTCGATTTTGCATTATAATTGCTGGATAGAGTATCAGATTGCATCTGAAAGTCATCAAGATGAACAAGGTATTTCTATCTGTTTGCTGTTGATTTCTGTTGTTGTATGATATTCGTTTTAAGATTGCTATCATTTATATGTATTTGTTTTCACAACGCTCTCTTTTATATATCATTTCTGAGTATAATTGAAACGTTATTTTTCATAATTACATGTAAATGGTATACAATGATGAATACAATATGCTATTATAACTATGTTTAATTTCTTAAACAGAGTTATCTTTATTTGTTTCTGCACATTTCAATTTGATTAATAATACATTTTCATGGTTATTGTTGGATTGAAACAATCTTAAGTTGTATTCACATGTTATTACCCGGGTTAGTATTAGAATTTCTTTATCAGTATTTAGCTTAGATTAGATAGTTTTATTTCAGTTAATTTAGTCCCATTTCCACACATCCAATCCAATCCATTTAGTTATAAGGAAACTGGTCCTTTAAATCCAGTCGGAGCCACCATACCAAACGGAAAAGGAGTTGTCCTAAGGTCCCGACCGGGTGGTTATCCCCGATGTTTGAAGCAGAGATTTTCTAGGCTTAATGAACCATAGGATGACATATCAAGCTTGAGATTTGCATAAGTCCTTTGGTGGATTTTGTTGTAAGTGTACGTCTATAATTAAATTTAGCAAACACCTTTACTGGTTACATAATATGTCGCTGAAAAATATATATCCACCGATCGGTACTATAATAAGTAAATATCATATCATATACGAATGATAGACCAAAATGTATTTCAAATATAACCTTTAGATTATGATATATTTGAAAATGTTGGATTGGTGCTTATGAACTCTCGTAGGAAATTATTATGTCAATATTTTGTAAGGAATTAGTATGGAATTTAGTCTTTGTATTTAAATCATGTATGGGTTCATGAGTTAGGTTATTTTTTTTTTATTATAAGAATGACATGATGGTTATATGTTACAACCATGTGGACACTGGTAGAGGGTAAGCCTTTGGTTTGGGGTTGAGAAAGTGTTAGATTATGTTGTATTCTCTTTGTTGTATATTTTGAAGGGTTTTTTTAGTATAATTTATTCAGAATTTGGTAGGAATTTATTGGAATCACAAGTTTTAATTGGAATTACAAGTTTGAGATATGAATTTTCCACAATCTTAATATTGCAATAGTTTTTTTAGGATGTTGAATCAATATATGTGATAAAAACTCATTTTAAACAACAAAAATTAAAATTTAATATTTCAACTAAAATCTCTAAAATATTTAATGTTAGACAAGACATACACCCATGACCACTAGAAAAACAATACTTTGGAACATGCGTGGAAAAATCTAGGAGGTATCGTTGTAATTTAGCATGTTTGAAAATTACTTAACATTTATTTCTTTAATTAAAATCATATTAAATGCTCCATATCAACGGTTTAATGTACTTGAGTGATTTTGATTTTTTATTTGTGTGTAAAATGTACTATAAAATTCAATGACCAAAAAAATAATATAGCATTAATAAATTAAATAAATAATTGTGTTTAGAGGCGCTTTACAGCTAGTGTAGTGTAGTGTACAAGTGTATTGTAAATGTGTAGGCATTAGATGTAAATATTTTTTAAATTCATTTTTTTTTAATTGTAATTTTGTTTTTATTAATATATATAACATATAAATATATAAATTTTAATAGGCATATCACATTAAAATATATAACATATAAATAGTAATTATAAATTAACATCTATATGAGGGAGTGGAGCAGAGAGCTAGGGTTTTGGATAATGGAGTTGTGTTAGGGTTTGCTTGCAGGCCCTGTTAGATCTATTAGCGGAGATAGTTGAGGGTCATTGGCTCTGGATGAAAATGATGGCTGCAATGTCAAGGGGGGAGAGATCCCCTCCTACAGGAATGTCACGTCAGGGGACAGTAGTGGAAATAATTCCGGACAGAATAAAGCTGTGGGCCCTAATGTTGGACCGGTTTTGGGGGCTCAATGGCAGGTGCAACAAAGGGGCCAGTGTTTGCCTAAATCTGCTAAAAAACCCCGTTTTATAATTCCTAGGAATAAATTAGATCATTATAGAGGTTATATGAAAGATCATGCCCTTATTTGTAAGTTTATAGGAATTTGGCCTACTGAGAAAGATTTACTTAAATGGATTCACATTAAGTAGCAGCCAAAGGGGCATATAGATGTCAAATTTGGTGCAAGAAGTTTTTTTACTGTTATTTTCACTAACCTATTGGACAAGGAAAGGGTTTTTGAAGGGGGGCCATATTTTTATCAAAATGCGGGCCTATTTTTAAGGAATTGGGAAGAATGTTATAATCCTGATAGAGAGCAGTTCCTCTTGGCCCCTGTGTGGGTCTGTCTGTTCGTATTACCCATGGGTTTTTGGGATCCGGAAATTCTGGAAGGTATAGGGAACTCATTGGGTAGGTTTGTTAAGATTGCAGAAACTACTAGAAGAGGAAGGTATACATCCTTTGCGAGGATATGTGTTTATATGAACATAACAGAACCTCTTCCTGAATCAATTGAATTAGAATATGCTGGAGAAGTTTGACAACAATTGTTGGACTATGAACATATTCCATTTCGGTGCAGAAGATGTCACGAATATGGTCATATGTATAAGACTTTCCCTTTAAATAACTCTGACCAGTCTATAAAAAATCCGGTAACAGAGGCAGAAGAAGATAAGGATGAAGGGTTTCGGATGGTTACTAGTAAAAAAATACAAGGAAGGCAGCAAGGAAGCCCTCAAACTCAGGAAAAATATCAACGAAAAAGTAAAAATAGGTATGAAGTATTACAAGAACAAGGTGAAGAGGAAAAATAAGTTGACTTAATGAATGATGAGATATCACCTATTACTTCTACAAAATGGGTAAAGGCTAAGAGGAAAGCCCCCTTAGAAGGTTCTAAACAAGGGGAGCAGCAAGATAGTAGGCAACAGGCAGAAATGGAGATAGATATTATGAAGGATGAAGAGGAACTTCTCATGAAGAAATTATTGCAAGAATGGAAAAATTTGGATGATAGGTTCATCCATGAAGATCAGAAAGTTTTATACAAGGATACCTTCGAGTAATATTTAACAATACAAGCACGACAAGAAGTGGAATTAGCTATTCAGCAATTATCTCAACAATCTATACCCCAAAAAGTAGGTCAAGAGGTTTCTCAAAAGACAAAAACAGGGAAGAAAAGAGGGAGGAAGACTTTGCAGGAATCCATTCAAATGGTTGGGGAAATGTTGGTTAACTCTGGACATATAGTACCGATCTCAACGATGTTCTAGAGACTAAATAAAATTACTTAATGATAGTCATCTCCTGGAATATAAGGGGTCTTAATAGTAAAGGCAAACAAAGATATTTGCAAGAAATACTAACAAAATAAAAACCCCAAATTGTTCTTCTTCAGGAAACTAAAGTGTCTGGGGAATGTCTGGAAGAAATTGTTAGTAGAATTAAACCTCGGTATGAAGTGATGGCTATTGATGCTAACAGGAGCGCGGGGGGTATCGTAGTCTTATGGAACTCGACAGAAAAGGAGGCTAATGGTTGGATTGGTTTGCCTCGGATATTAACGGGAAGATTTCGATTAATAGGAACAAAGGAATGGTTTTCTATCTCTTTAGTATATGGACCTACTATTCCAGGAGATAAAAAATATTTAGGTCCTTAAATAAAGATATTTTTTATCTCCTGGAATAGTAGGTTCTCCCACTGCAG
>JAXQQM020066870.1:0-69263 GCA_034641835.2 Pinus albicaulis
GATAGGGTTTGTTTGTTTTTTTTTGTTTGGTTGGGTTGGTTGTCAAGAAGAATAGATAGAGTAAGAGAAACTTAAACCATTGGGCTATGGAGTCTGCAAAAGGTCTTGAAAAGTACAAAAATATCTCAAGGGTGTTTCATAGGGCAAGTTAACAAAGCCAAATGGATCTAAATAGGTTTAGTGAGTGTGAAATGAACATTAAGTTGTGAATGTAGTAGGTTTAAAGGGAAGTTAATAATCCTTTAACATAAACTATAACAAGAAGAGTATATAAGATTACTATGCATCAAGAAAGAATCAAAGGACAGGGTGCACCATAAACTTCTTTGACCTAACTCTATCAAGTAAACTTTAAAATAACTATCCAACAAACCCTAGAGAGCAGGGAACTCCTAACTTCTCTAGCTATCTACCTTCAGAGAAAGAAAACATTCAAGATAGCATATAAGTAATGATTAAAAATCAGGGAACTCCTAAATTCCTTAATCAAATTGTAAATGCCTTCAAAGTAACCATTTCAAGATAGACTAAAGGACAGGTCATACCATACACTTCTTTATCCTAGACCCTAATAAGAAAACTTCAAACAAAATCCTAGAAAACAATGATTCAAGCTACACCAAAGGATAGGGCATACCATAAAATTATTTGGTTTGACTTTATTTAATCATTTCGAAGACAAAAAAGCTAAGTGGAATTAAAGAGAAATGAAGAATTCTTTAATCAAACCTAGCAAAGGAAAACATTTGAGTAATAGAATCAGATAGACCTAAGGTGCCTCTAACAACATATCTTAGCCTAAAATTTATGTTCTAATGAAAGAGAAAATATGGAACAAGATGAGAACATAAGGAAAAAATAACTAGATTACAACAACATCACCATTAACCAGGTTCATGAATCCTATGAAGGTGCTTTCTCCATTGATGCTTAGTCCAAAAACAATCACACAACTCCAAAGCCAATTTCTTCACAACTCCAAGTCTATGTATTCATCTCAATTAAAAACCAACAAAAAAAATGAAGCCTCCATGCAGTATTTAACTTGAAAAGGAGGAGAAAAACCCTAGCTAGGGTTCCAAAATGTCATTAATTACACATTTAAGTCATTTTTGTCCTATGATACCATGCAAGGCCCAAGGCACAAATATCTCAAACTCATAAATGAAAAAATAAATTCTAAGCTAACCTCTAAGCTAATTTGCGAATTATTTGAACTTTAAGGCCTCTCAATAAATTTCAAAATATCTGCAAGTATCTTTTGTTGACTTTCTGGCAAGGGCGCAGTGCGGCATTGCACTAGGCCAAGGGTGCAGCACCAAAAATGGAAAAATAGCTTGACTTGCAGCTATGTTTTGGAGGCCTTCCCTGTCTCCAAATGAGCTCCATGATAGCTCATTGGAAAGTATATCCTGTCTAGTTTCCAAATATTCCTTTGTATTCCATATTAGTGCTCATTTTCTTAGTCAAAAACTAATTTTTCCAAGACTTCTCAGTACGCAGTGCTAGTGCTGAAATGAGGGCAAAAAGGTGATATTTTGCTTGTGTTTGGCTCTTTTGAGGGACCAGTTCTACTCCAAATGACTTGAAAATTTATGAGGGTGATGTCCTTGGCCTAAGGATCATGAAAATGTAAAATTTTCCTCAATTTAATACACCAAAAAAGAGCGCAACGCTAATGGAGCTGCGCATTTGGCCCTTTTTCTACTAGCCAACTGTTAAAAACTAAAAATTTGCAAAAATGTGCCAAAATTGGATTTTAACCTACTGATCATCTTTGGGAAGCTTGAAGGGATACATCAGCAAGGATATCTAGATTTTCTTTCTCCTTTGCCTCTTTTATGGCTTGAATCTTTACAAGGGCTCTTTTGAGCTTGGCCCTTGCAATTTTGTTCCTCATGGAATAATACTTTTCCATCTTCTTCTGTATGTTAATGTTCCTTTGTGCCTTCTCAAGTTGATCCTCTAGGTGTACATTGGCTCTCTATAGCCAATATTCTCTGCCATAGCTGATCTCCATGGAAAGTTGCTCACTTGGAGTGAGTTGCTCTGCCAATGTTGTCTCTTGCTCTCTCTCTCAAGCTAAGGCTTTCTTTAACCCAATTGTCCTTGGCCTCTTCCTAGGAAGTTGTTCTTCCTCATCCTCAATGTCATCAAGAGTGCCCAAGGCCTCATATAGCTTATCCTTGGCCTTTGTAGCCTCTTTCCAAGCTCTGATAGCTCTGACCTCACTGATGGCTTTCTCTATCTCTAACTGCTATTTTTTTACCTCAAGGAATTTTATTACATTCTTAGCCCTACCAAGATTGATTTGGAGATCTATAATCTTGGCATCTTTTCTCTTGAGAAACATGTTAGTGATCTTCTTCTCCTTTTCATCATCACTGTCAAGGTGAATAAGTTGAAACTCTTGTTCAGTTTCATGCTTGTCTTCCTCTTTAACAACGACATCCTATGTAACCTTCCCCTTACCTTTGTCAAGTTGTTTTTTTGATGTAGGAGGCATGGCCCCTTTCCTCTTAAGGGAAAAAAACACATGCCTATTTCCCCTTTGGTAGGTCAAAGGAAAAGGCTCAATGTTACTCATCTGAGTTCCATCTGTCTCACTGCCCTCATCACTGCCATCTGCCTCATTATCATCTGTCTCGCTACTCTCTTCACTGTTTTATGCTGTGGTGTCATGAGATGAGGGTGAAGGGATGTGGGAAGGTGATGAAGGAGGATCATCATGGGGGGAGGGAATGTGAGTGGATGGTGATGTGAGAGGGTCATAATGGGTTGAAGGAATGTGAGTGAGTGGAGATGTAGGAACAACAGGAAGTGATGGATAAGTAGGGATGGGAGGGTTAGAATATGAAGGAATGTCTTGCTAATGATGGCCTTGTGGAGCAGTAAAAACCTCATTGGCAATGAAGGTCTCCCATGGAATTCATTTCTACTGTAGATGGTGCATAACAACCATCTTGATCAGTCAGTGATGGAAAGGGATTTGCATCTGTTGAGGATAGTATCTCTTTTGTACAATAGAGGACATTTTATCAATTCTTCGATAAAGGTAATAGGGTATGTGCAGCATCCTCACTCTAGTAAAGTGCATAAGAAGCCTGATGTGGTATGAGTAAAGATGGGAGAACCTTCCCTCACAAGTAAAATACTTCATTATAATCTTCATCATAGGTGCATATCTATCAAGCAGGTGAGAGAAAGGAAAGACGCATTTGTTGTGGTCTTTATATATGGGCTTAAGGTATGGCTCAAAGTAGCTCATGTCTAGGTTGGCTTGCTTGAACCATTTCTCCCCTACACTAGGTATGCCTGTGGCATTGGTAATAGCATCTGTAAATATCTCAAAGGTGACCCCTACAAGATTTATTGTTTTTCATGTAAGTTTATGATAAATATTCTAGTTAGCTCAGGGTGGTTTTGCACCTACTGCACCTTTTCACAAAAATAAAATCATCCTACATGCTTGAAACATGAAACAGTAAGGGGAGATTGTTGAGCCCCAAATATGTCCTTTTCTTTCACCAAATTTCACTTCATTTCCTTTGTCCTTTATCAGTTATAAGCTTAAAAGATCAATATGATTGATTAAAGTTACTTTAAGAATGCATACAAATACTGACTTGCTATACTTTTATGGTTATGTTGTTGTAGTAACTTTTGACTAGACTCAGCTATAGAATGCAGCCATTCTGTCGCTAGTCACCTATTCCGCAACTATCTTCATGTTCACACACGTTACAGGTGTCACTTAAAGGAAAAACGCATATGGTTGAATTCCACAACACTCCTACATCATTTCTTGCCCTCTACGAATTCTGAGAAAAAATCTACAAGTGGTTATGCACATGGAGGAAACCAAAACTAAGAAGTGGATTCCTACCAAGACAAGGACTCTACAGATGTCTTCAGCAAAGTACGAGGCCTCCACAAGAGTTCTAATTTGATTTTAATTGAAAAAGACACTTATCCCTACTTCTTCTACAGGACAGTTATGAATTTCTCTTATAAGAATAACTCGGGAGACCGAGAGACAGTTAGCTAGATTGATGTTTTATTGTTAAAGATTTTCCAAGACCGTAATACTCTGTTTTTGAAGCATTTTCCTTTAATGAAAGAAGAGCAACTTTAATACATGATCTGAGGAAATATTGAGGAGATTCATGTGCTAATATGGTGGTAGAGGGCCCCTACTGCCCGAGAGGCTTTGTGCATATTGTTTAGATAAGTAACTGTAGCTCTGTTTCATTCCTAATTTAGGCAATTTTCTGAACTTTATGTTTTATGCTCACTTACCTCGAATTGTACAGCCAGTCTTGTTCTTATGAATTGTTCCAAAACATCACTAACAATGGATGAGATAAAGCTGTAGTATTTCAGAGATTAATTGTATTTTAATTTAGTTGTAGTATTTCAGAGGTTAATTGCACTCTAGTTCAGTTCTGTTCACTGTATTTCAAGTTTGATTGATTGCATTTTAGTTCAGTTCTATTCATTGTATTTCAGGTTTTATTAGCTATTTATACTCTAGTTCTGTTAAATTAGACTTAAAGGCCTTCATTATTTACAAACTTCTCTTATTCTTAATCTCTACTAATACATCATTAACATAGGAACAAGAATTGGTAATGTCATTTTGAAGTCTTGACTGTTCCGCAATTTCTCATAATTTTACAAACTTGCCTCTTTCCAAAACTATTCCAAAATATTTCTAACCTTTGAATGAGGTTTAATAAGTGACATTCTGAGTTGCAGAATAGATCAATTTTAGTTTCATAAGTTAATTTAGAGTAGGGTTCCTTACTATGTTACAGATAATCTTTTCCAAATGTGTTCCAACAAATTTCTAACCATGGATGAGATTTTCTCTATGATAATTGTAAGTTGTTGTTTACTTAGAAGAACCCCATTGCATTAAGCTTATCCTTTTCTCAAGTTGTTCCAACATAATTCTAGTGAAATGAATTGGACTGAGTTCATGTTATGAGTTATTTTTCTTATCAAGTTTTGAAATCTGTGAATTAGCATTCTTTGTTCTTAGGTGCCTTACATATTTTAGAATAGATTTTTCTCTGTTTTAGTGTGACCAATAACTTCTTTTTGTCAAACACTTAGTTCCTTTCCTCTTAGCATAAAAACACAAAAAAAAAAACAATAGAAAAACACTAAACACAACGAAGTAGGAATCAGATACCTAGGCACATATAGTGCACTTCACTTCAACATTTTACTAGCCCTGGTTGACAATTTATGACATCAATTTAGGAACACTAAGTTGAGCAGACAGAGATGACATGAGCTCTCTTGTACTGAGGGGTTCAAATCTATTGATATATCCTCCTTTGTGATCATGCCTCCTTGGAATTTGGGCCTCCACACCACTGCCACTGTCCTATGACATTGTAAGCTCTTCCTTTATAAAACCCTGGAGTGTAAATGGAAAGGAGATGAAGGGACGGTGATGAAAGGGCAGTTGTACAAGTGAATGGGACAAGCGAGTGAGGGTTTAGGCGTATGAGAATGAGTGAGAGGCTAAAAAACTCAATGAAAACCCTCTAGCTATGTAAATAACCTATCTTTTACTGACACTCTGTTTAGGAAGATGAAATGAGGTTCAAACAGTGATTTCAAGCTTGAAATTTAGGGTTTCTCTTAGGGTTCCATTTCATTGATTTAGAAAACACCACAATTACTTGAATATGAGTGTATGTAAGGTAATTACCTCTTATCAATGCTTTAGAAGACTTTGGAGGAAACTTGAAATGGTTTTGAAGTGATTTGAGTGGCTAAATTACTTAGAAATCCTTCCTAGACAAGTGCGCAGCGTCAATGCTGAGGGTGCAGCACTAATCCCAGTCGCGCAGTGCCAAAACTGAGCACGCAGCGCCTTAAGAAATATATTGTGAGTGTTTCAAATAAGAGCGCAACACATTCCCAAGTGCGCAGCGCCACCTTCCAGGTGTGCAGTGCCTTCATAATTTCAATGGAGGAAAAATTCCAGGGGCGCGACACTACTTCCCAAGCGTGCATCGCCACAAAAATTTGCCCAAATTTGATTTGAAAAACTGAGAAAATATTCTCTCCTTGGAAATTATAATGTTTTGCAAGGGCACAATGATTTATATGAGATTCAAAATGAGATTTTATAGACTAAGGAATTTGATTTAATAATGGAAAGCCACTTTCTAATGTTTAAAACCCCTTTTCTCCTTTTTTACTGATATTCCTTTATACCTTTGACTGTAGGTTGCTGAAATCACTAAATTAGCTTTTCTTTTGGTATTTGATACTTGAAATTTTTATTTTGATAATTTTGTGATGATTACATCTACCAGCAGCTTCAAATTATTGTGTAGTCTCAACCTTTAAGTTCAACTTAACCTTTTCACTTTTTTGCTTGTAGTTTTGCTTAAGTCATAAAGTTGACTTTTGTTATGTTCCTTGAGGCTTGACATGTTCATCTGACACTTTTGGGATTCAACCATATAGTAGCATCTTCAAAATCCTATTTTTCTTCCACCATGGAGTTCAAATCATGCTTTTTACCTTCTCTGACCATCTTTTTCAAAACCCTAGGTGTCTGCAGCTCTTTTATAGAAATCATCAGTGTTGACTTCTAAGTTCTCTATAGCCCTTTCAAGTTCATTCATTTATGTCCAATCCACCTCACCTTTTCCATTTTTCTTCAATCTATTCTGATTTTATTTCTTCATGTTTGGCTTTGTGTTCCTCCTCCATGTCATTTCTGCAATAGATCACTGTTTTGGCACTCAACTGGACCATCAAGCCCAAAACCCTAGTTCTCTTCAAGACAAAATTGTTTCCCTTTCCTTGGCTATAATTGGTCTTCATTCAGGAGTAGAAAATATACCTTATCATTACCTTCTGCTGACACAACTTTCAACACTCCTGCAGAAGTGCCAAACTTTGTTCATTTTTCTCACTTGCGGACTTTGAATTGATGAGGTAATCTTCTTTAAAAATATTTTAGGTCCTTCTTGAATAAACATGTCTTGACATTCTACTACATCTGAGCCAGATTATAGAAAAGGAAAAGCAGTACCTGAAACATCCAATGATGACCTAGTAGGAGGGTTCTTTGACCTGATCTTGACTGAAAATTGGCTTGGAGGCTTCAAGTGAAAAACAGAGAATTGTCAAAAGTGTTGTATTGAAGATCCAAAATATAATGTACTTGGTTTATCTAAAGAGAATACAGAGATAGTTTTGAGACCATCAATGCTTGAGGAACCTGGGGAACATGGGAATGAGTAGGCTATAGGACACCCTAGAGGGAAAGTGGAGTTATGGATAGGGGAAAAACAAGGCAATGAGGTCATAGGCATGGAAGGAGACTGACAATGATAGGTAAAAGCCCATAAGGATTTTGTAGGAGTGACAGGGTGACCATGGAATGACAAGCTGATGGAATAGTGAAAAAGTTTCTATAAGGATAATGAAGGCAGTGAGATTTCCGAAACTCACAATTTTCAAGGACTTTTGTTTTCATAAATCTAGGACCATCCTATAGTCATATAAAGATAGTGAAAAATACTGATGACTAACACCAATGTTGACTTCCCTTAGTTTCAATGCTTTGGTTACATCAAATTCATGTAGCAAATGTCCTGCAACAAAACATTCTCCTTTTTATTATAGGATAGTGATATTCTGGGGGTCCTCATCATATTCTTCTACTAACAAATTTCTGGAGTTGAAAATATCATGCATCTGTGCATCCTAGGTTGGTGCAATACATTCCTACTTAGAGAGGGAATCATTAAATATCAGAGCATCTATATCTTGTAGGGCTTCATCAAGTTTCTCAGTTCCTCCCACTAGACCAAACATAATCTTGAAATCATCAGCCATTGTACCCCAGTGAAGAGTGCGTTGGTGTAGTTCTGCATCCAAATACTAGGTGGTGGGGATTGTTCCTAAAGCATGAATAAACATATGGACCCATTCATTCCATGTGTTTTCATTCCATACTTCCATCCAGAGAGCCAAGTTTTTGCGGGGATCCCCTCGACCCGAGAAGAGTTCCATAGGCGGGTTGACCTGAGAGTCAAATTGTAGGATCATCATCTTTCGGCATTCCCCCCAGTCTTGAAAAGGTTCCTTATGGGTTTCCCACCATCATGCGAGGGTTGTGCGAATAGCCAAGTGATCAAGAGCCCAAAACCTCCTTTCCTCAGGGACATCTACTTCAATTTCTTTAAGAAAGTCCTTAACACTACTAGAACCATCAAAGTAGGGTAGTTCTCTTACCTCTCAGGAGATGCATGGGAAGATCTTTGTGATCTTAAGACACCACAGTGCAGATACATCATGCAACCAGTTCTGAATATTTTTTTATCTCTTCATCTGAGTCTGAGAGGTATTCGATGTCTCTTTCCCAACATAACATGCCATTAGCCATGGGGTTGATCCAATCATCGTCTCAGGTGGTTAGTTTGTAGATTTGATCAACATCCTCCTCCTCATGGACTCATTCACTATATTTCTCACCTTCTATTGGATCCAGGGGGACTATCACGCATGTACCTTCATTTTCAAAGATCGTACTTCTCCTTTTCAAATTAATGATACCTCCCATGTCAATAGCCCAATCCATACCTAAGAGCGCAGGGTAAGGGTCTACGCCATCCACGATATAGATTACTTCAAAATAAGCATAAAATTTAACACTTGTTATGTCTACTACAACCTTTGGTAGTCACCCTAATGTGATGATATTTTGTTCATTAGCCATCCTTAATTTAATAGAGGACCACTCCAACTTAGGTTCTCCCATAATTTGCTAGGTTTTCTTGGGTAGGACATTTGCGTTCAATCCTAAGTCAAGGATGACTTGGTCCATTTCATAGTCTCCAATCCGTGTAGTAATACACATCTCCCAACCCATCCTTTTTTTGTTCTTGTATAGCTTGTTCAAATTTTTAACCTCTGGTTGTGAGGAAAAAATTTCTGCACAGCTATCTATTTATGCTTGGAGATTCTCTACTGCCTTCTGGTTGTGCATTAAATTCATACATGCTTGAAGGAATGGCTTAACTGCTTCATCTTCTTTTGGATCTACTGTAGTCTTTGAGGTAGCCGCTTCATATTTTTCCATCTCCTTCCGAGCTTCCATGAAGGTTTCCTTCTCCTTTTTCAGATCTAGGCTTTCCTTTATCTCCGCATCAGTCTTCATCAGTGGTTCAGCCATAGCTTTTTCCTCAACCCCTCCAGTGGTAATTCCACTACACGTGATCAAATTGATACTTGGCCCATCATCTCGTGGTTTTTCCTTAACTTTTTGCACATTCTGTGTGGGTGTCTGTTGTTTTTCTTGCACTTTTTCTATTAGCACTGGGCAGTCCTCAATGACATGGTCAAACTGCCTACAATATCTGCAGGATTGGCACGTAGGGTTTGGGTAGTCTCTTGCATAATGTCTGATGTCCCCACAGTTGTGGGAAATCGGTTTCCCTTGTCCTCCACTTGAACTTCCACCTCTCCCTCCTCCCATTCCTCTCGTGGGGGATCCTCCCTACCTAGAGGGAGATAGTGGTCATGAGGGGTCAGCCTGCACCCTGTATAGGTTTCCAATATCTACCATCAAGTCGAGTGTTCAGAAGTTTTGTTCATCATGACCTACAGATGAGCAGAATATACACCACTGTTGTTTCAGTTTTGGAACATAGGCACCTAACCGTGGGCAGTGATCTGTATCATGTCTTCCTGCTATGCGACAGTTAGCGCACAATGGCTTGGGGGTACTGGATAAAGGCCATTTCTCTAGGGCGTAGGGTACTTGGCCCCCCAGCCTGCATATAATCTGCTAATAAGGGGCACTGATCCTTAGTGTGACCTGACACCCTGTAGCATATGCACCAGACATTTGGGCTAGCTTCCTTACCTTGATCCCTTTACAAGTTCTGAATTTCTAAGTGCGTCGCCTCTAGCTAGCTCTGGATTTGTAGTGCTGCAAATTGAGTATCATCTCTTGGTGCAGCTTCTAAATTCATGGAAATCTCGAGAGCTTCTTCCTAGGATTCAATCTTATGTTGTCCCATGGGTCCACATAGATGTGGTAACAACATGGCGATAAACCATTCCTTGTGATTTTTATCCTCATAGAAAAATCCCCCATCACTAATGACCTTCTTCAGTCATTGTCCAGCTTCCCAGACGGGCTTTGTAGGTCCTTGCTCAAAATATTTCAATTCAACAACGCATTGAGAGTAGGATTCTTTCGGAACTACTTCTTCAAGGTGTCTTTAATGTTTTGTACTAACGGGTTCACGTGCTGACTGATATATCCCATAAACCAATCCAGGGTCCTTCCTTCAAAGGCTATGGACAACTGTGCTCTTTTAACAACATCATTATTAATTTTTTCATATTCCATACAGACTCTGCTACAAACCAGAATCGGTCCATATCCTCACCCCCTGCACCCTTAAAGATGGGAAGTTTCATGTGAACAACCATATCGTCCACAGGCGGTGGTGGAGGTGGGGTAGGGGAATTTTTACCCTTGCGTGGGTTCGATGATAGCCTAGCTTGGGGACTATTTCCAACTTGCACAACCCTGCCTTGGTTAGGATCAGGCAATTCCCTTAAAGGATTGTATACCAATATATACCCTTCTTGATTAACTCGGTAGTATTTACCGCTTCGTGTCGTGCTTCCACTTTGGTTGGAGGTCATTCACTTGGTGTGGCAACACAGGACACCCTTTTCACACAATATCATTTCAATCAGCAACGATGGGGTTTGTAGGAACTTACCTCTAAATCCTTTAAAGAACCTTCGCTCCGCTTCAAAATACAACACAAACTGATCAACTGCAAAATCTATTACAAACCCTCCCAAAATACTATAAACCAAGTGATCTACAGTCCTGGTGATCATGTTATCATTATTTTCTAGTTGTTGGATTAATTCAGGGGTCCACTGTGTGACCTGATCATCTTTCTAGCAGGTCTGGAACTCTGCCAATCATGCCAGCCACTCCTGTATTTTTTGTGCGAAGGATACAAAGAAGATTTCGTGCACATCTGTAAAGATGTACTTTTTCTTCCACTCTTCGACATATATCTTCTTACTTCTATTCTCTTTTAGAGAAAACTCCTGAATCTATTTTTCGAACCAGTCCTCAAGTTTAGGTTTTAGTGGAAACCAACGACCTCATGGAATTACCCAATATCTCTCTCAAATGCTCCCGGTCCCCACAACAGAACCATTTTTTGCCTTGAGGGGTCTTGACCCAGGTTTGGTTTTAAGGTCAGCCAACAAACACTTGTACTATTGGCCCTTTCAGAAATGGCCTCCTTGCGCAGGTCAAGGTATCACCCGAAGTAGTATGAGAGGGTGTTGGAGCTAGGTTTCTGCACCCTGAGAGAGAGAAAGTTAATTAAAGTGGGTCCCTTCATATATAACAGACCTACATAGGAGAAACCCTTAACAGTATATCGACAGAGTAACTTAAGCGAAGATCATAAACCATCAGATAGCATGATAACAGAAGCAAGGTGACTAATCATAACCAGATCTATGCATTCATTCCATTGTACAATATCGCATCCATGTGCACATCAATAAATCATCAGTATTCATCAAGAAGGTATAATATCAGAAATAACATAAAATGTAGTCGATAACCATAACACAGAAACACTTAGATATCACAAAAAAATATTTTCATTCATTCCTATCTAGATCTAACTTATAGATTCTATCTACCAACCCACACACACAGCCAGCGGGGTCCCCACATAGTAGGACTCGGGGTCTCTGCACACATAGCCAATAGGAGCCCTTACCCAGACAATCGACACAAAAGATCCACAATTTTGTATCCCATCTTAATCCAAAACTGAGCCTTCTTATAGACTCGATTTATCCATGTATTTATAACATATTATTCTATGCTACTCTATGGTTCGTAAACTTTGTTTTGCGGACTCTTGGTCTACCCCTTGACCCATTACAATTCATGGGGGTATTTGACCCAGCCCAAAGCCCCTACGCTAGGTTAAGTATTACAAAATATTACAAAAACTGGATAAAAAATGCAGTTAGGGGACCATGCTCCAACATATATTTTCAACTTTTTTTCCACCTTCTCCCATAATGTAGTCCAGAATACACTGATAAATATTGTATCCTTATATGAAATGATGCTCCTTGATATCCCAAAGTGCACCTAGACCTGTCCAAAGAAAAATTTTGTTGCTTCTTGCCAATTGATGGTATGTTACAAGGCATTGGAATACACATCTTGTTGAAATTGTTAGCTGCCACGAACATGTAGTCATGTCCCCTATTGGTTGTCGGTAAACCTCCCACAAATTCCATGGAAATTATTTCCCAAGGATGAGTAGGTATAGGTAAGGGATGATATAGACATTTTTTCTTGTTTCTAGGCTTGTTGGAAAAACAAAGCATGCATTCTCCTATGAACCTATGAACCTGATCTTACATATTGGGCCAATACACATACTGCAAGTTAGCCAAAATATTCCCTACACCAAAGTGCTCTACAAGCATGGAGGTATGAGCCTCTATAATCATCTACATTCGCCCACCTTTGGGAACACATAACTTATCCGTCCTGTAGAGTAACCCATCCTGGAGATGGTAGTAAATGGTGTTGTCACCATCGTGCACATGACTCTGACTCTGCAACTGCTGATACACCTCCTTGAATTCCTCATCCTCTAAATATGCCTCTTTTTATGCATCATGGTTGAATGGATACATGTGCATAAGAGTCCCCAAATCTATAATATTTGATTAGGGTGGCCTTGAAAGGATGTTGTCCAATTTTTTTTTTTTTCCATTCTTATACTTGATCACCAAATGAAACTGTTGAAAAAACATTTTTAATGCCTGGTCTATTGTAGATTACTCTAGGCCTGCAAGTACTATAATGGATGGTGATATGTGTGGATTACTTTCTCCTTTCCCATCAAATAGTTCTTCCAATTCTTCAAAACTTTCACAATGGCATATAGTTCCTTTTCATAGGTAGGGTGGTTTATAACTGCCCCATGAAATAATTCAGAAAGGTAGCATCAAAGCCTTCATCCCTACATCAAGAAAACTCCCATAGCATACCAACTCACATTTGTGATCTCCACTTGAAAGGTCACTGCAAGTTTGGTAAGGCAAGTGTTAGTCATCAGTAATTTTTACTATCTATAGATGACTATATATCAGTTCTAGATTTCTAAAAACAAGATTCCTAAATATTGTGAGTTTTAGAAATCTCACTGCCTTCATTATCCTTATACCATTTTTTTCACTATTATACTATTTTTACATTCCATGGTTACCCTACCACTCCTAAAAGACCCCTAATGGGCTTGTTCCACTCATCTATATCCTATTTTCCCACCTATAACCTACAAACTCTTTTTTTCCTTTGCCTCACCCCTCCACTTTCCATCTAGGGTTACCAAATAACTTGTTTCTTCCCATGTTCATTAGGTTCTTCAAGCATTTATTGTCTCAAAACTATCTCTGTAGGCTCTTTAGATAAATCAAGTACATTGGATTTTGGATCTTCGATACATCAATTTGTCAAAAAAATCTTTTTTTACACTTGATGACCCCAGACCAAGTTTCAGCCAAAGACCAAGTCAAAGGATCCTCCCACTAGGTCATTAGGGTTTCATAGGTTTTAGGGTCTTCCTTGGTGTTTTAAGCATTGATTTTTCTGTGCTTGAATTTGGCCCAAATACAAAATAAGATCAGCACATGGTTGTCCAAGAAAGATCAGAAAATCTCCAAGGAGGACTACTTTATCAAGTTCAAGTTCTGCAAAAGGTAACTGTACATTTTTACATTTTTGCAGGAGTGTTAAAATGACTATCAGCAAAAAGTAGGTAAGGTAATAGGCATGCTCCTCAATAAATACATTCACAAAAAATAGAGAGGAAGCAATTTGTGTTCAAAGAAGAATCAGGGTTTCTAAGCCTGATTGGGCTAGCAGTGTGCCAAGCAAAGATCCAATGCAGCAAATCACATGAAGGAGGCACACCAAGAAAACCAAACATGAAGAGAAGTTTTTCAGAAATTATAGATGAAATAGGGAAAAATGTGAGGTGAAATAGACATAAATGAATGAACTTGAAAGGGCTATAGAGAACTTAGAAGACAGAACTGATAATTTTTTTCAAGCATTCCATGTGTTGATCACGTCAGCATTCTATCGAAATTTTGATAAGAAATCTCGCTTAAGCCTTTCAAAACCCCTCTTTTTTCCCTGAGAAGTTCATTGTCTTCTCATCGTTACCTTCTCTCAGCCTCAAAACTGCATAAACAGGCAGAAATCCCGCATTATAGCATATTTAAGGCCTAGCACCTTTCGGCCCTAGCCCCTGCACCTTTTTCTCCACATGACCGAAGGTCCAAAACCAAGTGCTAGCCATGCAGGTGCTTATCACATATATATATCGGGCACGTTTATAACCGTCGATTTGTACAGATCCGACGACATTCGTAAGTCTTCATCGCGCCCGTGGCCCACTTCGTTCATCACCCAAATTGCCTATCCACCGTCCATTTAAATCGTAGATCAACAGTTCGCAGCTCACCCGCCCTTGTACTGTACAAAACCGGTGGTTTATATCGCACCACCTTTCGGAGGTGGGCAGTATTTCTCATTTCAGAGCGATGCCATTCATCGCGCGACATGTGTCTTGCGCACTATTTCAAAACCGCCTATTCATCACACGTTATAGTTTGGCAGTGGACGTGGCACGATATGCACGTGAGCCGTCTGATCTAGAACTGCCCATCCGACGATGATCGCTCCTCGAAGTTGCGCGGAAGTTAACATGGGGAAATCGTACCCCTGGCCCACGGTCCATCACCCTCCGACGCATTTTCAGCTGTCGATCTCCTCCAGAGATCAGACGGTCCAGATTAATTTCTCGTCCACCACGTGTTTTCCTACCACATCATCATTCCATGCGTTCTTGTCCCATTTTTCTCCATCTCCCTTATGCATTTCATTCAAAGGCCCAAGTGTCATGTTTTAGCATTCCGCCAACTTTCACCATGACTATCTTCTACAGTCAGGCTGTATTTTCCGCCACCCTGCATTTTTCCACCATTTCTCCATGTTTGCACGACCATTTTCATTGACCCCGCCACATTCACCATCCCCATGCATGGTTTTCCTAACGAGTTTGTGGGTTTTGCAGGGTTATAGTGGCAGAAAGCTGCCATGATTTACAGTCTTGATTGCAGTAGTAGAGCACATCAAAGGACTATTTTTCAGAGGATGTAATTATGGAGAAAGGCCTAGGAAGGTATGTCAACAAGACTTCCATTAAATAAGTAGGGTTAAAATCTGCCAAACCTTCCAAAGTCATTCAAAGCACAGATTGCGCAGATGGAGACATTAATGGAGCAGCAGAAAAATATCAGTGAATGATCGAGGAATCCAACGTTCAACATTGAAGATCTTAAACCTTAATTCAGGGTTTAGAAGGTAGAGGGAACCATTCGCAGAAAACAATACCCTAAAGTTTTATTTTCAACACCATATTCTTTCGGGAAAGGACGGAATGTCTTTGTGATTTTACTTCTTTGTCGTGTTCCTGAAGAGACTTCTACCCAGTGCATTTATTTTAGTAAGCAGGCAGCAGAGTACATACAGTGCTACAGAGTCATTCAATATTATGGGCGTGCACGTTTCCGCCATCTTGTCTTAATGAGGCAAATTAAATGTTCATCACCTACTCCCTTTTCGAGCTTCCTTCTTCTCCTATAAATCTCTCGAAGAACAAATGATTTAGGGTTCCAGATTTTATCAGAAAATCATGCAGTGAAATAATTTTTGTATGCTTTTTGAAAAATCTCTTATATGAATTTACAGAGCCTGTTGGGTCTCAGTGAGGAGGAGTTCCATCTTTAAAGAGGATTCTGGTCTTTGATTTCTCATAGTGTGTAACTTTCTCTTTTATGTGTTATTTTAATAGATCATTTCATTTCATCAATCTTTCCTGTATCATGTTTCTGGAATGCGAGTGGCTCACTGATTTTTGGTATGGATTTATCCTAGTTGATACCCATGCTCGGATTAGTCAATCTCTTTAAATATGGCTCAGGCATGATATTCTGTTCCACTATTCATCTAAACCATATTTCTGCTATATTAGTTTCTTTGGGAGGGTGTTTTTAAAACACTATTTTCATTAATGGATTCTTAAATTGGTAAGACCATTGCATGGTGATATTGTGTATCTAGATATCAGCTCAATGACAACTAATATTCTCTTAATATTTCATTCACTGCATACACCTTCTGATAATTTATTTCTATGAGGTATTTCTGAATTGGCCCTCTTTACAGTAATCTGTCTCTGAATTGTCTGTTGCTTTTATATGAGATTTTTGCACATTTCCCATGCAATATTCCTTTCTCTGTGTCAATTTCTGAAAGTCTTGGTCCCATTCAAATTAATATTCCTTGTTTATCAGGAAATAGCATGAGATCTTTGCATTGATAATTTCCCCTATTATACCCTACGCTCCTTGCTACATAAGATGTCCTAGGCACTGGTCTTTCACAACTCAAGGTTGTCTCTAGGAACCATCACATATTTTTGGCGTCGTTGCCGGGGAACGAAGTTGAGAAAATTTAAATCCCTGGGCCTCGACAAAACCTAATTCACTCTTCAAGTAGGTGAGTATGGAGAGTTGAGAGTTGTAGATCCCTCACCTTGGCGACTCCACATTTGTTATTAGATAAATTAATTTGTAGTCCTGGCTCCGCGTAAGCCACACCTGAGGTCAGATACGTCTCATCCAAAGACACCTTCAATGTCTGACCCAGAGAAGATCATACATAGAAGAAATTGGAGGGAAAGAAAATCAGTCCACGCTGAGATTCCTGAATTTTCTATAGAAAAAATTCCATCCTCTTTTTCTCAAGCAGCCCAAGTGCTAGCTCCCGAATCCACTGTGGAAGAGACCGATTACTATTCAGATACTCCACCCCGAGGAGGTGCCAGAAATAAATACAATTTTCACCCTACTCCTGAGGTCGAAGAGGTTAAGGAAGTCACCGAAGTATCTACTATCAATAGACCATTGTTCCCCTCAACACCTCAAGCTGCTATTCATTATATTCCTATTGTTATTCATACTCCACTTCCACCTCCTCCTCCTTCTTTTACACATCAAACTATTGCACTTCCTCCACCCCCTACAATGGCCAATGTTCTAGGGTTCTTGCTAAATAAATATGCCCCTCTGGCACTACCCCAAGTGTTGAATGATATGCCACAAGATTATCTGAAGATTTTACCCCGACTCAATGGGGAAATGAGATCGATGCTCAAAAAAATCTTGAGGTCTTATGCTCCTTTGCAGAGAATTTTAATGTGGAACATTTAGATGTAGTCTTAAGGCTATTTGTCCAGTATCTTGATGGTGAAGCTCGAAAATGGTTTAAGACATTGGCAGGCCGTTCTATTACCACTTGGGAAATAATGGAAGATACTTTCCTCAAGAAATGGGGAGGGAAGAAAGATCATGGACATTGTCTTACTGAGTTCAATACACTCAAGAAAAGACACAATGAAGGGGTGTCAGAATTTATCAAGAGATTTAATAAATTGTATTTGAGACTTCCTGCTGATATGAAACCTCATCAAACTATTGCTAAAGTTTTTTTTGTAGCAGCCTTTGATTCAGAATTTGGTTTCTCTCTCAGAGAAAGAAAGCCCGCTACTCTGGATGATGCTCAGACAGATGCACTAGAGTTGGAAGCAAACTTTGCCTCCACTAGTAAATCAAAGGGAAACTCTGAACAAGATACTAGAAGAAGGGGTAAAGAGGAGGTATCTACCTCTAACCAATACAGAGACTCAGCTAATGACAGAATTGAAGAAATGAGAAAAATGATTAAGAACCTTTCTGGTAAACTGGTCAAGCTTGAATTGGAGGCCAAGAATTCAGCCTCCAAGAATTTCCACAATGCTCCAAATAGAGGTTACAATTCTCGGTACAGGAAACCACCTCTGCAAATATTTCCAAGGGAACCAAAGGAACAACAAGATCAAGTACCACACCCATTGTACTTGGAAGGTCTAGTAGATGATCCTTCTGAAGACATTGCTTATGGATTGGAGGATGCAAATCTTGCTTTTTCAAATAGCGATGGAGAAGAATGCCCCTTGCGAGGAAATGATGGAACTGAGTGCTCATCACAAGAAGAAGAAAATTCCAGAGACACAGAATATGGATAAATTGATCATTATTGTAAAAAATTTGCTAATTTCATGCAAGCACAGTTCAATAGAAGATATGATCTCAGATCTTCTAGGAAGAGGACTCGTACTGAAGATCAAGAAGAAGACCTACCCCAGAAAGAAGCACCTACTCAGAAGGAATCAACAATGCAGAAATTCAGAGACAAAGGTAAGGGCCCTCTAAAAAAACCTTTGCAGTCTAATGATCAAATTCATTCCTCTTCAAAAGTAGTCATTTCCCCTAATACCAAGTTTGTGTCAAAAGAAGTCAAACCCTTAGCTAAAAATAAAGAGTCAAAGGAGGTTGTAATAGAGAAGTCCTCTCCTGTCTTTAGTCTGCAAAAGGAACTTGAGAAAGTCAAAATCCCAGATCCCTTGACTGAACTGTTGAAGCAACCTGCATATCAATCCCAAGTCACCTCTTTTATGATCCCTCCAGAAGCAGCAGTCACCCCAGATAGTCTCAACCTTCAAGAAGAAAGACCCATGGTTGTCTTTGGCCCACATGTTGAGGAATTACATGCTTCTATCCCTCCCTTCTATGTGTCTCTAGTGATTCATGACCTACTATTGCATAACTGTATGTTAGATTCTGGAGCTTCCCATAATCTAATTCCTCTGTCAGTCATGGAACAACTAGGATTACAAATCACCCATCCATACAAGGACCTCTATTCATTTGATTCCAAAAGAGTTAAATTCCTAGGGATGATCAAAGATTTGGTGGTCAATTTGGCCCAAATCCAAGCAAAAAGTGTGGTAATGGACATCGTGGTGGTAGACATCCCAGCTCGCTTTGGCATGTTACTGTCAAGGTCCTGGGGAAAAAAATTTGGTGGGTCAATTAAGTTGGATTTAACATATGCCACCATCCCAGTTTTTGGTGGCCAGGAGAGGAGGTTGTAGAGGGAGACTAGATTTGTCAAGATGGTGACTAAGGCTGACAACTCTGTTAATTCACAAGTCTACAGTAAAGAAGGAGATTTCTCATGCTTGATGCTCGAAGAAGATCAAGATTATGCTCATGAACCATCCTTCTGCCAGATCAAGACTGAGAAGCCCTCAGAGAGCCATGAAACAGGAATCTGGACACTTCATTTTGATGGAGAAAATTCAAGAGAAGGTAACGGAGCTGGAATACTATTGATTTCTCCTACAGGGAAATGGGTCCCATTGTCCTTCAAACTGGAATATGAAACTACTAATAATGTGGCTGAATATGAAGCACTTATATTAGGATTCTAGATAGCCAGGAACATGAATATACAAAGTTTAAAAGTTCTGGGAGATTCAGAACTGTTGGTTAGACAAGTCAGGAATCAATGTCAGACCAAACATCCTCGACTGAGGGCTTATAGGAATGAAGTTTGGGACATGGTGGAAAATTTCTTCTTGGCATTCAATATCCATTTCATGCCCTGAGAATAGAATAGGATGGCTGATTCCCTTGCCATGGCTGCTAGCACATTCCGTCCACCTCAGAACCCCCTCTTAAGATATGAAATTGAGGTGCGTCATCGACCATCAATCCCAGATAACATCAAGCACTGGCAGGTATTTGAAGATGAAGAACATATGAAGAGATTCCTGGAAACAGTAGAGGAATTCTCCAATATGGAGATTGATGCTGATGAAGAAGAAGAGACTGAAGACACTTCAGAAATAAATTGGGAGAAGAAAATGGTAGGTAGTAAAGTGTTGCAATTGAAGGGAAACATTATACCTAGAGGGCTGGTGCCTCTAGAAAGATTATTTGACAAGAATGATGTCCCAATGCAGCCAGGAAAAGTGGTAGAATAAAATTAGGTAGAAGACCTGAATCTTGGTACTGAAGCTGACCCCAAAAATATAAAATTATCCAAGAAAGTACCAGAAGAATATAAAAAGCTATACCAGAAGTTATTTCAGTCCTACAAAGATGTGTTTGCATGGTCCTATCAAGACTTGAAAACTTTTGATATCAGTATAATGCAACACAAAATTCCACTAAAGGGGGATGCAAAACCTCACAAGAAGAAGCTCAGACAAATAAATCCCTTGCTGCTTCCCTCTATTGAGAAGGAAATTAAGAAGCTGTTAAAGGCCAAAATAATTGTACCATTGAGGTACTCTGAATGGGTGGCAAACCTAGTCCCTGTCTGAAAGAAGAACGAAGAAATAAGGCTATGTGTGGATTTCCGAAATTTAAATAGAGCATCCTTAAAGGATAATTATCCACTGCCTAAGATGGATCACATCCTATGGAAAGTGGTTGGAGCCTCTAGGATTTCAATGATGGATGGATTCTCTGGTTATAACCAGGTGGCTGTACTTCCAGAAGATCAAAAGAAGACTGCTTTCACCACACCATGGGGTACATTTATGTATGCCAGGATGCCTTTTGGGTTGATTAATGCAGGGGCCACTTTTCATAGGGCCATGGACATTTCTTTTTTTGGGGAGCAAGATAAATTTTTGGTATCCTACCTCGATGATATCACTGTATTTTCCAAGAATGATGCTGAGCACATTGAGCATTTGCGTAGAACTTTTGAGAAATGCAGAAGGTATGGTCTCTCTCTAAACCCTCAGAAGTCATTATTTGAATTAGAAGAGGGTAAGCTTTTGGGGCATATTGTCACTAAAGATGGGGGGAAGATAGATCCTAAGAGGGTAGAGGTTATAAATGGTATTGCTTTTCCCAGAAATAAGAAGGAGGTACAGGTGTTCCTAGGGCGCATTAATTTCCTGAGAAGGTTTATTCCTAACTATGCTAAAATAGTTAGACATATAACTGACATGCTGAAGAAAAATAATGAAGTTAAATGGTCCCAGGAATCACGAGAGGCCTTTACCAGGATAAAAAATTCTTTTGCAGAAGCCCCTGTGCTAGCTGGACCATATTATGCTAAAACTTTCATGATCTTTTCTTTTGCATCACCTCATACAATAGCAGGATTTTTATTGTAGAAAAATGAGGAAGGGTACGAGCAGCCCATCGCCTTCTTCAGTCAGGTGCTCCGTGATGCAGAATTAAAATACAACATATTAGAAAAGCAAGCATACACCCTAGTGAAATCCCTCAAAGCATTCCGCATGTATATCTTGCAGTCCCATATCACTGCATTTGTGCCTACAGCTGCTGTAAAAGATATTCTTATCCAAGGGGATAATGAAGGAAAAAGGGGGAAGTGGATTGCTAAAATACAGGAGTATGAATTAGACATCCACCCTACTAAGCTGATCAAAGGACAAGGTCTTGCCAAAATATTATCTGAATCAAACTATCAAGATTTGGGTATAAATTTGTCCATAATAGCAAGTGAGGAATCTGAGGAGAAAAAAGAGCGACAGGGAATTGGGGTAGCTACTTCGAAAACACATATAAAGTACCTCACTAGTCAGTGGTACAAAGAGATAGTAGAATATCTCCTCACACTCAGCTGCCCTCCAAGCTATGATAAAGCTAAATATAGAATGGTAATATTGAAATCATAGAAGTACATAGTCGCTAATGGCCGGCTATATTGGCGAGATCCCTTAGGCATCTTACTCCTGTGTCTCACAGAGGATGAGGTAGAGAGTATTATAGCCGAATTCATGAAGGAATCTGTGGGGGTCATTGCAGCTGGAGGGCCACTGCTCACAAAATCCTGAAGGCTACTTTTTATTAGCCCAAAATTTTTGGAGATGTTTTTTCCCAGGTTAGAGCTTGTGAGAAGTGTCAGAAATTTTCTGAAAGACAGAACTTGGCACCTCTACCCATGATTCCTGTGCACGTGGATGAACCATTCCGAAAATGGGGAATTGATTTTATAGGTGAGATACATCCTCCATCGAGTGGTCAACATAAGTGGATTTTAGCTGCCATTGATTATTTCAAAAAATGGGTGGAAGCCATACCTGCGAGGAACATCACAGATACTGTCATAATAAATTTCATGGAAGAAAACATCATATCCAGGTTTGGTTGCCCTGCCAGAATAGTGACTGATAATGCACAGGCCTTCAAGTCTGCAAAGTTTGTGAGCTTCTATTAGCAGTATAACATCACACTAAGTCACTCTACAACCTATTATCCACAGGGAAACAGCTTGCAGAGTCATCCAATAAAACCCTGGTAAGGACACTGAAGAAGGCTATAAATGAAAATCAGAAAAATTGGGATTCCCAGTTGAAATTCGCTCTGTGGGAAAATAGAAGTACCAGCAAGAGAGCAACTGGAAAATCCCCATATGAATTAGTATACGGGAGGGTAGCAGTATTCCCTATATAGTTAGCCCTACTAGTAGCCCGAGTCATGCAAGAAAGTTAAGAAGAGCCTAATGATATGACCAGGAGAATAAATCAGCTGGTGGAATTGGAAGAAACACGCAGCCAGATAAGCCAAAGGCTGACTAAATATCAAGAGAAGACGAAGTACCTTTTCGATCAGCATGCCAAGGACAGGAATTTTCAGATTGGTGATTTAGTACTCAGGTGGGATATCCGGAGGGCTAAAAAAGGAAAACATGGTAAATTCAACCCACTTTGGTTTGGTCCTTTCAAAATTGTGGAACAAGGAGGTAACAACACTTTCAAGTTGGAAAATTTACAGGGTGACTTGCTTGACGACCCTATAAATGGTCAGTTTCTAAAACCCTACTTCCAGTTCTAATTCAGGCAGAGATAGCCTGATGTATTATACTGTATATTAGATTCCTGTTTTCTCCCTTGTTTGAATGATGTGGGTGTCACGATGAATTATGAAAAGAAAAGTAGGAGTGCTAGAGAAAAGAGTTTGCACAGAAGATTATTAGGTGGTCTGCGAAGTTCTCGACATGCCCAGGGATGAATGTGCTATCCCCAGGTGGAGCCAATGTTGATCACGTGAGCATTATATCGAAATTTTGATAAGCAATCTCGCTTAATCCTTTCAAACCCCCTCTCTTTTCCCTAAGAAATTCATTGTCTGATCATCGTTACCTTCTCCCAGCCTCAAAACTGCATAAACGGGCAGAAATCCCACATTATAGCATATTTAAGGCCTAGCAAATTTCGGCCCTGGCCCCTGTACTTTTTTCTCCACATGACAGGAGGTCCAAAACTGAGTGCTTGCCATGAAGGCGCTTATCACATATATATATCGGGCACGTTTATAACCGTTGATCTGTACAGATCTAACAGCATTCGCAAGTCTTCATCACGCCGATGGCCCACTCCATTCATCGCCAAAATTGCCTGTCCACTGTCCATTTAACTCGCATATCAACGGTTCACAGCTCACCCGCCCTTGTACTGTACAAAACCGGTGGTTTATATCACACTACCTTTCGGAGGCGGGCGGTATTTCTCATTTCAGAGCGATGCCATTCATCGCGCGACGCGTGTCTCGCGCACTATTTCAAAACCGCCTCTTCATCGCGCGTTATAGTTCGTCAGTGGATGTGGCAAAATATGCATGTGAGCCATCCGAACTAGAACTTTCCATCCGACGGCGATCATTCCTCGAAGCTGTGCGGAAGTTAAGGTACCCCTGGCCCATGGTCCATCGCCCTCCGACGCATTTTCAGCCGTCGATCTCCTCCAGAGATCAGACGGTCCAGATTAATTGTTCGTCCACCACGTGTTTTCCCGCCACATCATCATTCCATGCGTTCTTGTCCCATTTTTCTCTGTCTCCCTTATGCATTTCATTCAAAGGCCCAAGTGTCATGTTTTAGCATTCCGCCAAATTTCACCATGAATATCTTCTACATTCACGCTACATTTTCCACCACCCTGCATTGCGCCACCATTTTTCCATGTCCGCACGACCATTTTCATTGACCCCGCCACATTCACCATCCCCATGCATGGTTTTCCTAACGAGTTTGCGGGTTTTGCAGGGTTACAGCGGCAGAAAATTGCCATGATTTACAGTCTTGATTGCAGTAGCAGAGCACATCAAAGGACTATTTTTCAGAGGCTGTAATTATGGAGAAAGGCCTGGGAAGGTATGTCAACAAGACTTCCATTAAAGAAGCAGGGTTAAAATCTTCCAAACCTTCCAGAGTCATTCAAAGCACAAATTGCGCAGATGGAGACATTAATGGAGCAGCAAAGAAATATTAGTGAATGATCGAGGAATTCAAGGTTCAGCATTGAAGATATTAAACCTTAATTCATGGTTTAGAAGGTAGAGGGTACCATTCACAGAAAAAAATACCCTAAAGTTTTCTTTTCAGCACCATTTTCTTTTGGGAAAGGACAAAATGTCTATGTGATTTTACTTATTTGCCGTGTTCCTGAAAAGACTTCTACCCAGTGCATTTATTTCAGTAAGCAGGCAACAGAGTACATACAGCGCTATAGAGTCATTCAACAGTATGGGCGTGCACATTTTCGCCATATTTTCTTAATGAGGAAAATTAAATGTTCATCACCTACTCCCTTTTCGAGCTTCCTTCTTCTCCTATAAAGCTCCCGAAGAACAGATGATTTAGGATTCTAGATTTTATCAGGAAATCACGCAGTGAAAGAATAGTTGTATGCTTTTTGAAAAATCTCTTATATGAATGTACAGAGCCCATTGGGTCTCAGTGAGGAGGAGTTCCATATTTAAAGAGGATTCTGGTCTTTGATTTCTCACAATGTGTAACTTTCTCTCTTATGTGTTATTTTAATAGATCATTTCATTTCATCCATCTTTCCTATATCATGTTTCTGGAATGCGAGTGGCTCATTGATTTTTGGTATGGATTTATCCTAGTTGATACCCATGCTCGGATTATTCAAGCGCTTTGAATATGGCTCAAGCATGATATTTTGTTCCACTATTCATCTAAACCATATTTCTGCTATATTAGTTTCTTTGGGAGGGTGTTTTTAAAACGCTATTGTCATGAATGGATTCTTAAATTGGTAAGCCCATTGCATGGTGATATTGTGTATCTGGATATCAAATCAATGACAACTAATATTCTCTCAATATTTCGTTCACTGCATACACCTTCTGATAATTTATTTCTGTGAGGTATTTCTGAATTGGCCCTCTTTACAGTAAACTGTCTCTGAATTGTCTGTTGCTTTTATATGAGATTTTTTCACATTGTCCCTACAGTATTCCTTTCTCTGTGTAAGTTTCTGAAGGTCTTGGTCCCATTTAGATTAATATTCCTTGTTTATTAGGAAATATCATGAGAGATTTGCATTGATAATTTCCCCTCTTATAACCTACGCTCCTTGCTACATAAGATGTCCTAGGCACTGGTCTTTCACAACTCAAGGCTGTCTCTAGGAACGAAAACACCATGCACCTATGGTTTTGGGAAGATAGTCAAAGGAGTTAAAATGAGGATGTTAAGTCTCCATGATGGTAGCAGAAGGAAGATCTGAAAGGATTGTTGTGTGTGACATCCCAAAGTTTTCCAAGGTGAAATGCCTCACTGTCTCAAAGAATAAAGATGTAAATAAGGTCAGTGAAAAAAGGAAAGTTATTAGGGCTTCTATTGTGCCAATATGAATAGATCAAACCCTCAGGCTAAAAGAAGGACAATTTCATGTCTCCAGCAAGTTGTCACCAAAGAGTAGAAAGGTAAAATCAGTGGTTTTATGACACCTGCAAATCAGAAATGGCCAAAGGAGAAGGTATCAAGCATGATTTTGAATTCCATAGTGCTGGTCAAAGGTGAGTTTATCATGCCTGAGGATCAGTGAGAAAGGTGAAGCCAAGGTTTTCAGTCACCTACCAAGAACAAGATATTTTGAGCTCCAAGGTAAGAACAAGAATTTTTTTGAAAATACTACTTTGTGTTTAAGTTCCTATGGTTGTCAAGCATAAAGTTATCATGCTTCAAATATCAGAGGAAAAGGCCATTTCAGGGTTCTCATAGTCACCTATCATCAAAAGTGTTAAAAGGATATCAATAAGCCAAGAGGAGCCAAATTTATGACTCAAAGAAAACCTGCAAAAGGAGAAAGTAAAGAATATCAGAGAAAAGAAGTCGAATTCACCATTTCAGTAAAACTGCATACAAACAGTGAAGGGAGGTATGTAAAGGTGAAAGGGTTAAGATGAGTTTCATAGTAGAGATTTCACATCAAATTGAAGGACTTGTTGTGTGGCCAAATTCACCAAAGTGTTAGAATAAACTCTTCATGCCTCAAGGAACCAAAAGAGAGTCTGAATTTATCATTTTAGTCACCTGCAGAGCAAACAATGCAAAATTGTTAAATGAGAAGAGGTGAAAATTAAGTTAAAATTCATAATGGAAACTGTTAGGGTCCTATAATAATAGGATTCATAAAATTTTGAATTGAATTTGATAAGTCTTGTAAATATGTACATACCTTGCTTTATGCAAGTTGTTTTCCAATATTTAAAAACAAAATGAAAAAATAATAAAAAAGTCAAAAAGAGGGTAAAAAGTCCTAAAATAAAGATCAAAGGACATAGAAATATATAGACCCCTAAAGAAAAAAGAGATGACCCCTAAAGTACAAATGCCACTACTTTACTTTTACTGCAAGAATAATTATTATGTGCAGAGTGTCAATAAATTCCATAATCCATGATCAGTTAAACAGTTTAATCTTAACTTTTCATACTTTCAATTTCATGTTTTAGATAGTGAATAAAGATTTGTCAAACAATTTAAACTTGACAAATCAGTAGATAGGTAGAGAATAATGAGGAGCTCAACAGTTTAATCTGAGCCCTCAGATGAAATAAGGTAGATTTATATAGTTTTATGCTTTGAAAGAATGTTTTAAATGTTGCAAGCCTAAATGCACCTACAAAATGAAGACAAAATGTTAGAAATAGAAGTTGGGTAGGTAGAAAGTAGTGGAGCAATCATGTAAATAATACATCATCGGGAAACATCACTAATTTCCCCTCCCCTATGAGTATTTAGTATTCTAAGCTATCATTCAAATAGGCTCAGAGCATTTCTCTGACTTTTGTTGGGACCAGACCCAAGGCTCTATGACTGGTTAGTTAAAAATATTGAGTTCTTATGTTAAATCCTCATTTATCATCATCTACCCTTCATTTATACATTAAAACCCCTTTTTCCTAAGTAAAAGCACATTCTTACTTAGTAAAATTGTAACCCTAAAAATAATTAACTTCATCCCTTCATAAGAATTCATAAAAACCCACAAAATCACATTTATCCTAAGTATTAGTGAAAGAAATATAAAAATGAGCAATGCTTGATTTTATACTATAGTTGGAGATAATATTCATTTTGTTTTATTACACTACCCTTTCATATTAACCTTTAACATACTTCTATTAAATCCCTAAGAAATACCCTCCCTTATTTATTAATTTCATTATATCTAAATACCCCAAAAAACCCACTATTATAAAATTTTGACCAAAGTCTATTATCCCATGTGAGTAAATAAAAAACCCAAATTATAAAGCCCTTTGGTATAAAAGATTATCATTATTCTATGTATCCCGCCCCTATAGTTTTTAAACTATCAAAACGGTTGAAAACTATATAAATACATATATTGCGCCTGCACAATAACATTTGAAACATTTCATAAATGTTTTAAATAGAAATGTTAAACCCCGCCTATACCATGATTAAAAAATTCTTAAAATGTTTTAAACCTATCCCCGCTGCTATATAAACTATGGTTTAAACGTGTTTTGAAACATTTATTTCATAAGATTAAACCATTGCCACCCATACAATATCTTGGTCCCACCTTTCCACTTCAATGCAACTCTTAAAATAATCGCGACCATTCGCTTTAAACTTCTTAATCCAACAGTCGATGTCTGATATCGCATAGAAAAGGTGCAAGACTTCCCAATAGCCAAAGCCATGCAAAATGGGTGGTTTCACCCATTTATCTCTCGTCTACGTGGCCTCTCCGAATTGGATCGTGTGGGTTTTGTTTAAAACTGCTTACCACTGAAAACCTACGTGATAACCATTGGTTTTCAAAACCTTTGCAATCCAAAACCACCTCCCGCTGGACAAGACCTACATTCAATGTAGATTCATACATTTTAATAAAACATTTGGTAAATGTGTTAACTCATTTCTTTTATGCGCTTAACCTCTGTATTGTTTCCCGAACTATGTAAACTTGTTATAACCTATTTCAACCATTTTTATGCCCAAAACCTCCTAAATTCACCAAAGAAACCCATGAAGACAGTGGAGGAGCTGCACATTGCTCCAGATCAGCTGCTGAAGCTATCAAATCGACCAGAAATTGAAGAAACCCTTTTAAGTTGATGCTTGCATTCAAACAGGTATTCTTTTGAGTTTTAAACTTGCAACCTAATTTAAAAACCTCTTAAAAGAAAGAAAAAAAAATTCAATGTTAAGAAATTGAAAAAAAAATTGCCCAAAGGTCGTAGAAACAGGCCAAACTCTGGAAAAAATTTCCCAGAAACCCTATTTAAATACTGCACACCTTTTTCAAGGAAATTTATCAAATTTTCACAGTCTAATAATCAATTTCAAGTTTTAAAATGCCAGAAATCCTCTGCAAGTTCCCTAATCTTCTCTAAATCCTTTTTCAACAAATTTTTAGCCCATTTTTCAGTCAAAAAACTCAAAAAATCCTTTTTTCTATTTTAGACCAGTTCTAAAGCCTCAGAACTTCTTGATAAACCTAATTAGGCATAAAATCCAAAAAGAGACTCTATTTGGCTAAATTTTCCCAACCAAGCCTCTGCTATACTAAAATTGCATCTGCAAACTATTTAAACTTGCAGAAGCAAAATAAGATGCCTAAAAAACAGAGTACAAGAAAGCCTGAAGGCTAAAAAGCTCCTAAACCTACTCCTGCCATGACTCCAAATACTGCAATTGTGTTCAATCCATCACAACCTCCAGTTGTTGATATTGAACATATTCCCCTTGCTGATATTGACTACAAACTAGTTGATCCCATAGTTGAATTCAATCTGTTAGATATCCATATTTGGTGTTTTGAAAAATATTTAGATGATCATGAAGAAGTTCATATTTGGGAATCCAATCTGCCCAAATATGTAGTCCCCCTGACTCACCCTTGTCAAGAAATTATCATACTATGCCACCAGTACTATATTCCTAAACAAATAGCTATTGCGCATGCCAATAAAGAGGTCCTATTTACCATCACTGCAGAGTCAATAAACCAAATGTTGCAGCTTCAGCCAAACCCCCAAGAAATCCCTTTATCTATTAAAGCCCTCACTGAACTATACATTGGCCTAGATTTCCCTAAAAGGTTTATGATTTTTTAGACTTTCATGCCTCTGCATGTTGAAATTCCCAAGTTAAATCCTCCATATTCAACTGCCAAATTCCCTGAAGCTTCAAGGAATGTAATCTCCATGCTTTCCTTCATACTTGGGTATTTCACTGATGAGGACACTGATGAGTCTATCTCGAGATTTTTGTCCACCTTTTCTCCAGGTCAACCACCTTCAATTATCTTTGACTATGTTGGTTTCATTGCTGATAGTATTCACTATCAATTGACTAATTTACTGTTGGAAGGAGTATTCATATATACCTCCTATATTTTCCACATGTTTCTTTTCTTCCAATCAGAGAGCTTTCCAATTTCACTTCAAAAGTTGGATATAGAAGGAAAACCTCTATCAGTTATCTTTTGGACATCCTTACTCAGAAAAGAAGGCACATATTTCAGTTATTCAGAGTTTACAGAGTTGTTTTTACATCCAGTAACCACCATGTTGACTAAAACATAGCAGCCTAGAATAGGTGAGGAAATGAAGAAAATATTGCAGTTATCATAACAAAGAAAAGTTAGTGATTGGTATTTATATGAGAAATTCACTGAAATCGGAGTTTTTGGTTCTAACTTGTTTCCTTACAAGTTACCCAAGCATCCATCAATGAGGATATTTTCCTTGGAGTACATTAGGTAGATCCTAAATTTAGATTCAATAAATTTCATGGCAGCCAAGAAGAAGACCCAATTCAAACTCAAAAATCAAATTGGGCCTTTCATATGTAATCACAGAGATCTAGAAAAGGAAGCAGCAAATCAACTATTGGAATATCAATTAGAAGAAATTTTCCCATAGAATTATTATCCATAAGGGATTTTAAGTAAACTAAGGGTAAAATGTAAATTGACACCCTTTATCCATGAATAAAAGCTAGAAATAGAGAAGTTTGATAATCAAATTGAGTGGGCTGAAAACACTTTAACAGAGGCATTAAACCAAAGGAATACTAGTCACACTTTGGAAATTTCCAAACAGCCAGATACATCCACTAGGAGAATCAGAGAAGAAGGAGCTTATATTGCAAAGACTACAACAGAAAAAAAAAAAATTTAAGATCATTTTCCACAAGAGGCCAAAACTTGATACAACAGCTAAAGGTAAAGTAACAATAGATGTTGAAGAAACAGAGCCCTTGAATACCAACACTGAACAGCCAAATACCAATGTAGCTACTGTAGTTATCAGTGAATCAAATCAGAATGAAGAACAACTGAATAATGAAGATGCACATATGATGGAAAGCAGCAAAGTATGGATGCTTCTTCCTCACATTCAGCCGAGGAAAAGGATTTGGATATTAAGGAGAAATATAGGCAGATTAAGTTGAAGATTTAGGAAATCAAAACTGAAATTTATTCTCAGTTCTTAAAGAAAAAGTCAGGTAATCAAAATAGATTCCTATCAGCATTTGATTATTCAACTAAAAAATTGATTATTTCAGTATTACAGCCCACAATATCAGTGCCAAAGATAGTTGTTGACTATAAAAAAGTTGATATGGAAGTAGCTACAGACAAAATCCATGAATTGGATCAAATTGAGTTTCATAGGAAAACATGAGAGATGTTGTATTCCACAGTCACAATAAAATCTATGAGTGCTCATAAGCTTCAAAATACCATCTCAAATATGCAAGAACAAATAAAGATGGATAAAGCTCCATTATATGCAAAGGATCTAAGGATTAAAGCCTCAAAAGATTTAGTATTACAGATAGGATATGATCCTACAAACATGAAAGTAGCAGAAACATTAGTAAAGAAGAAAAATGAGGATATAGATGCCTTGAGGAAACAACTCAAACTTCCTCAAAGTGACCATCCTCGGACAAAGAAATTTTTACAGAATCAAAAGGAAAAAGATGAAATGATGAGTTTAATACTTCAACTGACAGCTCAAATTAAGGAAATGGAAGTAAAAATGGACCAACTTGTCCAAGAAAAGGAGACTATAAAAGAACCAGTGATTCCCATAGTCATCCCATTCATCACTGCAGTAGTGCCTTCAACTTTAGGAGAAAATTTGGCACCCAAAGAGCCACTTGCCACTGCAGTGCCAGTGACTTCTTCAACAAATTCAACTACTAAATCCTCCACAACAACATTGCAACCTACAGATTAAAGTAGTCAACTAGTGAAAGCAATGGAAGAGATGTCCTTGAAAACAAATGAAATTAACAGATTGACAAAGATAATTGAAAATCTTGAGAAGACAAAAAAATCAACTTAGATAGATGCTAAAATAAATGAACAAAATGCCCACAGATTGAGTGAAGAGGTAAATAAGCTCCAAAAAGAATTAACTCTCAAGGATTAGATATCATATATTAAAAATTACCTATGGAATAATGTAGTTGAAGCCATCCATGATGTTTGACCTTCATTTCAGGTAATTTTTGAGTAGAGAGAGTTATTATTGGTAGCCCAAGCAGAAATCCAAAAGACATAAGCTGATTTAGCTGATAAAGCAGAACAATCTATAAGATTAATAAATTTCCTCAACAACAAGAATAGACAAGAATAGGAAGAGGTAAAAATTAATGACAGGACAAAAAATATCCTAGAAATTAGGAAAGTTACCACCAAAACAAATTTAATGAGACAGCTTGAAGAAAAACGTGAAGGTATGAATACTACTATAACCAGATTCATGGTTAAATTCACCAATTTTAGGCAAAAGGGACTTCCTCATATAATGGTTATTAATGGTAATTTAATGCCTCAAAATGATTATGACAAGAATATAAGAGAATATGCCAAGGATCAGGTGAAAAAACCAATAGGTCAAGGCATTCCCACAGGAAAAGTATTGCTAAAAAGTTTTGAAGATTTGTTTTATTTGCAGTATGAGATCAAGCACTTATTTGTCATCAAGTCCACATTAGCTAGGTACACTGAATCTGATGAGAATTTTAGGAAACTAAAAAATATTTAAATTCCTAAAAATGAGGATTGGCAAGCATTGATTGATTTACTATGAAGAATGAAAGACAAGCAAATGAAAAAGAAAAAATATGTTTGTTGATTTCACTGTCAAAACAGATTTTACAATAGTAAAGCAGTTTGACTGAAGATTAAAGAGTATCTGAAATTAAAGAGTATCAGTGAGAAAGAGTATCAGTGAAGGCAAGTTAGATTTAAAAAATATCTAAAGAAACAGAAAAGAGGACACATAATCATCCAATTGCTTCTTATTATAAAACAGTTTCTATTTCTTTTGAATAAAATAGGATAGCTTGTTGATTTGTTGAGCAGTTGTCACTATTATTGTTGTAAGATATTTTATTTTCCTAATATAATTCCTAGAAGTCATCTAGGATATTTTATAACACATTATGTATAAATACTTCACTCTTTTGAAGTATTTTGTGTGGAATAAAATTGTTGGAGATTACTATAGATTCCGAGCTCAAATTCTGAAAATCTACACCACAAAAATCTACAATCCATTATTACTATAGATATTTTGTTGAATTGAAGGCTTTGGATTTCGATTTTGAGTAGCAGACTAGATCAACTATTTGGCATCATACTTCAGGATCTCTATGATAAGATATCTAGAGTGAAGTACTCTCTAAAACTTGTCATTTTTATCTTCTTTTGTTACACGCATACATCTATGTTTTAATTCTAAATCTGAATGTATAACTAGGAGCATTACTACAGGACATGTTGATAGCAGCATGTTTTTAACTAGTTATCATTTCTTTGTTTTCTTCTGATTTCCGATGTAGGGAACCCTTAATTTATCCCTCTCCCATTTTACCTCTATCTACTACTTCCCTTTTCTGAATCAAAGGATCCTTAAGTGCCCTTTATCCCGATCATACCATCTCAAAAACCAATTTTCCAAGATCTCCAAGGGTTATCTATCTTTCCCTGAAGAAATTTTACCTATTAGGCCTTGATCCCAGTTCTTCTAGCTTGACTTAGACTCCATAGCCCAATGGACAAGTAGATTTCCATCTATCTATCGCTCCAAGTGAAATTTTCCCACCAAATCCAACAAAACCAAACCAAAATTGTACTTTGATAGCTAGCCTAATATTCATAAATTAAAACGAAGTTAAACTTGAAATAGAGAGCCCTCTCTGAACCCTAGGAAGGCTAGATCCTAGAGTTTGAACTAGGTTTGTGGTTACCTCTAGTATTATTTGACTAAAAACCAAAATCCCACAACTTAAGAATTTACTGGAGTGATAACATTATTGGTGACCATACTGGGGATATAACCAATCCTTAGTCATAAAATAGTCTTAAAGGAATCATTTAAATTATCTTTTTACTTTAAGATTTCTTTTATAGGTGTGGGTATTGAAAAATTGTAATTTTGGCTTCTAGGAAAGTCTATTATACCAGGTCTAACCCGGATCCTAAGCCTGTTGCTATATTAGATGACCCAGACTGAATTGGTAAAAAGAAAAAAACAAACAAAAAACTTAGTGGCTGAAATCTCATTAATAAGAGTCAATTCATTACCAAGAGAATTAGTAAGTCTGCAATATATTGATTTTGATCTAAAATTTGAGCATTCATTATTTAAACTTAGATCTGAAAGTGATTTAAAAACTTTTTTTTTAGACCCTGCTTTTATTTCATTTTTGAATGAAAAACAGAAATCTATTGCAGTAAGTTCTAAATCTAAGAAAGCTAAATATCAGACTAAAGTTGAAGAAATTAATGTTACTATTATAAAGGATATTAATGAAGTTATTGAATTAGCTCATTTATTGACTTATGCAAATAGACCTCTGGTTTATCAATTACACACCACAATAATTCCAGCTAGAGATTCATCTCTTTATGTTGTTACATCATTCACAAATTCTACTACCAGCTCATCTACAGATCCATTTATCCCTAGGTTACCTCTAAAACCCAGAGTATTATTTCCACCAATGACTTCATCCACTATATCCAATCCATCAGTTCACCTTTTTATTTCTTAAATACATCATCCTCATTTCCCAGCACTACAATATTTAGTTCATCCACTATCATTTCCAGTACACCTCCAAGAAGTTCTATCTTACCTCCAAGCCAAGATAAGCTTCCATCTATGGCTGCTAGATATTCTCCCCTTGTCCTACCACAACAGCTTCATGACATGCCACAAGAATATCAAAATAAAATACCACTGTTTGATGGCACTACTCAATATACTGCTCAACCACACATTGCTAAGATGACAGACTTCTTTGAAATTTATGAAATTGATGACTCAGATGTTCAAATGAGACTGTTTGCACAAACATTAACAGGAGCAGTTAAGAAGTGGTTTAAAGATTTAGCTGCTGGTAGTGTAATTGATTTAGCTTTATTTTTTACTTTGTTTTTAAATAAATGGGAAAAGAAAAAGGATCCCCTCCAAATTTTTTTTGAATTTGATTCCTTAAAAAGAGCTCCAGATGAGTCAGTCCAAGATTACTGCACCATATATAATAGTTTCTATAATTCTATCCCTGCAAATATTAAACCCACTCCTTATTTAGTTCTGCTCAAATTCCATGATGGATTTGATACATATATGGCATACCAATTAAGGGAAAGAGATGCAGACACCTTAGAAAAATGAAAACTAATGCAGTGAGTGTAGAAGTGAATATTTTAGCTAGAAAAGCTAGACTCAGAAATTAAAGAAGAGTGATTGTTAAAGAAAAAAAATGCTAATTCAGACACTAAAATGAATGTTATATCTAAAAATTTATAAAGATTGATTAATAGACTAGATAATATAGAGATAATACCTCAGTGGGATAACCAACAACAGATTAGAAATCTCAATTTTAGAAAACACATAAATTCTATAAAAAGAAAGGAAACACCCCCAGACCAAAATATTAGGCCACCATTCCAAGAGAACTATGACGAATGTTCTCAGAATAATAATGATGATGACGAGGACACTATTAATATAATGGGAATTGATGACAATAATATTATTTTCCTTACTCAGGAAAATCAAGAATTATTTGAACTATAACAACTCAAATTAGATTTTAGTGAATCCTTTGATTATAAACAAGGTTATAATTATGCAATAAATGAAATACATAGCTAATATAACCTTAGAAACAAGAAAATAAATGGTTCTTCTACCAAGAAATCTTCCCAAACTCAGAACCATAAAACAATAGAAGCTCCCAAAACAAAGGCTCTGCAAATTCTCCCAAGGGAAAATAAGAAAAACTCAAATTCCTCCAAAAACATTTCTAGTCCTAAAAAAACATCGGACCCTAAAATTGTTGATATTACTAATGAAGTTGCTCAAAATACAAAAGATTCACAAAAATCTACTGCTGCTAAAGCTTCTAATTCTGTAAAAACAGCAAATTTAGATCCAAAAAAACCTTTTGTTGATCCTAAAATAGTAGATCCAAAAATGGTTACTTCGAAAACATCTATTGAAAATTCGAAGTTTGAAAGAACAGCTACTGCTTCACAAAAAATCCCTGAAAGGAAATTTAGAAGTAGTAAAACACAAGAAACACAAACAGAGAATCCCAAAACACTTGAAAATGAAAAAACAACTGTAGAAAAGCAAGACAAACCAACACAAACTACAGTTACTAAAGAAAAATTGATTCAAATCAGTAAAACTCAACCTACATTCAACATACAATCAGAAATTGCAAAGCTTAAAATACCAATTCCTTTTATTGAATTGGTAAAAAATGACTTGTATAAATGAACCATAACTGGAACATTAAATATCAATTATGGAGAAGACTCCATAAATATAAATGACGATTAGCCAGAGTTGATTTTTGGCCCTGATGTAAATGGAAAACATGTAGATGATGTAGTTTATCCATTTTATATTAGTCTCACTATTCACGATCAAATTTTACATTAAACAATGATAGATTCAGGAGCTTCCCATAATCTAATGCCTAAAGCCATCATGGAAATTCTTAATCTAGAAATTACAAGGCCATACAAAGATTTGTTTTCTTTTTATTCAAGTAAAGTTAAATGCTTAGATTTGATCAAGGATTTGTGTGTAACACTAGTTCAATACCCTGGTACGAGTATATTAATGGACATTGTAGTAGCTGATATCGCACCAAAATATGGAATTCTACTTTCTCGCTCATGGGGAGAAAATTTGCAAGGATCTCTACAATTGGACATGTCTTATGCTACTATATCAGTTTTTGGCCAACATAAAAAGTTATATAGGGAAACATTAATGAATTACATGGTTAGTAGTGCTGAAAGATCTATAAACTACCCAATTTACTCTACACCAACTAACCTTGATTCTTTTATCCTATGTAACTCTGAAACAAATGAAATCCAAACTAAACTAGTAGTTAAAAATAGAGCACCAAAAAATGACAACATTTTTCATGAATCTCAATGGAATTTAGACTTTGATGGTTCATTGAATAAGTTAGGAGCAGGAGCAGGAGTCTGGATAACAAATATGGAGACCAATCATTCTGAAGGTCATGCTTTCAGGGTCAATTTCAAATGTACAAACAACATGGCTGAGTATGAAGCCCTCATCCTAGGACTCCAAATCATTAGGAACTCAGGAGGAAAAATGATTTTAATCATGGGAGACTCAGATTTGATCATAAAACAAGTAAATGGAGTTTATTCTATTTATAATCCTAGACTAAGCAGATATAGAGACACTGTCATAGATTTAATTGATGATTTACTGGAATGTAAGTTTGTTGTTATACCTAGGAAAAAAAATATACAAGCTCATTATCTTGCAACTTTTGTTAGTACATGAAATTTACCATTCCAACCTAATCACAGATATACTGTTGAAGTCAAACATAGGAAAATAATTCCAGATAATCTTAAGTATTGGCAATTTTTTTCTCAATTTGAACAAATTAACAAGTTTATGAATAATGAAGGAGAATTTCAGAATTGTAATATAGATACAGATTGTACTATAAATCATGATTTGGATTGTCAAATAGATTTAAATAATTTAGATGTAAATAGAATAAAGTTTGATAAACCTATTAGATTTAGTCAAGCTGACATAGACAACTTAGAGAAAGTAGAGATTGAAGAAATTATTGAAGATGAATCGGATATATTGAATCTTAAGGATAATTTTTTACCTAAAGGTTTAACCCCATTAAAAGATATTTTTGACTCCAATGATGTAGCTAGAAAACCAAAAATGGAGCCAGTAAGATCTGACATAGAAGAATGTAACATTGGTACAAAGTTAAAAGCAAAACCAATCAAATTGTCCAAAATTTTACCTCAACAAGAGAAGGATAAATATATTGAGCTTTTAAAGCGATATCAAGATGTGTTTGCTTGGAGTTATGAAGATTTAAAATCTTATGATAAAAACATAATCTAACATAAAATTCCAATAAAAGAATATCAAAAGCCATTCAAACAAAAGTTGAGAAGAATTAACCCTTTCCTATTACCTTTGATTGAAAAAGAATTTAAAAGAATGTATGATGCACAGATCATTGCACCAATTAGATATTCTGATTGGGTTTCCAACCTAGCCCCAACAAGAAAGAAAACATGAGAAATTAGATTGTGTGTTGAATTTATAAATCTTAACAAAGTATCCTTAAAGGATAATTACCCTTTACCTAAAATGGACCACATATTACAAAGGGTAGTTGGTTCTTCAAGGATTTCATTGTTAGATGGTTTTTCAGGATACAACCAGATCCTAGTCCAAGAACAAGACCAAGCTAAAACAACATTTACTACTCCTTGGGGCACTTTTATGTATGTAAAAATGCCTTTTGGTCTAATGAATACAGGAGAAACCTTTCAAAAGGCTATGGAGATAGCTTTCGCAAAGGAAATACATGAGTTCTTAGTAATTTACTTAGATGACATTACTGTGTTTTCCAAAACAGATAATGAACACTTGGATCATTTGAGACAATTTTTTATTAAGTGTAGGAAATATGGCATCTCTTTAAATACTAAGAAAAGTCTATTTGGATTCGAAGGTAAGTTACTAGGGCACATAATCTCAAAATAAGGAATTGGGATAGATCCTGCTAGGATAGAAGCAATTATGAACATCAATCCACCAAGAAACATCAAATAATTACAAGCCTTTCTAGGTAAGATAATTTTTTTAAGAAGATTTATATCTAATTTAGCTAAGATAATTACAGAACTAAATAACATGCTCAAAAAATATTCAGTTCTTAGATGGACTATTGAGGCTAAACAATCATTTGACTCTATCAAACAAGCCTTAACCAAAACTCCAGTCCTAATAAGTCCTGATTTTAAGAAAGATTTCATGATTTTTTCATTCGCTTCAGTACACACCATTGCTGCAGTTTTACTGCAGAAAAATGACCAAGGATTTGAACAACCCATAGATTTTTTTAGTAAGGCTCTTAGAGATGCCCCTTTGAATTACAAAATTATGGAAAAATAAGCCCTAGCCTTGGTTAAGGCCATTAAAGACTTCAAAGTTTATATTCTCTATTCACACATTATTGCCTATGTCCCAAATTCTGTAGTTAAAGACATTATTACTCAGGATGGTCCTGATGGAATAAGAGGTAAGTGGATTGCCACTATCTTGGAATATGACATAGAGATAAAACCCACCAAGCTCATTAAAGGTCAAGGATTAGCCAGACTTATGGTTGAATCCAATTGTAATGCCCTAGACATAAATTTTATTGCTTAAGTAGATGATCAGGAAGAGATGGCGACTCCATCGATCAGTGAAGCCTTTTTAGACTCACCTTGGTATACAGATATTATATTTTTAGTCCAAAAATTACAAGCTCCTCCTGGATTGTCAAGAACCAAAGCTAGATTTTTAAAACTTAAAGCAATAAAACTTTGTATCTTAGATAATGTACTTTTTTGGAGAGATCATAGTGGGATTTTACTAAAATTTTTATTAAAGGAAAAAGCTGACAAATACTTGAAGAATCTCATGCAGGCAACTGTGAAGGACATTTATACTAGAAAACTGCTGCAGACAAGATCTTAAGAGCTGGTTTTTACTGGCCCACCTTGTTTTCTGATGTAAAAAAATATGTTACTTCATGTCATAAGTGCCAAATTTTTTAGGGTAAGAAGAAATTATTACCCCTCCCTTTAAAGCATATTTCAACTGAAATTCCATTTCAACAATGGGGTTTAGACTTCATTGGTGAAATTCACCCTCCCTCTTCATGCCAACATAAGTGGATTTTGACAACCACTGATTATTTTACCAAATGGATTGAAGCCATACCCTCCAGAAAATCCACAGATGTTGTCATTATTTCATTCCTAGAAAACAAAATTCTTTCAAGATTTGGATTCCCTCAAAAGCTAATTACTAACAATGTAACAACATTCGAATCCAAGAAAATGAATGAATTTTGCCACAAATACCATATTACCCTAGGCCACTCTACTGCATATTACCCCCAAGGTAATGGACTAGCTAAATCCTCAAACAAAAGCCTTGTAAGTATCATCAAAAATTTACTTGAAGACAATAAAAAGACTTCGAATAAGAAGTTAGTCAATGTTTTATGGGCAGATAGAATTACTACTAAAAGATCCGTTGGTACTTCACCTTACCAACTAGTTTATGGAATGGATGTTGTTTTTCCTTCCTCCTTAGGTGTACCAGTAATGAAAATTATCCAAGAATTATAGGTTGAAACAAATGATATCCAAAGAAGGATAAACCAAACTATTCACTTGCAACAAATAAGGGAAGAAGTTTATATTAAATCTCAAGTCATTCAAGATAAGATCAAGAAAATCTATGATAAAAAGACTAAAGAGGATGATTTTTGCATAGGAGATAAAGTGTTAAAATGGGATTCTAGAAGAGAAGACAAAGGAAAACATGGAAAATTTGATTTTCTATGGAAATGACCTTATGTAATTTATGGATATAGAGGTAACAATGCTTTCTTTCTAAGAGAATTCGATGGAACAAATCTGCAATAAGGACTAGTTAATGGCAGAATGATGAAGCACTACTACTCCCCTGAGTTAACAAATAGTTAGTTTTTATTCACTTTGATCATTGTACATATACATTGCAAAGTTTAGATTGGATTGGATGTTTCCTTAGAAAATTTGAAGCCCGAAGAGAAGGCCCTAAGATTTGAGAAGTGAATATCATAAGTATGAATAAGTTGCAGATATCAGAAGACATTTACAGGGTCATCACAGTCAAATTTCAAAGGCTCCTAGTCTCAGAGTTCTTGATAATTCACCAGGAAATGTCATCCCCATGTGGAGCCACTATTAGGGTCCTATAATAATAGTATTCATAAAATTTTGAATTTACTTTGATAAGTCTTCTAAATATGTACATACCTTGCTTTTTGCAAGTTGTTTTCCCATATTTAAAAAAAAAAGAAAAAATAATAAAAAATTCAAAAAGAGAGTAAAAAGTCCTAAAAGAAAGATCAAAGGACTTAAAAAGATATAGACCCCAAAAGAAAAAAGAGATGAAAATAAAACTTGAAAGTGAGCAAGTCCAAATGGCACTACTTTACTTTTACTGCAAGAATAATGATTATGTGCAGAGAGTCAATAAATGCCATAATCCATGATCAGTTAAACAATTTAATCTTAACTTTTCATGCTTTTAATTTCATGTTTTAGATAGTGAATAAAGATTTTTCAAATAGTTTAAACTTGACAAATCAGTAGATAGGTAGAGAATAATGAGGAGATCAACAGTTTAATCTAAGCCCTCCGATGAAATAAGGTATATTTAGATAGTTTTATGCTTTGAAAGAAAATGTTTTAAAGGTTGCAAGCCTAAATGCACCTACAAAATGAAGAAAAAATGTTAGAAATAGAAGTTGGGTAGGTAGAAAGTAGTGGAGCAATCATGTAAATAATACATCATCAGGAAAAATCACTAATTTCCCCTCCCCTATGAGTATTCAGTATTCTAAGCTATCAGTCAAATAGGCTCAGAGCATTTCTCTGACTTTTGTTGGGACTGGACCCAAGGCTCTATTACTAGTTAGTTAAAAATATTGAGTTCTTATGTTAAATCCTCATTTATCATCAGCTACCATTCATTTATACAGTAAAACCCCTTTTTCCTAAGTAAAGACACATTCTTACTTAGTAAAATTGTAACCCTAAAAATAATTAACTTCATCCCTTCATAAGCATTCATAAAAACCTACAAAATAACATTTATCCTAAGCATTAGTGAAAGAAATATAAAAATGAGCAATGCTTGATTTTATACTATACTTGGAGATAATATGCATTTTGTTTTATTACACTACCTTTCATAATAACATTTAACATATTACTATTAAATCCCTAAGAAATACCCTTCCTTATTTATTAATTTCATTATATATAAATACCACAAAAAACCTACTATTATAAACTTTTGACCAAAGTCTATTATCCCATGTGAGTAAATAAAAAACCCAGGTTATAAAGCCCTTTGGTCTAAAACATTATCATTATTCTATGTATCCCGCCCCTATAGTTTTTAAACTATCCAAACGGTTGAAAACTATATAAATACATATATTGCACCCGCACAATAACATTTGAAACATTTCTTAAAGGTTTTAAATACAAATGTTAAACCCTGCCTATACCATGATTAAAACTTTGTTAAAATGTTTTAAAACTATCCTCGCCACTATATAAACTATGGTTTAAACGTGTTTTGAAACATTTATTTCATAAGATTAAAACATTGCCACCCATACAATATTCCGGTCCCACCTTTCCACTTCAATGCAACTCTTAAAACAGTCGTGACTGTTCGCTTTAAAATTCTTAATCCAACGGTCGACTTCCAATATCCCATAGAAAAGGTGCAAGACCGCCTGATAGCCAAAGCCGCGCAAAATGGGTGGTTTCACCCATTTATCTCTCCTCTACGTGGCCTCTCTCAATTGGATCGTGTGGGTTTTGTTTAAAACCTCTTACCACTGAAAACCTATGCGATAACCGCCGGTTTTCAAAACCTTTGCAATCCCAAACCACCTCCTGTCGGACAAGACTTGCATTTAATGCAGATTCATGCATTTTAATAAAACCTTTGGTAAATGCGTTAACTCATTTCTTTTGTTTTCTTAACCTCTGTATTGTTTCCTCGACTGTGTAAATTTGTTATAGCCTATTTCAGCCATTTTTATGCCCAAAACCTCCTAAATTCACCAAAGAAACCCGTGAAGATAGTGGAGGAGCTGCACATTGCTCTAGATTAGTCGTTGAAGCTATCAAGTTGACCAGAAATTGAAGAAACCCTTTTAAGTTGATGCCTGCATTCAAACATGTATTCTTCTGAGTTTTAAACCTGCAACCTAATTTGAAAAAAAATTTAAAAGAAAGAAAAAAATTTCAAAGTTAAGAAATTGAAAAATCAAATTGCCCAAAAGTCCCAGAAACAGGCCAAACTCTGAAATTTTTTCCCATAAACCCTATTTGTCTACTGCGCGCCTTTTTCAAGGAAATTTATCAATTTTTCACAATCTAATGATCAATTTCAAGCTCTAAAAAGCCAGAAATCCTCTGCAGGTGCCCTAATCTTCTGTAAATTCTTTTTCAATAGAGTTTTAGCCAATTTTTCAGTCAAAAAACTCAGAAAACCCCTTTTTTCTATTTTAGACCAGTTTTAAAGCCTTAGAACTTCTTTGATAAACCTAATTGGGCATAAAATCCACAAAGAGACTCTATTTGGCTAAATTTTCCCAATCAAGCCTCTGCCCTACTAAAATTTCCTCTGCAAACTGTTTAAAATTTCAAAATAAAAACAAGATGCCTAAAAAACAGAGTACAAGCAAGCCTGAAGGCTCAAAAGCTCCTAAACCTACTCCTGTTATGAGTCCAAATACTGCAATTGTGGTCAATCCATTGCAACCTCCAATTGTTGATATTGAACATATTCCCCTTGCTCATATTGACAACAAAATAGCTGATCCCATAGTTGAATTCAATCTGTTAGATATCCATAACTGGTGTTTTGAAAAATCTTTAGATGATCATGAAGAAGTTCATATTTTGGAATCTAATCTGCCCAAATATGTAGTCCCCCTGACTCACCCTTGTCAAGAAATTATCAGATTATGCCACCAGTACCATATTCCTGAACAAAGAGCTATTGTGAATGCCAATAAAGAGGTCCTATTTACCATCACTGCAGAGTCAATAAACCAAATTTTGCAGCTTCAACTAGACCCCCAAGCAGTCCCTTTGTCTATTGAAGCCCTCACTAAACTATACATTGGCCTAGATTTCCCTAAAAGTTTTATGATTTTTCAAACTTTCATGCCTCTGCATGTTGAAATTCCCAAGTTAAATCCTCCATATTCAACTGCCAAATTCCTTGAAGCTTCAAGGCATGTAATCTCCATGCTTTCCTTCATACTTGGGTATTTCACTGATGAGCACATTGATGAGTCTATCTTGGGATTTTTTTCCACCTTTTCTCCAGGTCAACCACCTTCAGTTATCTTTGAATATGCTGGTTTCATTACTGATAGTATTCACTATCAATTGAACAATTTACAGCTGGAAGGAGTATTCAGATATACCTCTTATATTTTCCACATGTTTCTTTTCTTCCAATAAGAGAGCTTTCCAATTTCACTTCAAAAGTTGGATATAGAAGGAAAACCTCTATCAGTTATCTTTTGTAAATCCTTACTCAAAAAATAAGGCACATATTTCAGTTATTCAGAGTTTGCAGATTTTTTTTTACATCCAGTAACCACCATGTTGACTAAAACATAGTAGCCTAGCATAGGTGAGGAAATGAAGAAAACATTGTAGTTATCAGAACAAACCAAAGTTAGTGATTGGTATTTGTATGAGAAATTCATTGAAATCATAGTTTTTGGTTCTAACCTTTTGCCTTAAAAGTTACCCAAGCATCCATCAATGAGGATCTTTGCCTTGGAGTACATTAGGCAGATCCTAAATTCAAATTCAATTAATTTCATGGCATCCAAGAAGAAGACCCAATTCAAACTCAAAAATAAAATTGAGCCTTTCATATGTAATCACAGAGATGCAAAAAAGGAAGCAGCAAATCAACTACTGGAATATAAATTAGAAGAAAATTTTCCCATGGAATTATGATCCACAAGGGATCTTAAGTAAACTAAGGGTAAAATGTAAATTGATACCCTTTATCCATGAATCAAAGCCAGAAATAGAGAAGTTTGCTAATCAAATTGAGTGGGCTGAAAACACTTTAACAGAGGCAATAAACCAAAGGAATACTAGTCACACTTTGGAAATTACCAAATAGCTAGAGACATCCACTAAGAGATTCAGAGAATAAGGAGCTTATACTGCAGAGACTACAACAGAAACAAAGTTTAAGATCATTTACAATAAGAGGCCAAAACTTGATACAACAGCTAAAGGTAAAGTAACAATAGATGTTGAAGAAACAAAGCCATTGAATGCTAACACTGAACAACCAAAGACCAATGTAGCTACTATAGTTATCAGTGAACCAAATAAAAATGAAGAACAACTGAATAATGAAGATGCACAGATGATGGAAAGGTAGCAAAGTATGGAAGCTTCTTCCTCACATTCAGCTGAGGAAAAGGATTTGGATATTAAGGAGAAATATAAGCAGATTAAGTTAAAGAATGAGGAAATCAAAACTGAAATTTATTCTCAGTTATTAAAGCAAAAGGTAGGTAATCAAAACAGATTCCTATCATCATTTGATTATTCAACTAAAAATTTGATTATGTCAGTATCACAGCCCACAGTATCAGTGCCAAAGATAGTTGCTGACTATAAAAAAGTTGATATGGAAGTAGCTACAGATAAAATCCATGAATTGGATCAAATTGAGTTTCATAGGAAAACATGAGAGATGTTGTATTCCACAGTCACAACAAAAGATATGAGTGCTCATAAGCTTCAAAATACCATCTCTAATATGCAAGATCAAATGAAGATGGATAAAGCTTCATTTTATGCAAAGGATCTAAGGATAAAAGCTTTAGAAGATTTAGTATTACAGGTAGGATATGGTCCTACAAACATCAAAGTAGAAAAAGCGTTAGTAAAGAAGAAAAATGAGGATATAGATGCCTTGAGGAAACAACTCAAACTTCCTCAAAGTGAGCATCCTTAGACAAAGGAAGTTTTACAAGATCAAAAGGAAAAAGATGAAATGATGAGTTTAATACTTCAATTGATAGCTCAAATTAAGGAAATGGAAGTACAAATGGACCAACTTGTCCCAGAAAGGAGATTGTAAAATAACCATTGATTCCCACAGTCATCCCAGTCATCACTGCAGTAGTTCCTTCAACTTTAGGAGAAAAGTTGGCACCCAAAGAGCCACTGGCCACTGCAGTGCCAGTGACTTCTTCAACAACTTCAACTACTGAATCCTCCACAACAACATTGCAACCTACAGATGAAATCATTCAACTAGTAAAACAAATGGAAGAGATTTCCTTGAAAAAAAATGAAATTAATAGATTGACAAAGATAATTGAAAATCTTGAGAAGATAAACAAATCAACTCAGATAGATGCTAAAATACATGAACAAAATTCCCACATATTGAGTGAAGAGGTAAAGAAGCTCCAAAAAGAATTAACTCTCAAGGATCATATATCATATATTAAAAATTACCTATGGAATAATGTAATTGTAGCCATCCATGATGTTTGGCCTTCAATTCAGGTAATTTTTGAGTAGAGAGAGTTATTATTGGCAGCCCAAGAAGAGATCCAAAAGACACAAGTTGATTTAGATGATAAACCAGAATAGGCTGTAAGATTAATCAATTTCCTCAACAGCAAGAATAGACAAGAATTGGAAGAGCTAAAAATCAATGATAGGACAAAAACTATCCTAGAAATTAGGAAAATTATCACCAAAAGAAATTTAATGAGACAGCTTGAAGAAAAATGTGAAGGTATGAATACTGCTATAACTAGATTCATGGTTAAATTCACCAATTTAAGGCAAAAGGGACTTGCTGATATCATGGTTATTAATGATAAGTTAATGCCTCAAAATTATTATGACAAGAAGATAAGAGAATATGCCAAGGAGCAGGTGAACAAGCCAACAGGTCAAGGCATTCCCACAGGAAAAGTATTACTAAAAAGTTTTGAAGATTTGTTTTATTTGCAGTATGAGATCAAGCAGCTATTTGTCATCAAACCCACATTTTCTAGGTACATTGAAGCTGATGAGAATTTTAGGAAACTAAAAAATATTCAAATTCCTAAAAATGAGGATTGACAAGCATTGATTGATTTACTATGAAGAATGAAAGACAAGCAAATGAAAAAGAAAAAATATGTTTGTTGATTTCACTGTCAAAACATTTTTTACAGCAGTAAAGAAGTTTGACTGAAGGTTAAAGAGTATCCGAAATGAAAAAGTATCAGTGAGAAATAATATCAGTGAAGGCAATTTAGATTCAAAAAATATCTAAAGATCCAACAAAGAGGACACATAAGCAGCCAACTGCTTCTTATCATAAAACAATTTCTATTTATTTTGAATAAAATAGGACAACTTGCTGATTTGTTGAGCATTTGTCACTATTATTGTTGTAAGATATTTTATTTTCCTAAGTTAATTCCTAGAAGTAATCTAGGATATTTTGTAAAACATTGTGTATAAATAATTCACTCTTTTGAAGTATTTTGTGTGGAATAAAATTGCTGGAGATTACTATAGATATTTAGTTGACTTGAAGGCTTTGAATTTTGATTTTGAGTAGTAGACTGGATCAACTATTTGGCATCATACTTCAGGATCCCTGTGATAAGCTATCTAGACTGAAGTATTCTATAAAACTTGTCATTGTTATCTTCTTTTGTTACATGCATACATCTGCGTTTTAATTCTAAATCTAAATGTATAACTAGGATTATTATTACAGGACATGTTAATAGCACCCTGTTTTTAACTAGTTATCATTTCTTTGTTTTCTTCTGATTTCCGGTGTAGGGAACCCTTAATTGCTCCCTCTCCCATTTGACCTCTATCTACTACTTCCCTTTTCCGGATCAAAGGATCCTTAAGTGCCCTTTATCCCGTTCATACCTGTTGAAAATGCAACAAGATGATGGAGCTTAGTGAAATGAAGTCGCCTTCACTAAGTGGGCCCGCAGGCTATTTTTGGCGCAAAGTCTATTTTTAGACTATGTCTATTTTTAGACATATGGAGCATGGTCTAGGAGTTGCAGTATGCTATTCTTGGATGATTGGTCGAGCTGGTAAAAATAGATGGACCTCTATTTTTAGACATACAGGTCGAAGTCTATTTTTAGACTACCTGTCTAAAAATAGGTCAGTCAAATATTATTAGCCCTTAATAATATTTGGACTCTAAACTTCAGTTTATTCTCTTACAACACTTCAGTTGGAGCTACGGATGTGGCCCATGCATCTGACAGAAGGAATTACGCTATTCCTTGGGGTTTGGTGAGCTCATGCATGGTTGACTTCAGTTAGGACTTCAGTGGCAGAAGTTTGGTGGAGTTGATGGGACAGTTGGTGGAGTTGTGTTCGGTTTAACTTAGTTGAACTAGTTGTGATTAGTTTAACTATCTAATCAACTAGTAATGAGTGGAGTGAATTCAATATTATTTAATTCACTAATTATTAACTCATTATTCAACTCAAGAACACATCAGTTCACTACAGTGCATGGACAGTTCAGTGGAGACCAGTGAAAGAGGTAGATGAAAGGGTGGAGTTAGCTATCAGTGGCGACATCAATTGTGCATGAGATTTGCACCACACTTGGAGGAATTTCCCATGATGATTGCGCTGTCAAGCCAAGGAGATTCGAACCTTGGATCTCTCATTAGACCAGCCTTGATTGCGCAATAGAGGCAGGGCAATTAGTGGATGAGTTTTGAACCTGTGACTTGTTCAAAACCAAGCTAGTTTGTGTGTAACTTTATGAGATAGTACTGAGTACTTGTGAGGAGTATTGTGCTATGTACTGTTACATTTTCTCTCCATATAATATACAAAATAGCTGAGGGGTTTTCAGCTATAAGCTTTCCCCATTACATATTGTGTTTATGTGCGCATGCGACTGTTTCTATTTCCGCAAATTGATGATTGATTGTAGAAGAGATTATGTGTTGCATATGAATTCGAATTAGTACGTGATCAGGATAATCTCGGTGGATAAATATTCATTATTCAGCAAATTTCTACATGGTATCAAAGCGAATCAATCATCGGGATCTATTGCAGTGATTACAATATTATTTCGGTAGACAGAGTCTGTAATGGGCCAGGTAGCCTCTGGATCCATCCTTTCTCTGAAAGGTGATATATCTAGTAAATGCCCTTACAGTCGATATCTGTGCTAGAAATAATTTGTTCTCACAGATCCAGAAGCAGTTGATTTTTTGAGTTTGGAATTCGAATTTTGCAGCAACTTGTTTTCTTGGTGCCGGAGTTGAAAATGTCTTTCAACGGTTTGCGACTCGAATATGCTCTTGAAGGCAGTTCGAATTATGTTGCATGGAAAGATCGCATGGAGGCAGTATTAGAAGATAATGGACTGAAGGAGTTCGTAGATACGGATGTCCAAAAGCCCACTGATCCTGCTGAAGTTGAGACTTGGCAAAAGAAGATGGCGAAATGTCAAAGGATTCTATTGGAGGGCGTGAAGGATCACATTGTATCCAGCCTGCATGGAAAAGCTTCTCCATATTTGATGTGGAAAGAGTTGATAGATCTATTCCAGAGTAAGATCGACCAAAGGAAGCTGGTGCTCAAAGATAAGCTCAGAAACATTAAGATGGATAAAGGCGACAGTATCGCTAAATACCTCACGAAGTTCACTCAATACAGAGATGAGCTGGGAAGTGTGGGGGTGACTGTCGAAGAAGAGGACATGGTAGACCTAGCTCTCCTTGGTCTTCCGAAGGCTTGGAATTCCTATCAGGACTCTGTCAATGGTCAGGAGAATTTGCCGAGATGGGAGCGACTTTGGGCAGATATCATGCAAGAGGAGATAAGGAGGACTACCAGGGACGGATCTTCATCAAATGTATCTAATGAAGAAAATTGCGCTTTGGCTGCCAAAGCAAAGAAGGGGAAGAGAAAGAAGGCTTCTCAGTCTAGTGCGAAAGGCAAGAAGCAAGACATGTCCAAGTTGAAGTGTTTTCATTGTCACCAACACGGACACTATGCCACAAATTGTCCGCAGAAGAAGAAAAATAAGAAGGCTGCTGGATCTGCAGCGGGAGAGGCATTGGCTTCTCAATTCAAACTAGATTTTTCACTGATTGCATGCTTGGTTTCAAGTGTTATGGGATCAGTATGGTTCTTGGACAGTGGTGTGTCATTTCACATGACTGGAGATCGAGATCTGTTTTCAGATTTGGAGGAAAAAGATCTTGGAGTGCACATCGAGATGGGCGATGATGGTAGATACAATGCGACCGGTATCGGTACCATTTCCTTTGAGAGGGAGTCTTGTAAACCCTTTGTATTGAAGGAAGTTTTGCATGTTCTAGGATTGATGAAGAATATGATCTCTGTGGCTATGTTGGAAGACAAGGGGTATGATGTGGTCTTCAGCGAAGGAAAAGCCTTCCTGCGCAGTAAGACAACTGGAGAGACTCGGAAAATAGGGGTTCGAGTCAAGAACCTTTATCAATTGCAAGTAGATGGTTGTGCAGCAATGGCATGCAAGGCGGGAGAAGTGGTGAGCCGAGATGATGATGGTGAGCTGTGGCACAAGAGATTGGGCCACCTTCACTATGGAGCTTTGAAGATACTGCAGCAGATTTCTACTGGGCTTCCTAAGGGCACTCTTGCGTAGTCAAATCAGTGCAAGGGGTGTACCTTGGGGAAGTATGTGAAAGCCACATTTCACGAGAAGGATAGTCGCGCCACGAAGATCCTTGAGAGAGTTCACACAGACATGTGTGGTCCTTTCTCTCTAGCTTCGACATCAAAGCACAAGTACCATGTGATCTTTGTTGATGATTTCTCTCAAAAGTGCTGGATCTTCTTCATGCAGAAGAAGAGCGAGACATTTTCAAAGTTCTGTGAATTCAAGGCGCTAGTTGAGAAGGAATTTGGGAAGCATGTGAAGGCTCTTAGGAGCGACAATGGTGGTGAATTCATCTCTACTGAATTCAAAGAATTTTGCAGCGCAGAAGGGATTCGGAGAGAGCTCATCGCACCCCATAACCCACAACAGAACGAGGTGGCTGAGCGGAAGAACAGAACAATCGTGGGTGCTGCACAGGCGATGTTTCATGATTAGGGCCTACCCCTTCACTTGTGGGCTGAGGCATGCAATACAGCAGTGTATGTGCAGAACCATTGTCCTCACAAGATTCTTGGCATGAGTACACCGGAGGAGGCGTTTTATGGCAAGAGGCCTGATATTTCTCATCTGAGAATTTTTGGCTCACCTGTATACATGCATGTGACGAAGGACGCCAGAAAGAAGTTGGATCCGACCGCAGAGGTTGGAATATTTGTGGGGTACACTGATACACCTCACAACTATCGGGTGTATTTTCCAAATAGTCACAAGACTGTTGTGCGACGGGATATCAAATTTCAGGAGGAGAAAGCCATGCAGTGTTCGCTTGAGAGGGAGCCACACTTGCATGCAGATGAGGAGCTGTTAGTTCCTAAGGAGGAGCTTCCGGATGTGGATCATCCACAAGAGGAGGTTCAGGAGGTGGAAGAAACCACCCAGGCAGCGCCAACCATCAGAGGGCGCATGCGCACTACAGAAGCTGAGCGACTGGCTCGGGATGCAGAGAAGGTTGTAGGACCACCTACAGCACAGCGCAGACAGAGACAGTCACCGGATCGGTACACTGGATACATGACTCTTATGAGTCAATGTGTTGTGACAGAGCCATCCTCTTTTGAGGAAGCTGTGGAGGAACCCGCATGGGTTGATGCCATGATCGAAGAATATGATTCGATCATCAGGAAAAGTGCATGGGAGATTGTCCCAAGACCGGTTGGGAAATCAGTTGTAGGTTCGCGATGGATCTACAAGGTGAAGCAGGCGGCTGACGGGAGTGTGGAGAAGTGCAAGGCGAGATTTGTCGCCCGTGGCTTCTCACAGATCGAGGGGATTGACTATGAGGAGACTTTTGCACCTGTCGCAAGGTACTCTTCCATACGGACGATCCTTGCTCTCTCAGCGCAGATGGGGTGGCACATTCATCAGATGGATGTGAAAACTGCGTTCCTCAATGGAGTTATTGAGGAAGAGGTGTACATAGAGCAGCCTGAAGGTTTTGAGATCTTCAGCAGTGAGTCGCATGTGTGCCGACTCAAGAGAGCACTGTATGGGCTGAAGCAAGCACCTCGTGCTTGGTACACTCGGATAGACAGCTACTTCACTGGGCTTGGATTCTCCAAGAGTGAGGCGGATCCAAACCTGTACCAGATTGTGGTGGAGGGGAAGCTGTTGATCATCGTACTGTATGTAGATGATCTGATTTTGACTGGCGATGAGAATTTGATACTTTCATGCAAGGAGGATCTTGCACGAGAGTTTGAGATGAAGGACTTGGGCATCCTTCATTATTTCCTGGGATTGGAGATTTGGCAGCGCAGCAGAGGACTGTTTGTTTCTCAGGGCAAGTATGCCCGGGAGATTCTGGAGAGGTTCAACATGCAAGGCTGCAAGCCTTTTGACACTCCTCTTCCTGGTGGTTGGAGGAAGGAGGATGCTACTTCAGCGGAGGTAGTGGATGCCACTGTCTATCGACAGTTGGTGGGGTCGCTTATGTATCTGGTCAATACACGACCCGATATATGCTATGCTGTTAACCAGCTTTCGCAAGCTATGGTTAAGCCTACCAAACTCTTTTGGAAGGCAGGAAAGCATGTATTGCGCTATATTAGAGGCACATCGGGATATGGTCTATGGTACAGACAGGAGGATGGAGCGAAGCTTTCTGGCTTCACTGATGCAGATTGGGCAGGGAGCCCAACGGACCGGAAGAGCACATTTGGAGGAGTTTTCAGCATTGGGTCGACAGCAGTTTCCTGGTACAGCAGGAAGCAGAGATCCGTGGCACTCAGTTCAGCAGAGGTCGAGTACATGGCAGCAAGCTTGGCTGCATGCGAGGCTATTTGGATGAGGAAGATCCTCGCAGGATTGTTCAGGTTGCATTTGGAGCCTACAGTGATCTACTGTGATAACCAGAGTTGCATTAAACTCTCGGCTAATCCAGTATTTCATGATAGGTCCAAACACATCGACATCAGGTACCATCATATCAGAGATTGTGTTCGGCGGAGAATCATGATGCTTTCATATGTTCCCACGGAGGATCAGGATGCCGACATCCTGACGAAGGCGCTCACCAGGAGCAAGTTCGAATTCCACAGAGGCAGGATAGGGGTTGCAGATAATCCATATCTTGCTGAGAGGGAGTGTTGAGAATGCAGCAAGATGATGGAGCTTAGTGAAATGATGTCGCCTTCACTAAGTGGGCCCGCAGGCAAATTCTGGCGCAAAGTCTATTTTTAGACTATGTCTATTTTTAGACATATGGAGCATGGTCTAGGAGTTGCAGTATGCTATTCTTGAATGATTGGTAGAGTTTGTAAAAATAGATGGACCTCTATTTTTAGACATACAGGTCGAAGTCTATTTTTAGACTGCCTGTCTAAAAATAGGTCAGTCAAATATTATTAGCCCTTAATAATATTTGGACTCTAAACTTCAGTTTATTCTCTTACAGCACTTCAGTTGGAGCTACGGATGTGGCCCATGCACCTAACAGAAGGAATTACGCTATTCCTAGGGGTTTGGTGAGCTCATGCATGGTTGACTTCAGTTAGAACTCAAGTGGCGGAGTTTGGTGGAGTTGATGAGACAGTTGGTGGAGTTGTGTTCTGTTTAATTTAGTTGAACTAGTTGTGTTTAGTTTAACTGGATAATACACTAGTGATGAGTGGAGTGAATTAAATATTATTTAATTCACTAATTATTAACTCATTATTCAACTCAAGAACACATCAGTTTACTACAGTGCATGGACAATTCAGTGAAGACCAGTGGAAGAGGTAGATGAAAGGGTGAGTTTGCTACTAGTTGCGACATCAGTTGTGCATGAGTTTTGCACAAGCATTGGAGGATATTTCCCATGAGGATTACAAAGTTGAAGCCAAGGAGATTCGAACTTGGATCTCTCATTGAACCAACTTGGATTGCGCAATAGAGGCAGGCAATTAGTGGATGAGTTTTGAACCTGTGACTTGTTCAAAACTGAGCTAGTTTGTGTGTAACTTTTGGAGACTGTACTGAGTACTTGTGAGGAGTATTGTACTAATATTGTTACATGTTCTCTTCTATTATAATATACAAAATAGCTGGGGGTTTTCAGCTATAAGCTTTCCCCATTACATATTGTGTTTATGTGCGCATGCGACTGTTTCTATTTCCGCAAATTGTTGATCAATTGTAGAAGATGTTATGTGTTATACATGAATTCGAATTAATGTATGCTTAGGATAATCTCAGTGGATAAATCTTCATTATTCAGCAAATTTCTACAATACCATCTCAAAAACCAATTTTCCAAGATCTCCAAGGGTTATCTATCTTGCCCTAAAGACATTTGACCTTTTAGGCCTTGATCCCAGTTCTTCTAGCTTGACTTAGACTCCATAGCCCAATGGAAAAGTAAATTTCCCTCTATCTATTGCTCCAAGTGAAATTTTCCCACAAAATCCAACAAAACCAAACCAAAATTGCACTTTCATAGCTAGTCTAATATTCATAAATTAGAAAAAAAGTTAAACTTGAAAGAGAGAGCCCTCTACGAACCCTAGGAAGGCTAGATCCTAGAGTTTTAAGTAGGTTTATGGTTACCTCTAGTATTCTTTGACTGAAAACCGAAATCCCACAACTTAATAATTTAATGGAGTGATAAGAGAAACCACAAAGGGTTTTGAGGCTATTACTATGTATAATCATCACAAGATGGTCAGAATGAACATGTCAACTTTTGAAAGGAATGAAAGCAGAAGATCAAGCTCATCTTCTTAGGAACCTACAACCAAAAAAGGTCAAAGGGATATCAGTAAAAAGGAAGGGACTAAAAACATTAGAAAGTGGGTCTACGAAGATTAAATTTGAAATCAAAAGCATATAAGGGTCATTTTGTTTTTTTTACTCATTGTGCACTTGCAAGATCCTCAGAGCAGTCAAGGAGAAAACTGAGTTTTTAAAGCAAAATTTGGGCAATTATACCCAATGTTGCGTGCCTGGGAATTTTCCTTGTGTATTTTTGTTCTGTGTTGTGCACCTGGAAACACGAGCTTGCGCGTTTTCCCGGCAGGCTCGATAGGCTCGACACCTTGTTCAACGCAGTGCGTTAAACCCGACCTGACTTTCCCGTGACTCGCTGTGCGTTCACCTCGACCAACAGCTTGTTCAGCATTGCGCGTTTAGCAAACCCAATAGTCTCGGCAGAAGAACTCGGACGCTGCGTGTGTAGCCTGACCCGACACCACGTGCACGCGCTGCACGTTTGGCTAGGATGGCCTCTTACACTTGCAAACCCTCAAGTCAGCTCATAAAAGCCTCCAAGTTTCTATCAAGGGTCTCTAAAACATCTCTAAGGGGTAAGTGGATGTCCTAAACCTTCTCTCCAATCATTTGATGGTTGTTAAAGAATTGAATACCCTAAGTGAAAACCTAAGTTTTATGCTCAAGAAAACCATTGTTTAAAGACACTCTTTCATCTGCATACTAAGAGCACACAGAGAGTTCTTTGATTAGGAGGTTGCTCATTCACCTAACGCTCACTCCATTTTCCAAATCAGTCCCTTACACTACAAAGCATTGAAATTGCGTACCCCCATCATCTCCGATTGTCATCATTACTAAGGTGTTTTCACATCAGGGTTCGACATATCAGTTGGTCTGCACTTAGGTTTTTTAGCCTCTCATTCTGCCCAATTTTCCCCTCCACTGATGAGAATCCCTCCACTGATTCATTCTCATCCTTCACTTGCAGAATTTATCCTTTCATTACCATTTCATTACCCTCTTCCACATCCATTTCATAGGCAAAGCTAGGGTTTTCAAGGGAAAAAGTGGTCAGAATGTCAAGAGAAGGAGGAAATGGTAGTGAAGAAGAAGGCCAAGTGCCTAGGAGGCATCAACACAGAGGTGGAAGGATTAATAGGTTTGAACCTCAAAAAACAAAGGAACTTAATGCCTCTCCTATGACTGTCACATGTTTCCAAAATGTGGGGTGCTTTCATTTTTGTGAAAGAGTACAACAGGTACAAAGTCATCCTGAGCTGACTAGGCTTTTCATTCTTAACCTACATGAGAAACAAGTCAATCTTGTAGGGGTAAAATTTTATCAGTCATCAGATTCCATTGCTATTGCCACTGGGATACCTAGTGTGGGTGAAAAGTGGTTCAAACAAGCAAATTTAGAAATAAGACACTATGAGCCATTCCTCAAGCTTATATACAAGACTAAAATAAATCTATATTTCCTTTTTCACATTTTCTTGAGAGGTATGCACCCATGATGAGGGTCATTATGAAATACTTCACATGTGAGGGAAGGTTCTCTAGGCTTTATTCATATCACATCAGATTGCTCATGCACTTCACTAGGGTTAAGATGCTGCATTTGCCCTACTATCTCTACAAGAGTATTGACAAGACGTCTTATATTGTACAAAATAGAGGCTCTTCACAACAAATGCAGAGTATTTTTCACCATTCTCTCATCAAGATGGTTGTGATGCATCAATTGGAGCAAAAGGGTATTCCATGGGAGTTTTTCATTGCCCATGAGGTCTTCAAAAACCCACAACACCATCCTCAGCAAAATGTGCCCTCATCATCTCATCCTCCTGTCCTTAGTCCTCCATCATCTCCTGATGAGCATGCTTCACCATCTACACATATTCCTTCACCTCAGGAATGTTGGAAATATGATGCAGAGTGTTGTCCTTGATGGCAACCCACGAATGAAGATGAAGACATGCGACTGTTGACATGTGTTGTCCTTGATGGCAAACCACCTGATGAAGTTATGCTTGACTTGATGGACTTAGTAAATGATGTAAATCTGATATGATATAATGTTTGTTGACAATATAATGCTAAGTGTTTTCCTTGAAAGGCAACCCACCTGATGAAGATGATGACAACTTACTTGATGAAGTTGTGCTTGAGAGAATATGTTCCTGATGAAGAAAATATGATGTTTCTCCAGTGTGTACAGAAGACTATGAAGAAAGGATTTCAGAATGTACTCAAAGTATGATGAAAAAGAGTATGTCTCTTGGTATACGCGTATTGGCCTAAGGGAAATCGCGTATACACGCAGAAAGGCACGTGCCAAGTCGCGTATGGGCAAAAGCGCTCAAAAAGTGCAAAACCAAGGGTAACCACCATGGTATTAACCCATTGAATTGGGTAATGATCCGCCTAAATTGACCCCGTCCAGATAGTTTTGGGCTTATGGTATTTTTTTGATCCATGGTATTGAAAAAGGGGCTCATGGTATTGACAAAGGGTAATCATATATAAGGAGAAGAAATTCATTGTGCAAATCATGAGTGTGAGTGCAAGATGTCTGAGCTTGAATGAATACTTCTCTCTGAAGTAGATCTGAATGAAAGGGTTACACTTGAAGATAAATCTGAATGGATGATGCACCAATGATGAAGAAAGGGATCTAGATCTGAAATGTATCTACTAGATCTGCTTATGGAAGGCTTAGATCTATGATGAGGCGAACATCTAGGCGAACATGCATGCGAAGTGAGGTAAATCTGGGCGAATATCGATCGAAGAAGTCTGTTTGCTTTCTGTGACGGTGAAGATCTATACGCTACTTCAACGCGGAGGAAGCGCGTATATACGCAGCTTCAGCGAAGAGAAAGCGCGTATGCGCAATAAAATATACACTGAGTTATACGCTGGTTTGTATGGACGGAAGCGGGTATACACGCGACATCAGTGAAGGGAAAGCGCGTATGCAAACTAGGGTTTGCTGAAGCAAGGGGTATGAAATATCTGAGCTGTTCTGTTGTGTTTATGCTATCTGATCTGTGTTGATATGTATCTGTTGATGATGTATGGTTGTGCTTAAAAGTATGGAAAGGGTCCAGTATGAAAATATGATGAAATGTAGCCTGCAAGTGGTGTTCTATTGAAGTTGTTGGATCCAGTGTGAAAATTGATGAAACGTGGTCCAAGGTGGTGCTGAGGGTTGTAGCCTTCAGTCAGGGGGTCGTAGCTCCCTTCCCGGTGAGGCTGGTAAACGAGATCGGGGGGTCGTAGCTCCCTTCCAGGAGAGGCTGGTAAACGAGTCAGGGGGTTGGAGCTCCCTTCCAGGAGAGGCTGGTAAACGAGCGCAGGTGGGTGCCTGCGTGCTGGTCAAGTCTGCGCCAACACATATGTTGTAATATGTTTTCTCTATAATAAAATATTGAAGGCTGAGCAACTGCAGCGGTGGTTTTCTCCCGACTTGGGTTTCCACCTAAAAATCCTGGTGTTCATGTGTGATGCTTTGTGTGATGATTTATTCTGTTCTTACTGCACATGTTTACTGCTTATTGAATATCTGATGAACAAATGAAGGAATAATTTAAGTGAAGAATTAATGACATAAATAGATATCTGTGTATACGCGAGTTTCGTAAAGGGTATCCGCGTATATACGCAAGTCTGGTTCAGGAAAGTAGCGTATGCATTTTAGAAGCAAGATAAAGTGAAAGTTTTGAATATGCAGTAAATACTGATTCACCCCCCCCTCTCAGTATTTTTCCCAACAATTGGTATCGGAGCGAGGTCCTTGTGCAGAAGCTTGATCGCTTAAAGGAGATCCGTCGCAATGGGAAGTCAAGAAGGAGTAATGTCTATAAAGCCACCTCTATTCAATGGAAGCAATCTGAAGCTACATTCGGCAAAGGACATATGGGACAAAATCATTCTAAGCTATGAAGGAGACATAAAGGTAAAAAGTGCAAAACTCCAAACTCTTAGAATTGAATATGAAAATTTGAAGATGCATAGTGATGAGAGTGTTGCCAGTTTCTTTCTTCGTCTGGATGATATTGTAAATCGAATGAAAAATTTGGGTGAAACCATAACTGATACTACTCTGGTGGAAAAGGTCTTAAGATCCTTGACTTCAAAATTTGACTCTAAAGTTTCAGCTATTGAAGAAAGGCAAGATCTGCAAACGCTTACTATTGTTCAATTACATGGTACTCTGACTTCTTTTGAAATGAGACAAGGAGGTCCTTCTCAAATAAGAGAAGCTGCTTTTAAGGCATCTACAAAAGGGAAGGAAAAGGAAGTTGTCAAAGATTCCAGCTATATATCCGATGAAGAAGAAGCAAATTTCGTGAGAAAGCTCCAACTAGGTACTGGAAGATTCAAAGGTAAGCTTCCCTTCAAATGTTTTGAGTGTGGAAAAGTTGGTCATTATGCTGCTAAATGTCCTTATAGAGAAAATCATGGTAAAGAGAAACAATTTGAAAAGAGAAAGAGTTATTATGCAAAAGAAGATGATGATGAAGTGTCCAGTGAAGATGAAGAAGATTCTGACCAAGATCTAAAAGTGCTCATGGCTAAGAAGCAAAAGAAGAAGGTTACTCGAGGAAAGGAGATATCTCAGAAATCATGTATAGCAAAATTGAAGAAGATGAAACAGATTCTGACGAAGATCTACAAGCACTCATGGCAAAGAAGAAAAAGGAGAAGGCCACTTGTAATACTCTTCTTTGTGCAAACAATAGTAAAGATAGTGAAAGTAAAGTTATGGATCTAGAAGAAGCTCTCAAGATTAAAGAAGAAGAACTACAAAGTTCATACAATAAGCAAGAAACTATCTATAAAGAGATGATCTCACAAATGAAAGATCAAATAGAAATGCTAAATGAACAGGTGGACAAGTATCAAAGGTTTCATACTTATGCATCAAATCGAATTAAAGATCTAGAAGCAGATCTGGAAAAATCAAGCAAGAAGAATGAAGGACTTGAAGCTGCTATCATCTTTCTGCAAGCAGAGCTAGAAGCATCAAGTAAGGAGAATAAGAAACCTCTACAATCCTTTGAAAAGGAAGGCTTTGAAGCAGAAATTATCTCTCTCAAAGAAGATCTGGAAAAATCAAACAAGAAGAATGAAGAGCTGCAACAAACTTGTGAAGGAAATGAAGATTGGTTGAAAGAAGAGATTCTAAATCTGAAGGATCAAGTTGAAGATGGAAGAAGAAAAGAAGAAAGCATGACAAAGCAATGTCAAACCTTGGAGGTTGAGGTAAATATTCTCAAAGGTAAATTAGAAGAAAAGGTTAAACTTTTGAGGTTTCATGATAGTACTAACATTTTGGACAATATTCTGAGTAATCAAAGGTCTCCTGCTATCAAACATGGTCTTGGTTTCCATGAAACTGTTAAAGGAGAATCTAGCTCATAAGGAAGTGCCAAAAATTCAGAGGATGTCAATGCAAAACCTGAAGTGTTGAAAGAGACAAAAGCTCAACCAACAATCATGAATTCTCAAAGGAATTCATTCAAGAATGTTGAATGTTTTAAATGTCATAATTATGGACATGTTGCAGCAAATTGCAGGAGCAGATCATTTCAGCCTCAAACAAACAGTTCCTACACAGAAAGGTACTCTGGTTTCTTCAAGGGATATTGTTTTTCATGTAACAAGTATGGACACAAAGCAGCTGATTGTAAAAGGAGGAAGAATATAAATACTCATTATGATTCTTATGCTTATTTTTCTGGACACATGAGATGTTATTATTGTAACAAGTATGGACATATAAGAAAGGAATGCAGGTCGAACAGATATGAGAAATTTCAGCACACAAATAGAAAACAAATCTGGAAGAAGATGGAGGGATGGAATAAGAAACAATCTAGAGAAGAAAAGGATGTTTTTGTTGATGCTCTAGAAAGCAATGATTTTCTTGAAGAAAACACTCAATTCAAGATGAAGGACCGATCAGAAACGTAGGGAATTATGACCCTACTGCAGTCATCCGCTTCTGAAGCTGACTTTTCTTGTTGACTGCAGGAATGATGTGAGATACATTATGAGATCTAATAATGTATCGTCACAAGAGGAGCAATGCATGATGACTCTCATGGTTGATTTGATTATACTGGTTATGTTTACTTCTGACAGCGCATCTGATGTGGAAAGGACAGGTACAGGAGGTACAAGCTCTGGAAGAAATGAAGGAAGATGGAAATTTTCTATGCTTCACTTTCCATACGGAGGTTCCATTAACTAAAGTCGCGTATACACGCGAGTTCCAGAAGACGCAGTCGCGTATGCATTGATGATAAGAAAATTTATCTGATAGCTGAAGATCTGAAGCAGAGGTCCAGGGGGAGCATCAGTCTGACTGCTGATGATTGCATTGTTAGCATCATTCTAGTTATACTCATGATAATGAAATGATGCATGGGTTCTTGTGTTGAATATTATGGATGAAGCCTGGTTGCTTTATGATGAAGAGCATTCATTGTTGAGATGAAAGTCTTATAGTTCAGAGATGAGGACAGATCATGCAGAGATTGTTATTGATGTCTTGCTGTTGAAGGTATCTCAGATTGCAGAAGTTAAGGAAGAAGCACTGGTTTAGGGGGAGTAGCAGGTTGAATTCTAATGGTTGCATTGTTGGAAATATGACTGCTTATCCTTTGGTCTTGGTGATACTCATGCTCAAATGATGATGATTTGGTACATGGATTATTATGATAAGATTTTGAGCCCTAGTTGCTGATAAGTATCTTTGTGTGGATGAGTTGGATATCATTTGTTTGAGATCATATAGAGTTTGGTTGCTATGGTTGAGATCTTTTGCCTACATATGTTACTTCATGTTACATCTTGAAGATCATGGTGATTTTGGACCACATGGATGGTTGCTTGACACATATCTGAAGATGCTGTTCTGATATGATAATCTCTTTTGGAAAGAATGTATTGATGCTGCAAAGGATCCGAAGGCTTAGTTACTAATGGGCTTATGCTACAACCAATGGATGACGCTTGAAGACACAACTACACTATTATGTTATATCTGTAGTTCAGGGAAGCAGTCAAATATCTCAGAAAGAAGCTGAACACTGTCTTTGCCTTACAAAGAATCAGATCTGGTTGAAATTTAGAAGGTGTCTTAGGATACGCGGGGTTCCTGAAACACAGTCGCGTATGTACGCGCGTTCCTGCACATAAAACCGCGTATTGTTGGTTTCTGACAATTCTTGGTTGGTTCAGCTCTCTTCAGCACAACTGCAGTGCTGTTTGGTATCTCTGGTGGTGTTCCAGTTCTCATAAATCTGTTTCTAATGTTTTGATGAAGATGCCTTGATGATTTGTTGGTGAAAATTTTCAGGTTGCACAAACTAAGGGGGAGCCTTAGTCATATGAAAAGGATACATGGTTGCACAGATTCAGGGGGAGCATTAGCTTTGCTGACTATAATGCAGTGTTGGCATTATTATGGTTCTGAAATATGTCCTCTTTCTTGAGGACTTTCTGGTGTTGGTCATAAATGGTCATATTTATTTTTTTTGGTGAAAAGGTCTTGTTGAGACCCATGATGTAAAAATTGTAATATTCAGTCATGTAAGGACTTGTCATTTTTGTAAACCCACTTGGTTGGGTAGCTGAGTCAAATTTTGTAAACCCACTTGGTTGGGTACTTGAGTCTTATATGTAAATCCACTTGGTTGGATATTTGATGTAAGTATGAGTCTTTGGTGATAGGAAGTTCATAGAGTCATGTATTTCATTGACAAATATGTTTGGAGATTCAGCATGGATTTAGGGGGAGCTTGGCCACTTCAGCACATATCAGATCTGCAGACTGTTTCTTCCACATGAGGAGAAAAGGGGGAGAATGTTGGTTTTTAATCCGCCCTTTGCCCTTGATGTCAAAGGGGGAGAGTGACATGGTGTTTGAATGAAGAGAAGATAATGATGTCAAATATTTGGGAGAGTGACATGGTATCTATCTGTTGTGGTAACCAAACACCATCGTGGTTGCCATCAAGTCCAAAGGGGGAGATTGTTGGAAATATGATGCAGAGTGTTGTCCTTGATGGCAACCCACTAAATGAAGATGAAGACATGCGACTGTTGACATGTGTTATCCTTGATGGCAAACCACCTGATGAAGTTATGCTTGACTTGATGGACTTAGTAAATGATGTAAATCTGATATGATATAATGTTTGTTGACAATATAATGCTAAGTGTTGTCCTTGAAAGGCAACCCACCTGATGAAGATGATGACAACGTACTTGATGAAGTTGTGCTTGAGAGAATATGTTCCTGATGAAGAAAATATGATGTTTCTACAGTGTGTACAGAAGACTATGAAGAAAGGATTTCAGAATGTACTCAAAGTATGATGAAAAAGAGTATGTCTCTTGGTATATGCGTATTGGCCTAGGGGAAATCGCGTATACACGCGGAAAGGCACGTGCCAAGTCGCGTATGGGCAAAAGCGCTCAAAAAGTGCAAAACCAAGGGTAACCACCATGGTATTAACCCATTGAAGTGGGTAATGATCCGCCTAAATTGACCCCGTCCAAATAGTTTTGGGCTTATGGTATTGTTTTGATCCATGGTATTGAAAAAGGGGCTCATGGTATTGACAAAGGGTAATCATATATAAGGAGAAGAAATTCATTGTGCAAATCATGAGTGTGAGTGCAAGATGTCTGAGCTTGAATGAATACTTCTCTCTGAAGTAGATCTGATTGGAAAGGGTTACACTTGAAGATAAATATGAGTGTATGATGCACCAATGATGAGGAAGGGGATCTAGATCTGAAATGCACTTGTATTTACTAGATCTGCTTATGGAAGGCCTAGATCTGTGATGAGGCGAACATCTAGGCGAACATCTGTCTGATGTGAAAGGGTAAATCTGAACTGAATATCTGATCTGAAGAAGTATGCTGCTCTGGAATAATTGAAGATCTATACGCTACTTCGACGCGGAGGAAGCGCGTATATACGCAGCTTCAGCGAAGAGAAAGCGCGTATGTGCAATAAAATATACACTGAGGTATACGCTAGTTTGTGTGGACGGAAGCGCGTATATACGCGAAATCAGTGAAGTAAAAGAGCGTATGCAAACTAGGGTTTGCTGAAGCAAGGGGTATGAAATATCTGAGCTGTTCTGCTGTGTTTATGCTATCTGATCTGTGTTGATATGTATCTGTTGATGATATATGGTTGTGCTTAAAAGTATGGAAAGGGTCCAGTATGAAAATATGATGAAATGTGGCCTGCAAGTGGTGTTCTATTGAAGTTGTTGGATCCGGTGTGAAAATTGATGAAACGTGGTCCAAGGTGGTGCTGAGGGTTGTAGCCTTCAGTCAGGGGGTCGTAGCTCCCTTCCAAGAGAGGCTGGTAAACGAGATCGGGGGGTCGTAGCTCCCTTCCAGGTGAGGCTGGTAAACGAGTCAGGGGGTCGTAGCTCCCTTCCAGGAGAGGCTGGTAAACGAGCGCAGGTGGGTGCCTGCGTGCTGGTCAAGTCTGCGCCAGCACATATGTTGTAAGATGTTTTCTCTATAATAAAATATTGAAGGCTGAGCAACTGCGGCGGTGGTTTTCTCCCGATTTGGGTTTCCACCTAAAAATCCTGGTGTTCATGTGTGATGCTTTGTGTGATGGTTTATTCTGTTCTTACTGCACCTGTTTACTGCTTATTGAATATCTGATGAATAAATGATGGAATGGTTTAAGTGAAGATTTAATGACAGATCTAAATCTCTGTGTATACGCTAGTTTCATAAATGGGATCCGCGTATATACGCTGGTTTACTGTAGTAAAGTAGCGTATGGGTTTTAAGGAATGAAAAAGTAAAAAGTTTGAATATGCAGTAAATACTGATTCACCCCCCCCCTCTCGGTATTTTTCCCAACTCCTTCAGCGGTTGCCCATCGGGGCTTTTATGCATCCGATAGCCACTCTTGGGTTGCGACTCCTTTAAATTAATCATTTTACATTCCCTCTTGAGGGTGAAACATTGCAATGGAATCACCAGTAGATAGATGGTTGAATCTATTAGAAGGATATTTCTCTGTTCATGACTTTTCAGACCGGGAGAAGATTATTTTTGCACTCCTCAAAGCTACCCCCCATGTTAAGAATTGGTGGGAAACCTACTGTGAGAACAAGGACCAGACAGAACCCTCTCTATTCTTGGCCGTACCAACTTGGAATTCTTTCCGAGACGCCGTCAAGGAACAGTACTATCCCGTGGGGAGCTATGAGGACAAGTACATACAATGGACCACGCTGCGACAACAAAGGGATCAAGATGTGCACGAGCTGACGAATCTGTTCCATACCCTGCGCACAAAATTGGGTATCAAAGATTCAGAGAAACATTTGGTGCTAAAGTATCGCAGCTGTCTGCACAGATACATTCAGGAGGAAATGGAGTTCCTCGACATCTCCTCGCTTGGTAAGGCATACCGGTATGCTGCCAAGATTGAGCAGAAATTCAAACAGAAGAAGCGAGACTTTGGATCTGTGAATCAAAAGCAAGGAAAAGGTGCTTCCAAACCGCAGAACAAAGGACCGAGCATGGCGGCTAAAGACAACCCGTCAAAGCCACAAGAAAAGAACAACACCGTAAAGCCAAAGAAGGACACGGGAAAGTGGTGTGAGTTCCATAAGAGCTCCACTCACAACACAAGTGAGTGTCGAGCCAAGCAGTCGCTAGTGGCCGAGATGAGGGCTTCTGAGTCAGATGCATGCTCTGACTCCGAATCAGAACCTGAAAAGGGGAATGAAAAAGGGAAACATATTATTGATGCGGAGCCCAACGCCATTGTTGCCACTACAAAGGTCCAGAAGGAGGAACCGGAAGATCGAGAGGAGGAGGAACGTCTCTTCCACTCCCAGATGTGGGTAAAGGGCTCCCCTGTACAGTTCATTGTCGACAATGGGAGCCAAAAGAACCTCATTTCAGCAGACGCCGTGAAGCGGTTGGGCTTGCCGACCACAGCTCACCCACATCCATACACCATCGGGTGGCTTCACCGAGGACGAGATCTCCGCGTCAGCCAGCAATGCCGCCTTCCCTATAGCATCAAGCCCTTCACGGATGAGGTATTATGTGACGTTGCTCCTATTGATGTTTCTGATGTATTATTAGGACAACCATACTTGTGGAAGCGTCATGCTGTGTATGAGTCTCGACCTCGTGCTGTTATTATTACTTTGGGAGATAAGTTGTACAGGGATGCCGTGGTTTATGACCTGGAAGCTCTTTAGTTGCCAAAACAATGTAGTAAGCTCATTTCTAAACCCGATTCCGTTCCGAGTGATCCGCCCAGGGGTAGAAAGCTTGTGGCGACCTCCAGAGACGGCTCCTACGCACGACAACGACAAATGGATAAAGATGCATTGGAGAATGCGAGGACATCTTCACCCCTCACCAGGGGTTCCTGCTGCACGAGTCAAACACCGATTGATCGACCCCAGTCTATACTACCCAATGGGCCAGATGTATCTATTAAATAGTAAAAGACCCAGAAAGCGATTCGGGAAATTTCATGCGAAAGGTCACATCGGACAAGTTCATCGCCACAGCCAGAACCGATCGTGTTGAGTACGGGAAGAAGGATGGGACTTGGAGACTACGTAATGACTATTAGTAGTGAACAAGATCACTGTCCGGAATAGGTACCCAATCCCACGGATTGATGACCTTCTGGACCAACTCCAAGGTGAAAAATATTTCAGTAAGATCGACCTGAAGTCTGGGTATCACCAGGTACCAATTGAACCCTCTGATGTGTGGAAGGCTGCCTTCAAAGCTAAGGAAGGCCTTTTTGAATGGCTGGTCATGCCTTTCGGGTTGACGAATGCTCCCGCAACCTTCATGAGGATGATGGACGACATCTTGCAGCCATTCACCAACTCATTCGTAGTGGTGTACTTGGATGACATTATGATCTTCAGCAAGACTTGGGAAGAGCACCTTCATCACATCCGACAAGTCCTCCAAACACTGCGGCAACACAAGTTGTGTGCCAATTTGGAGAAGTGCACGTTTGGCATGACCCGGGTTCAATATCTGGGATACATTATTGATGAAAGGGGGGTGCATGTGGATCCAGCCAAGATCCAAGTCTGGTCAAGGGTCTTGTGCTTCTACGAGCTTGCGACTTTGGTCTTGCTAATTTCTACCGTAGATTCGTGCTGGGATTCTCTCATATCCCTTGGCCCTTGAGTCAAGTCACCAAAGGAGGAGCGAGAGCAAAATTCTTTTGGTCGGAACCTCAACAGAAGGCATTCAAAGAATTGAAAAATCGCCTCTGTTCTGCCCCAGTGCTCACCTTACCAGACTTGCAGCAGCCATTTGAGATCGAGACAGATGCCTCTGACTATGCTATTGGGGCAGTTCTTACTCAACAGGGACATCCAGTGGCATATGACAGTGAGACATTGTCTGAGACAGTTCGCAAGTATCCCACCTATGACAAAGAAATGTATTCCATTGTGCAAGCCTGTCGACAATGGAAGCATTACATTTTGGGGAAGGAAACAATCATCCACACAGACCACCGGCCCCTGCAGTTCATACAGACACAAGGGAAGTTGCAGAATGATCGCCATCAGAAGTGGTCCACATATCTGCAACAGTTTCATTTGAACATCAAGTACAAGAAGGGTAACACCAATAATGTTGCAGACTGCCTCAGCCGACCACCGATCGTGGCGCTCACCACCGTGCTCAACTCTTGTGGGCACGAGACTTCTGATTGGCCGCTTCTCTATGAGAGTGACCCAGAATTCGGCCACACTTACAAGGCACTCTTGGGGGGCATGCAAGTTCCAAATTTTCACCTCAAAGATGCACTTTTATGTCACCTGGGACACCTTTGTGTTCCTTCAAGCAAGCGTGCCAAGATGATATGGGAAGCACACTACAGTCGAGTCGCTGGGCATTTCGGGGTCGAGAAAACAGTAGCAATACTACAGAAGTATTTCTATTGGCCTAACCTTCGAAAGGATGTCGAGAAGCACATCAGATCCTGCACTGCTTGTGCCATTGCCAAGCCGACCATCAAGAAGCAAGGCCTATATACTCCACTACCTACCCCTAGTCGACCATGGGAATCCATCTCCATGGATTACATGTCGGGCCTACCTTCTACTAAGAATGGAAATGACTGTGTTTTCGTGGTCGTTGACAGATTCTCGAAGACGGCCATCATGGCGGCCTGTAAGAAGAATATCACAGCAGAAGCCACTGCTAAACTCTTCTTTGAACGAGTGTGGGTGCACTTTGGGATCCCACAGTCTATCATATCAGATCGAGATAGAAGGTTCCTCAGCACATTTTGGTCCAACCTCTGGTCAATGTTGGACACAAAGCTCACCAAGTCCACAGCTTTCCATCCCCAAACAGATGGCCAGATAGAGGTTGTCAACAGAATGATTGTACACATTCTGCGCATGTACAACTCAAAGCATCCACGCACATGGGACGAGAGCCTCCCCTATGTACAACACGGTTATAACCGGGCTCTCCACAGTTCAATTGGCCATAGCCCCTTTCAGGTGGGCTTGGGATTCCAGCCACTATGTCCCATTGACATAGCCATGCCATTTGCAGTTGCTCAGGCCGATTCAGCTCATGTCCAGTCCGAAGTTGACAAAGCAAGTAGCTTCATCGAACGCATTCAACACACATCCTTATGAGTTCATGATATATTGAATGAGCCAATCACAGTACAAAAGTACGCCATCGATCGACAGGGTGCCACTAACACCGGGTGAGCTGGAAGCCATGGCGCTATGGAAGGCCTCTTGGACCTCACCGCAAGCTTCGCCCGCTCCGATACGGGCCGTACACCATCACCAAGGCTGTAGGTAACAATGCCTTCGAGCTTAGTATTCCACCATTCCTTAGTCTGCACCTAGTCTTCAATGTGGATCGCCTTCGTCCTTACTTTCCACCTCTACTGGACACCTCGGACATTACAGAACAACTCACACCAACAGAGTTAAACCCAGACTGCATGGAACAGGCCACCACAGATTGTATCATGGACATGCAAATCAAGAACACTCGTCAACAGCAGATCCAACTGTATCGGGTTGTCAAAGCTGGCCAACTCCTGCACCAAGGAAAGTGGTTCACGAGGGACCAAGTTCAGCAGAAATTTCCTCATCTCATGGAGGAACTTAACGCAATGGGGACCATTGCTTCCTAAGGGGGGAGGAATGATCCAGGTGGATATTGGTGGCCACCCACCTATTCCACTTGGGCCCCCACCTTTGTCTCTTTCAGTTTTTCAGTTTTGTCATAACTTACTATTTTTAGCAGTTTTCAGGTCCTGAACTTCCGGAGCCGTTTTGAGGCCCTAAACGACGTTTTTTGGGTATGAGATTTGTTGCGATTTGATCATCAAATCGTCACAAAAGTTGTAGTCCTCGGATAGAGCTTTCTAATGATGTATCATGTGCGTCAAACGGAGATAGTATGCCAAAGTTACGTCCCTGGGAAGTTGAAACACCAATTTACCCAAGCGGGGCCCATAGTTTTGGCGCTTCATCTCCTAGGGTTAGGTTTTTGGGATGTTTAGGGTTCTCCATTGTTTCTCAATAATAAATAGGCCCTCGCGCCTCATTGTAAAGCAGTTCAGAGGTCTGTAGCCACCACATCTCTTCTCAGAGATAGCTACCAGTGCCCTAGCTAGTTTTATTTCCATTGTCTGTAAGCAAATTTCAGTTCTTTGATATTAATGAAATGAAGTGTTATTTCCGCTGCATATCTGTATTTATGGTTAT
>JAXQQM020060416.1:0-22564 GCA_034641835.2 Pinus albicaulis
TAAGGAGAGAAGTCCGAGAAAAGTATAAAAAATGAAATAAATAACATGGAAAATATATTCTAACCAGAATCACTGACATAAAATCACTTGGGAATCTCACACTTCTTACCACTCATCCTTGAACTGTAATACTCTAGTTCACCCCCTTTTTGAGATGTTCTTGTCAGGGTTTCCACAACCTCCATTGATTCCTTTTCTAGGTATTTTATACCTTTCTTCCATGATGGATATTTCCCTTAGCAGTGTCCTGCTTTTGTGGTCCTCCACTTGCCTAAGCTTTTTCTTAAAAGCTCGCTTTTATCTCCTGCGATGCTTTATGATTATCTAAGCTTAGCATCTTTCCCCAACTAAGCAATTTAAATTATTTTTTTATCGTATCCATTAAACTTATCTAGAATTTCATCTCGAATTCTAATAATGAAATAACTATCCCAATCTCATTTACAATTGAGATTTTTGTTTTTCTTTCTTGGATAAGAATCTCATTTCCAGGTGTCTCATTTCCAAGCACTTAAATTCCATTTATTTATTTATTAATAAAATATTCAGATACATAAATATTCCAATGTACTTAATGTCTTTTCTGTAATTCTTTCTAACATAATTCCCTCTAAACAAAAACAACATTACACCAATGGAAGCGTATTACAATTGAAGGATGGCCATGGAATTATTTTAATATGTTCTTGAAAAATTCAAATCGCCATGTATCATTAATTATGTACTCATACAATGTTCCTCTTGTTTTTTTTTGCTTGCTACTACTCCCTAAATTTCCATTTAACTGGGGAGTTTGATGATAGATATTGCTAGTTTTGCTTGGTTGTGTAGTTAGTTGGTCAACTAGATCATGCTATCCCCTTATTTTGTTGATAGTGTTTCCTTATTTTTATTGATGGTGATAGTGTTTAAATTTCTTTAGGAGTGGTTGTACCATGTGTTTGATTACCTTGTTCATTTTATGGTGGGTGCTTCTGTTTGAAGCCTTTTTCTTGATTCTTTGTTAGCGCCTATCTGCAGCATTTATGAAACTTGGCTATATGTGTTTTCCTTTCTTTTACCTCTGCAACATATTCTACTTCATAGTTCAACCAAGTTCATAAAGGATTCTTGGCTTTCATCTTCGAAAGTTTTGTACTTCCTAAATTGAGTGCACTTTTGTACTTTCCTTTTAGTGGATGGTTGTGGGATCTATAATTTTATCTCCATGATTTGAGCATTGGCATCTTTTTCTCTTTTGGAGAGGAGGTTTTTTTCCAATAGGTTTTTCTCCTTTTCTCTAATGAGGCCTTGTTTTCAGGACCCAATCTTTCTTTATGTCTACTTCTTACATTTAGCACATTGGTATTTTTCAATGCTCATCTTCGATGTGTAACTGTTTTGAATTGTCAGGTATGATGTATTATCCACCTAGTCGTCATAGCTATCTCTAGTTAACTCTAGACCTATTACATGGCAATATATGAAAGATATATTTGTGTATTTTTTCATAGAGTGAGTAATATATTTGATACTTTTACATATAAAATCAAAAACATATTTTAAACAACAAGAAATGATACACTCCTCTAAAATTATACCACCAAATTGAAAAAAAAACAATTAACTAAATAAAATAAACCTTGAAAAAACATGTAACCATTTGATCAGACAGTATATAGGCAACAATAATTGTTTTTCAGCCTAGAGCCAACAGTGATCGTTACAACACATGCTTGACTATTAAAACTTAATTCTTGCATCTAAAGTTATTATAGCCATTTGGATAGAATGTTCTACCTACACTAATTATTATGACACGCATTTGATTGCTAGGCATTAGCTTTCGGTATGTTATGTTTCAACTTTCAAAATTATTTCAAAATTATTTCGACACTCTTCATTTGAGTTAAGAAAAAATATATAATATGATCTGCATTGGCCTCATCATTTCGAAATGGATGAGAAATTATGTAGGGAACAACAGCAATCTGACTACATTTTTCAATAAATTTCCATTAGTACGCACCCTCATCACTATCTAACCAAATGTTCAGTTATATGAAATTATTTTGCTTCAAATGGATTTTATATGATGTGCATTGCAATGAACGGGAAATTATGTGAGGAACAACCAGGCCTTGAATTTTATGTTTTTCGGAATTTTTTTTCCTTCTCGTCTCAAATTTGACAGGTTATTATAAATTTATTCTTAATAATCATAAAAGTTAATCAATTTTTTTTTTTCTTTTGGAACTGGTAATTTTAATAACACATTCTTCACCATCAAACCAAACACTTTTGGCTATTTGGCTAATGAAATATGCTATATCTTTAGTATAATGATGTTAGTAATTCTTACTCAACTAAATAAATTTGATATTTCCTTATTTTAATAATTAAAATTATCTTAGGCCAAAACCAGCTGGTCTATTAGATAGAAAAACTATCTACCAAAAATAAACTCAATCAAATTTGGAAATCATTTGGGATAGTTTAATGCTTCCTAATTAACTTATATCATCAACCTTTTCCCATCAAAGTTGATTTAATTACTAACACTAAAAACAAAATAAATTTAAAATTATAAATTTACATAAAATAAGAATACAAAAAACCATATAACCTTACTTAAAATAACAATATGAAAAAAAACATAAAAGTTTATTTAAAATAAGAACATAAAAAGATATATAAAAAGTTATCAATTTTTCATTTAGAGAAAAATAAGTTCAAAAAATTAACAGGAAATCTATCATAAATCATTTGTCAAACCAATAGTAAGGAGTGCAATCTCTAATTCTTATTGGCTAATGTAGTCTACTCATCACTCTTTCAAAATACCTATAAATCTTAGGCAATTAATTTATGGATCATATACAATTAATTTATTTCCTTGTGTACTTCAAAAAAATGACGATCTTTAAGAAATTTTAAAACATATTGGACATTGGACAAATAAGTTATCATTCACATTAAAAACAAAATAAAAATAAAATAAGAACATGAAAAAACACATAAACGTTACTTTAAAAAAAAACATATAAACGTTATCAATTTTTCATTTCACAGGCAAATGGGATTTTAGATTTGCCAAAAGAAATCTTATCCCAATCCTCAATAATTTTAAATTATTACATACCCTGACAACAACTTGATCAAAAGGTTCAATTATTTGCAATTATTAAGCTCCGACAAAAGCGACAATGGGGGAGATCATCATCCTGTGAGCAGAGATACAAAATGTTTCGAATATAAATAGTGGAGTAAGGGAATAGTCAACTCGGCACAAAAGCGAGGTTGGTCATTCATTCATAACTGTGCGCTTCTAGTTTAATTTTATCTAGCGAAAATGGGGCAAGGGGAGGAGCAAGTGAAAGTATTGAGCCTCTGGTGTAGTCCCTTCAGCATGCGTATTTTGATTGGATTGGAAGAAAAAGGCGTGACATATGAATACCAGGAAGAGGATCTCAACCCCAAGAGTGACCTCCCGCTGCAAATGAATCCTATTAACAAGACAATACCTATCCTCATCCACAACGGCAAGCCTGTGAACGAGTCTCTCATCATTCTCGAATATATCGACGAGGCCTGGCCAACTTCTAATCCATTCATGCCCTTCAACCCATATGACCGAGCCGTTGCAAGATTCTGGGCAGACTTCTTGAACAAAAAGGTAAGCATAACCTGACCCAAACTAAATCTTATATCATAAATTTTCTTCAATGCATTGCATCTTGGACTACTGGCATTACAGCTACCTAGTGAATTTGTGGTATTACATTTATATTAGTAGCACTTTCTAATACATATGAAACCTATTGAATTTGTGGTATTGCATTTATATTACTACACTTTCTAAAACATATGAAATCGTGGGGTTGGTTTCAGTTTTTCGAAGATGCATTTTATGGTATTTTGAAAAATGAAGGAGAAGCTCTAGAAGAGGGTAAGCGTTATATGTTGAAGTACTTGGGATTCCTTGAAGGGGAGCTGTCAGCAGGGGGACGTAAGCCTTATTTTGGAGGGGATCAGTTTGGGTACCTGGACATTGCGTTCATTCCCTATGCATGTTGGTTCCATTCATTTGAAACATTTGGGAAATGGAAGATACCATGGGAAAGTGAGTTCCCAAAGCTCCATCAGTGGATGAAGAAGTGCATGGAGATAAAAAGCGTGAAAAAAATCCTGCCGGACCCTCTGAAGGTTCCCACACAGGAAATTTACGATTTAAAATTATTTTCATCAATGTCAAATATGTACTTATAGGAGCCAATGAAACATAAATGCCTACACGTCAGTTTTGTGCCCTTTGTACCCTGGAAAACGATGGGAACTAAAAGGGGTCAAAGACTTTATTTACTATTTGATTACCTGAAATTTGTCTTTTGGATTAATCACATTATTATGACCAATTCATAATAATGTGATTAATCTTTAAGACATTTATCTACTTTATGGATCACAAAAGTCTTAGATCTAACATACCTGAAATTTTCTAGCTATTTATTTTCTAAATAGAAGGAAAATCTTTTAGAAGCCTCTTGAATATAAAATTTGAAAAAACACTCAATACCCTGTTAACTAGCAAAACGCTATTTAGTTCATTACAGAGTTTGATAAGCATTTTTAGAGTAATCCTCCCTTTTTGCTCTGCTTAAGTTACATGTTTTTATAGACAATGCAAAAAGAAATATTTGATAACTGTAGGGGGAGGTTTCTTGCCAACAATGCCTCATCTGTAATTACATCTAGGCATCATTCTGGAAGCCCTTTACTAATTAATTAAAGTTATCTAAAAAAGAGGCACATAACTAAAACTTCTCATTGCTCAGATATTTATAGAGGATATTTACAAGAAGTTTTATTATCTTTTTTTCTAGTGGGGAAGAGGGAAAGTTGTTTTGATGTTCTTACATTAGACTTCTTTAGAACAAAAAAAAAAAATTGGACTTTTGTCTATGAGGTCTACAATTGTTTTCTCATGTTTCTAGATTTCTTTCACACTCATCTAAAATGCATCTTTTATTAAAAGACCCTTCTATTTGATAAAGTACTGAAAAAAGTATTTATTCTTTGTTCTTCTGAAAACATTTTTATCAAAGATCTTTTCCAATTGTAATTTATAGGTTGTAGGAATTGTAACATAAAGATTAAAGTAATTAAACCGCAATCCTCACACTCTTCCCAACTAGTTCATTTTGAATACCTTCCATTAATACATTGGGAAGCTAGTACCCATGAAACCCATTATGAATTTTACTTGTAATGGAACTATTAACGCTTCCAAGACAAATAAGACATTTCCTTAGTTTGGGAATCTTATATAGTCTAGTTCATTATTATCTAGACCTACCCTTGCCTAAATTTGTTCCTAGTGGGTGTATTATGAGTGTTACTTATTGAGAAAGAAAGCGAGTGTATCATTCAATGGAATATGAGGTTGTCTTGTTGAATAATCACCCTCATCCATTCAATAAATGATATAAAAAGTAATAGCTAACTTGAAACACATTTCTTAAAATGGTGATTTCTTGAGCCAAGTTGAATAGCATTTTCTCTGCTACAGAGAAACCACTCTTGCATGCCCTTCAACACAGGTTCTTGAAATGTGTAGACAAATCATATCGATGTTTTGTTTTCTACTCGATTATGAGGATGACCGACCCAATTAATGATATTATAATATGATTTTTAGCTTCTCTTCCACCTACTAAAAATTCATTTGATAGATCTCACCTCGGTCAATATTTGGAAGATTTCATTGTTGTCCATTTAGCTCATTATGGTATGACTAAGTATTATAGGTACCAATCTATCCTTTTGTATATTTTCCATTATTTTCAAATTGAAAATTTTTCAAATTTACAACTACAAAATGAATATTATAGTGGGAAGTTCATCTATGTCATTCATTGGACCCTAATTATTATAAAGCATCCCCAGAAGTTGGATTACTAAGTTTTTGAATTAATTTTTATCAATTGTATATCATTTATTGATTGATGAGTTCCCTACCATAATATATCTAGAAATTAAGAAGCTTTTTCAGCTCAACCCAAATACTAGAGTGATATATTGGTATTTATTGAGATATTTTATAGAAATTTGAGTACTGATGATTTTTTTAGGACCGGAAAGTTTTCCAAGTCTCAAAATTTGTAAGGAGGCTTGGACACTAGTTTTCCAAAGAACCCAAAAACCATTTTTGGAAATTTCACTCGGTTTATGTTTTATTAAAATAATTAATTATTTTAATGTAGACACTAAGTTTAAACTTAGCGAAATTAAATAATTAACAGGTATTAATAAAACAGAGTGTAAATCTTCTAGATAAAGAAGATCAAGTCAAGTTTTAATCTTGGCCATTGATTATGCTTCTAATCTGGGTCATTGATTCGTCAATGAGAATATTGTAAAAGAAAGATTGATGGTCATTTGGAAAGAAAGTCGAAAATACCCTGAGTAACCTGAAGGAATTTGATACTAAAAGAATAGAATTCGATTTCAGAAGGAGAGTTGTGGGGCAGAGTTGCAGAGGTAGAAGAAGAAGAGGAAGTCAGTAGTGACAAAGGTCAAGGAGAGAAGGAAGTAGAAGGCCATAGAAGGAAATGAAGAGTAGAAACACAGAGAGCCCACAAAGAGTGATGCACACTGACACATGTGCTAAGCAAAGAGAGACCGAGAGTGACGCGGAGGGAAGCAGTGGGTCTCCCGGGTGTCAGAAAATCTCTAGAGGGTTCCAAAGAATTTATATGAGGTGTTTTCTAAAGAATTTTTCCATTATTTTCTTTGTAAAGAATTTCATTCTTGAAGAATAATATATAAACCCTCATCTGTTGCACCGGTTTTCCCACGTTGGGTTTTTCCAGAGAAAATTGTCCAAAAATAAGTGTGTGCATGTGATTGATTCTTATTTTTGTATTTATTATTGTTCCTTTCTCTACATATACTTAAGTGAATGCTGCAATAGTATTTATTTCAAAATTTGCTGGAAGAATTATGTAAATAAGTTATTGAAATAACAAGTAGGGGAAATAAATCCATCACTGCAAAAATATTTTTTAGATTGAAATTTTCACATGGTATTAGAGTCAGAGATGAGTAATAGGAGTTGAGAACCGATGATAGAACATAGATGAGATGTTGTTGCAGCAACAACTCGGAAGGGTTCATGTAGTTCTCCAGAGAAGAAGGGAAGCATGGAAGAACATATGGATCACGATGTTCATGTTTTGTCAAACAGATTGGAAGAATAAATTGTTTTTGTTTCGAGATATGCTTCTCCTGAGATCTAATACATTGAGAGAGGGGCTTCTACTCACATGAAGAGAGTGCGAGAATGTTTCTCAAACTACCATGAAGATAAGATGAAGTTTAAAATCACCATGGGAAATAAGGCAAAATGTACCCCTATTGGAAGAGGTACCATAGTATTTCAAACAGAAGCTGGTAATAAGCTTTGGGCCACTAATGTACTACATGTGCCTGGTTTGGGGTGAACTTACTCTCTGTGCTGCAGCTTCAAAATAAAGGCTATGACGTTTACTTCATTAGTAATAGATTTTACGTCAAACACCCAAGTTGGAAGAAGAAGGCACTAAGAAGATACTAGCAACACTCTTGAAGAAGATACCACTTTAAAATATGAAAATCGGTATGAGTTAGAATCAGAAAATAAGAGCATAATCCGACAAGTACAAGTAGCGATTAAAGTTTCCAATAATACACAATCCGTTGTACAAATTTCTGAATTCTTTTACAATGAGAAAATTCCAAATTTAGGAGAGCAAAGCAACATTCTTCAAGAAATCATAAGTCATCAAGTAAATGATCTTAAATCTGAAATTTGCAATGAAGAAGATACACAAGAGTTCTCAAATAGAGACATTTTCAAATGCATTGTTTCAGATTCATATTTTTTCCTTTATCATGATAATTTCTCTAATAGAAATTTACCATCTCTTCACTTTAAATATATTTCATAAAATAGAGAGGTTGATCTAAATGAATTTCCAATTAGTTTTTATCAAGATAGAGAATTAATTATTGATCATTCTTCTGGCATTAATGAACATGAACTCAATATTCCTTTTTGTTTTGATACATTACATGAGATCGAAGGGAATTCTAGTGAATGTCTTGAGGTCATTTATGATAGTAACTTTGACATTGAGGATATTGATTTATCTTCTTCACAACTGAATCCTCATTATCAAATTCGAATCACTTGTGAAAATGAAGAACAATTTAATTCAAAAATTGTTTCAAATAGTTCTCATTTTCAAACAATTGATCATACTCATGATTTCAGCATTCAAGAAACCATTCCAATCTATGATTTATATGATGATCAAGCTCGCATTCCTATTCATAGTCATAATCCTTTCTCTAATTCACAAGTTGGTATGAAAAATAATTCTAATTGCATTATTCTATCTAATTCTTGTGAAGAGGAAGTTTCTTTAAGTCAGACACAATTGTGTTGTAACAATAATTGTAACATTAATGTAAACTATGATTCAATTTTGTTATTAACTTCATATTTATTTTCTGTTTTTAGTTTTATATTTTTAGATACTTGGTGTTGGCATATTGAAAAGCTCAATTTTGAACACTCAATTGATGCATTACTTCAATGGAAAAATGAAGATTCAAATTATAATTGTGAAAATCAAGAGCTATTAAACTCTCAATTCCAATTGATGTTCATTCCTTATCAATTACTTCTTTTCTCTCGAAAGCAGCGCCAACAAAAGAGTGTATTTTCACAAGATGGCCACAATATAATTCAATTATGTTCATTATCAAGCTATAAACATCACTTTTCTCTGTCAAATTGTGTGTAGTTGCATATCTTTTCAAAACAATGACACGACCCTATGCATATCGATGAATTCATTTTCTATTCTATGTTTCAATTCCAGAATTAAATTGGGTGAAAAAATATTAATTGTGATAGTGCACTGATACACTACAAAAGGAGAATAGAATGGGAAATGATTAATACTCAGGATCAAGGTAGCAGAATGTGCCCTTCACATCGGTTGAGACATGGGTTGCTTCATTGGAGGGGTCAAACCTAGACAGCCCAAAGTATGATAGCTTTGCTTCCATCCGTTCACTTAAAAGAATATTAGTAGTTTTGAAATCTCTATGAATTATGATAGGTTTGCAACCATTATGCAAGTATTCCAGTCCTGATTATTTTTTGAATAGAGACATTGACATTAGTCAACTGATGTACATAATATACTTGAAGTCTAAAGTCATGGTCACTACGCACAATTTGAGATGCCATGCTCACCTATCACTTATTCCATTGTTCATTATGTTGACTGGAAGAAATCTAATATTGATGATTATGACTAATCACATGTTTTTCCTTTTTCACCCAACTTTGAAAAACACACAATTAGTATTAAATCCTCACTACTAAACAAAATGGGATATACTCGAGGATGACTTGGGAAAAATAGATAGGAATTTTTCATTCATATTTCTCCTAAAGTAAAATCATCTAGAGAAATTCTTGGATATGTTGTTACTGCCAAATCATTTCCTCCCATCCATCATATTAAATATAGGAAGGTGTCATTTGTTGCGAGTAGAGTTCATAATGCATTACTAGAAGAGAATCCCCTTGCTAGTTGTGTTGTGCCTATTGATGATAATGGTGTTCATGCAAATGGTTGTAATCCTATAAGTGTACCTATGTTAGAGCCCACATAATAGAAATTTAAGCATAAGAATAAAAGAACTCTACTAAGGAATCAAGGTTCATGAAAACCTGGTAGCTATGAATTCATTTCATTACAAAGACAACGTGAAAATCTAAACCATGAATAAGTTCCAACTATCTGGATTGATTGTGGTTGGATTGAATGATGACCATGGCATTATTTTAATACATTCTAGGAAACTTCATATCGCCATGTATCATTAATTATGTAGTCATAAAATGATCCTTTTGTTTGTTTTTTCTTAATACTACTCCCTAACTTTCCATTTAAGGTGGAGTTTGATGATAAATATTGTCGGTGCTTCTTTTTTCTGCATTCAATTGATCAACTAGATTGTGCTATCTCGTTATCTTTTTTATAATTTTTCCTTATTTTTGTTGAGTCTTATCGTGTTTGAATTTCTTTAGTAGTGGTTGTACCATGTTTTGATCAAATTTTGTAGTTATAACAAATTAAGGGGGGGGGGGGGGGTTATGGTAAGTATTTTTCGTTCGTACAAGTTCTATTTCTAATTTTTCATACTCCATGTTTAGATCTTTCAGGGTCTAAAGGCCTCGTTTTACTTTTGATGGTGGTTGGTTTTGTTTGAAGCCTTTTTTCCTAGTTATTTACGAGTGCCTATCTCAAGAATTTATGAAACTTTACTATATGTGTTTTTCTTTCTTTTACCTCTGCAACATATTCTACTTCATAATTCAACCAAGTTCATAAAGGATTATGGGCTTTCATCTTCAAAAGTTTGGTACTTCCTAAATGGAATTCGCTTATATTCTTTCTTTTAGTGGATGGTTGTGGGATCCATAATTTCATATCCATGATTTGAGCAATGACATATTTCCCTCTTTTGGAGAGAAGTTTTTTTCCCTATAGGTTTTCTCCTTTTCTTTACTTACGGAATTTTGTACTTTAGTACCTTATGAGGGCTTGTTTTTAGGACCCACTCTTATTTTATGTCTACTTCCTACATTTCACTTACACGGGGTGTTAACATTAGTATTTTCCAGTGCTCATATTCTGACGCGCCAACTGTTGTAAGTTGTAAGGTTACATAAGATTTATTATACACCTAGTTGCCATACCTATCTCGAGCTAACTCTAGGCCTCTTACATGCTATATATGGAAGATATATTTGTGTTTTTTTCACACAAAGTGAGTAATATATTTGACACTTTTACATGTAAAATCAACATAATGGATACTTAAAAGGTTTTTTAAGACATTGGATCCATATAAAATAAAAAATATATATTTTAAATAAAATAAAATGAACAATAAAACAATTAACCAGTACCAATTCAAATAAATCAGGTAAGCTTTAAGAAAATTATTTAACCATTTGATACACTAATTGATTGCTAGGCATTAGTTGTGGGTATGTTATGTTTCAACGTTAATGGGACACTCTTCATTTGGGTTAAGAAAACAGATATGATATGATACGCATTGGCCTCAGAATTTTGAAATGGATGAGAAATTATGTGGGTGAAGTGAACAACAACAATCTATCGCATTGTTCAATAAATTTCCATTATTATGCATCCTCACCACAGTCTAACAAAACGTTCAATTATATGCAATTATTTAGCTTCGACTAGATTTTATATGATGTGCATTTTTTTTTTTCAGAAGAAAAAAAACGCTGCATATATTAGGTATAGCAGTACATAATCAACATACATTCTCAAATGAACAAGTTCATTGAGAAAAACAGCATTGCAAAGTCAATTGTAAAATGCTGATTCATGGGATGAATAAGCAAAATATAAAATTGACTGGAAATTCACTATCAGGGGGAAATTAATCAACCCCAGCCATTCACTAGCAGGGGCAAATTAATCAACCCCAGCCATATGACTCTGTGCATTTCTGAAAAGTGATACCAAATACAAAACATATACAGCATATGTTAATTTTCTAAATGTACCCGAAGTAAAAACTAGAGCCGAAACGTGTGAAAAGGTTAAACTATTGCAAAAAGGCATAAGATGGATGAGAAGTGATTATCCGCTAAGCATTCTCGCTTAAAACTAGTTACAGGCTCGCTTGATAATAGTACCAGGCTCCCTTGATATATGCCTGTCCGGCTCACTTGATAAGAGAAAATTCCTTTTATAGATGACTCAGATATAATTAAATTCCCTGCTTTCCTCATTATATGACGCTTTGCAAAATGAGTCTGTGTTGAGTGAAGATCTGAAGGTAGGAGACTCCGGGGATGCAAAGGAAGGACTGTCAATGATAGCAGGCTCGCTTGTTGAAGCATGCTCCGGCTCGCTTGATCTACTATGTTCTGGCTCGCTTGATAGGATGTATCATGATCTGGCTCGCTTGATCAGAAGAGCAGCAGATATGCCTCTAAAATATCATTGATTGCAGGCTCGCTTGATAAAACCTTTAAAAACACGTCCAAAAACTTCTTGTATTGTGGCCAGAAAAACTATAAGTCTGAGCAGGGAAGTAATCAGAAAAGACCAAAAATGCAAAAATACAGATAAATGATTTAGCAGAGTATAGGATCACGTAATGGGAATAGTGGATTCCCTAGTGTCATTGCCATCTCTGTAGTATGAAACCTGCAAAACCCCAGATTCAGCCAGATGTCCCTTTTTTGATAGTCCAAGCCCTTTTGATACATCATCGGATGTATTTGGGATAGCCTGTAGTATAATCAGCCCGTCGACTTCCGGGCCCCTGCAATTCGAGATACCTGGTATAGCATTACCAGAAAACGGCATAATTCCAGGATCCGTAATGGCCAAGAGTGCGTCGGAAAGGGGAATCACTGCAACCGGAGCATAGACCCAGAAACCTGACACTGTACGTCTGACAGGTGCAGAAAATTAATAGATATGGAGTCGAGTATAAGATTGTGACAAAGACAACCTATAATGCGTCAGTATGCCCGAAGAACAATAAACCACGATCCCAAGGCCAGTACAGGTAATGAAGGAGAAAATCGTCAGAATCCCAGTTCTGGATATGGGATATCTCCTATTTAGGATATATAGCCGTTACTTGCCACAGCGCATAAATAGAGGCACCCGGATCGATTTCCAATTAAAATACAATCCCAGAAAAAACGACCGAATACTGATGTGAAGAGAGTTTGTGAACGGTCAGTCTCTGGGGATCATAAATAAGATCACAATAAACGATGATGTCAATAAATGTGACAACCATCCAAAATTGGGCCAATAAATCTATATCGCTGCCGATGTCAGACTGATTTTGAGATGGTAATCTCGATATGCCAATACCCTGGAAAACAATTCAAATTAGCCAGAAAAATCAACAGACTAACCGGAAAAACCAGAGAGCCCTCAGAATTGGCAGCAACAGCAGCAATGACCTCCAGGGAGAGCCCAACATCGCCTGCAAAGACAGGTCCCGAAACTCTTTACAAAGTTGTAATTGTATCAACCCATATAGACCAAAAATTATAGCAACAAATCGGACAAAAATCCGACTCCGACGTATATTCCAGCGACGATCATTGTTCTATAACAACCTACTGAATAAAACATATAAGATCCCGGAAAATAGTCGTCATGCCATCCCAGACCTATACCAAGGATACACCAATCCCGGAGCATCTGCGAAAACACTTCCGATAAGATAAACTTCGAAAACTTTGATGGATAATAGAGCGCCTAGAGAGTCGAGGCTGCCATGGGCCAATCTCCGAAACACCAGAACATCGACTCACTCAACGCAGTGGCCATCTCTGCCCTGAACAGCCAGAATCCAGGACCTCAGTAGGTACAGCTTTCAGACAAGCTACGGCATCCCATATGCACTATTGTCCATCGTTTCACTTGCTTAGCCACCAGGCCTGTCTTCCCCCGCTCTCGAGAAAACTAAGACCATACCCAATAACTTCACGCATCAAACTTAGAGACAGTGAAACACTTAAATCAGCGAGAGCCACCAAGAGCAACAAAAATTGTTCAAAATTGGGTTCCAGCTAACAATAACTTCAGCATGCATGTTACCTCCTTAGCCACCAGAAGAAACAGAATTGTCCTCCATGGGTTGCAGCTAACTTTAAGATCTGCATCAAACATACTTCAGCAATAGCCACCAAAAGCAACAATATTTATCCTCATAGGGTTCCAGCTACCAGTTGTCGCCTCGCTTCCAAGCACCCAGAACCAACTCTATCCTCAGGGGGAACCCTCTCACTCCTCAAATCAAAATGCAGCAGGAATGTGAAATCTAGGCCATTTTACCATTATCCCATGAAACAGCGAAACACATAAAGCAGCGATAGCCACCAAGAGCAACAAAAATTGTTCAAAATTGGGTACCAGCTAACAATAACTTCAGCATGCATGTTACCTCCTTAGCCACCAGAAGCAACATTGTTGTCCTCCATGGGTTCCAGCTAACTTTATGATCTGCAGCATACATACTTCAGCAATAGCCACCAATAGCAACAATAATTATCCTCCATGGGTTCCAGCTACCAGTAGCCCTGAGCTTGTTGTTCTGGAATATGTGAAATCGACATTGCCTATTACCTCATGAACACAACCTACCAGAGCACCATATCTCCTTTCTGACCGAGCCTCGAATCCCTCCACTCACATGTTTACAGCGCCTGAGTGGAACTCGTAGATCAAACTCACCTTCAGGCCTCGCTTGTTTCTTGTTGTGGCGGCTCAGCAGCCAGCTACACTGAAACTTACCCCGCTGTAACTATTCATTTTTTCATGTCTCTCAGCAGCTACAAGGAAAGCACCCACACCCATCCGTGTCTCTTATATGATGTGCATTGCAATGGACAGGAAATTATGTGAGGAACAATCAGGCGTGAAATTTTATGTTTTTCGCAATGCTTTTTTGCTTCTCATCTCAAAACGTATTTGAAGGGTTATAATAAATTTTAATTTTTTCGCAATTTTTTTTGCTTCTCATATCAAAACTTATTTGAAGGGTTATCATAAATTTATTCTTATTAAACATAAAAATTATCAAACATACATTTATTTATTTAACTAAGTTGTCATAAATTTTATAGAGAAATAGTATAATATGGATGACGGTTATATATTATAATTGTAATGTTGGTTTGTATTGGAGTATAGATTTTAAATGTAATTTTATTAGTAAATTATTAAAGAATATGTGATTTGAAATTTATATGGTTAGTATAATGGTGTTAATAGTAAGTAATTTTACTATGAATAGATTAAAATCAAAATAAATTGTTAATCAAATAAGTAAATTTGATTTTTTTTTTTTATATGATCTTAAGCAAAATTTTGTTGGTGTATTGGATAGAAAAATGATCTATTCAACAATGTTAAGCTCAATCAAATTTGGAAACAAATAGTATAATTCTTCTTAATTAACTTATATCATCAACACTTTACCATAAAAAATAAAAAATAAAAATTGTAAGGTTGGCAAGACTGCATTTTTATCATGTCCAATATATCACCTTAATCGCCCATGGAATTGAACTACTGATTTCACATCAAAAAGTGTCTGAAGAGAGCACCTCATCACCATCTATCCAAAACCACGTGAACCCTTCTCTGAACCAAACATAAATAGTTTTAAGGCGTACTCCAAACAGCACAAATCATTTTAAAGCATATTCCAAACCTTATCATTAATATTAAAAACAAAATAAGTTCTTATTTGTAAATTTAAGTAAACTAAGAATATGAAAAAACATATAAACGTTTTTTCCACAGAAAAAATCAAACTTTCCATAAGAGAGTATCGCTCTGTTAGAAACAAGGATTGAGCAGTATTAAAACCAAATGCAGGAGCATTACGCTCAGAAATTTCTTTGTAATTTAGTAGACATAGGGGGGTCTTGTAGTTTTATGAAATTGGATTCTTATGTAACAAATTAAAATAATTTATTTAGAGAATGAGTGATTTTAATGAGAAGAATTTTAAAATAGGATTAATGAAATCTTGAGAGGATTTTTGTAAATGTTCTCGAATGTTGGAGAACATGAGAGAATTAGGAATTGGTTTCATAATATTGTGGATTAAAGAGGATCCTTAGGGATTAAGAAAAGATTTTAGGACTTAAGAAAGTTAAAATTTGTTGAGAAAATGGAGGATGCAGAGCAATTGTTTCGAGAACCAATTGTATAAATTGTAAACCTAAAGGCATAGAAGAATAGGTAGAGAGGTAGAGTTTGGATTGGAAGCCTACGGAAGTAAGAAGAAAAGGCCAGCGATTGAATAGTTTTCCAAAGAAATTTCTTGTGTAAATATTGTGTTAATACGAAGAACTCAATTTTCGTTTGTGTCTCGTTACTTGAGTTTATATTGTGTGCAAGTGGAATCAAAAAGTTTAGGAATTCCATCATTTTTTATCAGAAATTCATGACCCTTATTCATTCGGTATTCGATTTATTTATTTAATTGGAACTGCATAGTATCTATATGCACGTGAATTCGAGAAGAGAATAGTGTGCAAAGGAATTTGGTGAGAATATATACACAGATAATGAAGTCGAGAGGACTATTATACAGTGAAAGGGATTTGATGGAGAAAGAAATCGAATAGAAAAATCGCATTTCCTCTATATCTTGGTAATGATTTCCTTTTAAAATTATGTATTCACGGTGAAAGCGTGATGGAAATTTTGGTATTAAAAGACTAACAGTCGTTGATATACAAAGACTGTGATTTCTTTGAGAAAATTTCAATTCTGGTAGAGTTGGAGAAACTAGAAATGTTGCAATGCGTATGGATTCAAGGGAAATGACAACCTTTCGAAATCAATTCGATGATCAATTTACACTGCGTAGAGGCAATAGAGCAAAATGGGATCAGAAAATATATAAAATAAAAGGCCGAGAGGTTTTTTTTTGTCGTAGATTTGGGTGTATTTTATAATTAAACTTGAAGCTGCGTACATGCCATGGAATCAACATATTTACTCATACAATAAATTTCTAAGAGAACTCTACAAAAGCAATAGCGTTACCAATTCCTCATCTTTGCCTCAGGGTTTAATTCTAGAAATGAAAACCCCTTTCATTTTATGAACAATATGGCTGAATATTTATATGGGACCAAGTTTTTATATAACAAATTTTATGGAATTCGTAAGTGCATTTGACCTACAATTCTCATTAAAAACAAAAGGATAATGTTGTGCATCAGCGAAGGCAGAAACCATGAATCGATGGTGCAAAGTAGTGGAGAAGTGGATTTACAAACCAGCAAGTGGTTTTTGCGTAGGTTGAAAGTTGTAAGCAGTATTTATTTGATGAATGCGATAGTGTCAAGGCAGTGACACGTAGCACATCAAAACTGCCCATTTCGCATAACTTCAAATCATTAAAGGTCGTGCAGGTTAAAATGTGATATCTGTTGGATTGAATAAATCGCGTGAGTAACGATGGATATTGAAGAAGAAATGAGACCCGATATATATGCAAGCCTATTGGACGAGCATCAGTGTACGTGAAGGGTACTAAAATGGCAGAAAAGTAAGTTATAATGTTTTTTATAACTTATGTTAAAGTTTGGTTTAATTCCGTAAAAAAACTTGTGAAATGTATGATGAGAATGTACTAGTGGAGATTGGAATTTTAATCAGAGGTTAAGATCGTATGCAGGGGTTTTAAATTGACCAGAGTTTATAATAAGGGTCCGCTCAAAGTTTATGAAAGATTTAAATTTTGGTTAAGGTTAAATATGTTTTCATAAAAGATATAATGAAATGGGAGTAGATTTTTGGATTAAGAGGGTGTCATTAAATTTGACATTGTAAAATTACTAGGCATAATGAGAAAGGAATTTTTATATGCGTAATTGTGATTAAAAAGCACCTAAGGCTACGTCAAGTGGTATCAGAGCTGGAAAAAGCTCTTTTAAAGATTAAAGTTTTCTTTTTTTTTAATCAAATTGTACAGAATGCATGTGTGATGGAGGAAGTAACGAAAGATCTTATTTTGAATCTGATAAGCAGCAGATAAACAGAGTTGATGTGTAACAGGCATTTGCAGAAATAAAAGAACAAGGTCATGCAGAGATCTTGAAGGTGAGATAGTGTGTTTTTATTTTAATCTGGTTTGAAAATTCTAGTTGCACACAAGATAAAATATCTCCACAAAGAAATATCCATGTCTTAAGAAGCAGTGATGGAGGAACTGGTAAAGATTTCTGAAAGAAGGAAGGTGAATGAATGCAACAGCCAAAGGAACAATAGGTTCAAGAAAGTGAACCAAAATAATACCTAGGAAGAGGTCAAGCTCAGAAAGGAAGCTTGATAGGGTATTGAGTACAAAAGGAGATTACTACAAGAGAAGGCTATGTTGCAGATCACCAATCGAGCATGGATGACCTCATGAGGAAAATGGTCATGGAGGATAAGAGAAGAGTCTCTAAATAATGCTACAAAGATAAGATAAGTGATGAGGATCGAGAGATAGATATTGCGGTGATGAAAGTACAACTGGAGGTACTACAAGAATGGCTGCAAGAAACAGGGAATGAGTGCCAAAGACATGGATGGAAAATGAAGAAATGGGTTAGATGGAACCTATTGCAAAAGAAATGGAATGCTAAGTTGATGAACAAGTTTAGAGAACTTGAACAAATGCATATTTCTTTGTTGAAAAAAGAAAAACTCAAAGGAATTGAGTTACAACAAATAGGATCTGCTGAAAACCAGAAAGTACATTGTGAAAGATGAGTGCTTGAAGAAGAAAACGAGACTAAAAGGTCTTGTGGTTTTAAAACTAATGATTTATGTATGATTGCAGGTACATCATAACATGATGAACAAGCTTTATATTTTGTTAAGGAGAAGGAGTTGAATCTGAAATATGTTAAGATTAATGTTGAGATAGTAGGATCTCAAAAACAAAAAGAGACAGAAGAGTCTCATGGAAAAACACAGCAGAGTATTGAAACAGAGGAAGAAGGACCATCTAATGATTGGTCAACAACAAGTGAAGGTGTGAAAAACTGTGTAAAGTTTCCAAGTTCTACCCCAATTGAAATTGTTGAGTTATATAGAAATTTAGATCTTCAAAGAAGAGAGTTGGAAAAGTAGAGGATCTATACTCATGATAACTTGCTGAAAGAGAAAGACAAAGAAATTTTCATGAATGATAGTCAATAAACAGAGAGCAAGGATGTAAGAATGATTCAATAAGTCAAAGAAGTTCATTATTGTGAACCAAAGCATAAAGACATTCTTGAAATAGATGATATGAAGGAGAGACTAGCTTATAGTCTCATGGAGAATTTAAATCAGCATACTGATGTGCTGACAAAGGAGTTAAATTAAAACTCAAAGCAGCATACTGAGATGTTTCCAGTAAAGGAAGAGACACTGAGACCTTGTATTTTTAATACTGATAATTCATGTGTTAATTATGTAGGAAAAGGAGGACAGTAAATGGAAAATGTCAATGAAAAGGAAACTATGTTAGCTGGAAACATAGTGAAGGATCATCATTCTATCATGGTGATTGGCACAATGGAGATAACCCTGGAAATTGGGAAGGAATACAGTGAATATTTTCTGAGTCCTGAAAGAGACTTAGAACAGCAAGAAGAAGATTTGGTGACTGGATCATTAAATGATACCATTGGGTATTGTGATTTTGAAATTGATAATTTGACTGTGTTTACAAGTGTTGCAGAAGACAATCCATATCTTGGAGTTGTCTTGAATGAAGATGAATTGTTACAACAGAAGGAACCCATAGATTCCTTAGTTAATAAGGAGATCATCTACAAGGAAGATGAGACAGTCATGTCTCATATGAAGGGGCTTGTATTAAAGTCTACGTACGTAGTGAACACAGCAGAAAGTGTTCTCTATGTTAGAAGCAGAGTTTTTATTCTCTGCGGAGTTTTAACAGGTATTCAGAAGTGCCAACATGGTATCAAAGCTAGTCCGGGCTCTTTTTAAGGATAGTCGAAAATTTGAAGGAGTTTGTTGTAGCAGTTCTCCGGCGGTGTGAAGCTCGGCCAAAAGTCCAAGGTATTTCTCGAAGAAACGAGAAATTTGTTTTACGTGTTTAAACAAAAGTTGACGGTCCGGAAAGTCTTTTGAAGACAAAGTTTGTCTCTTAGGTAAGAACGGTTGTTAAAACACGGTCGGAGTTATTTGAACATAGTTCAGAGTGCTAGCCATGGCAGGAGCCCGCACAAGCATGAGTATTGGAAATACTCAGCTCCCACAGTTCAATGAGAAGAACTATGATTATTGGGAAATCACCATGAAAGCCCTGTTTGCCTCTCAAGACTTATGGGAGCTTGTTGAAGATGGTTTTGAAGAACTAGTAGATGAAAATTCCTTTAATGCCTTGACACAAGCAGAGAAGGATTTTTTAAAGAGAAATAGGAAGAAGGACTCAAAAGCCCTCTTCTATCTCTATCAAACAGTACATGAGAGTGTGTTTCCAAGGATAGCAGCAGCTAAGAGGTCCAAGGATGCATGGGATACCCTCCAGATTTCATATGCATGGGATAGTGAGAATATATTCCAATATCAAGGCTATTTAGATCAATCCTCTAGGGTTTTATCCTATTATTATTTCTTACTTCCTTGTATAGATATTATTGAAATGCGCACCCATCTAGTTCGTGGTTTCAACCTCTAGAGGAAGAAAGGTAAGGTAAAGCCCCAATGAATTAAGTTGTATAGTTGTTTGTCTTGTCTATTTGTTGTGGTTGTGAAGTTTTCCTTACATTCCAACATCTCATATATGATTGTTTTCTCTTATTCACACAGGTTATGGTGTAAAAAATTCTAGTCATGGTAGCCTAAGTCTCTGGATAGGGTTATGCGCGCTACACTAGGTAATTGAAGCTTCTGGTTACCTTGGGCCATTGAATTTATCAGGTTCCACAATATGTGTAGTTTAACTCCATGTCTAGATGAACACTCTGGAATTTTTGGCATAATGTAATTTGATCCTATCTCTTCCATTTCTACTGTGGCATTGGAAAGGGTATGGCTATAGGAGGCATGCATAGAAGCGTTCCATACCATATGCTACTTAGCATCCTTGCATAGTTAAGGGTTTAAATATCTATTTTCATTACTCCTTACATACACCTTTGATCTGTAAAGTTGTTTATTTATCTTTTATATATACTCACATCACAAACTTACATCTCACCCTACACTTTCCTTTTCTCTACAAGTGTGTACGGCCTCTCGCAACAGTTTCACTTACAACTCTATCAATACGGTACCATTCAGTTTAAATATATTGTCTCAGTTAACTCCAGGTCGGTTAAAATTTATTTGGTTCTGAGCTTGATTTATTACAACATTCTAGTTGGTCTCCTAAGTGAGGCACATGACACGTACCAATGCACCATTATGGTAAATAGTTTAAGAACTAGTTCACAATAGGTTATTAAGAATGAATTTATGCTTTTATAGATACAAAATTCTGATTTCAGCTATACTTGGCTCTTATTTTATTTTTAGACTTAGATTTGTGGCGTCCCTTCCTTCATACATGCACAATCCTTATATTATTGTATTAGATAGTCACTTCATCTTCAATTGGATACATCTATTTAATCTGGCTAGGAACATTTTACTTGATTTGTGTTAATGAATTCTCATTTCTCGTCTTAATGAATGCATATGGTGAAGGCCTAATCTAGGTAGTGTCATTTCTTAATGTTCCGTATCTTGTTCGATATTGATATACACATTGGTTAAAAATTTCTTGTAATTATATTTATCTGGAATTTTTCATGTAATTATATTTATGTGGTTAGTTCTCATCCATTACGTCATAAAGGTTATGGCTTTCATATCTTTATGATTTCATACCTGTAACACTGTGAAATGTTGGTCATAATATTGATTTGAATCGATGCTACACCAATCATTATTTTCTTATGTTTTTACTTATGAGATACTGAAGGATTATATTTCTCTCAGCACCACTATATATATATATATATATATATATATATATATTTCATAATTATGTTTCTTTTCTTTTCTTTTTTTGTATCTTGAGTCTCCATTAAATTGACTATCTGTAAGAAAAATAAATACAACATCCCTCAGAATATTTATATATTGTAAGTTTGCTAAGACTTCCACTAAAATTATACATATTATGTTTATCTGAGGAAGTAAGAACTGAGAGAAATAATTCAAAAATATCAACTATCGTTCCCTTATTAGTCATTCCCAACTTTATTACTTGGATGCCTAGTCATCCTGTACGAGGCTCATGAACTCATATGCATTTATTCATAGGAGAGTTTGTACCTACTACATAGATAATAATTACCTTCATGCATTAAGACAAAATATGAATTAATGAGTTCCTTAATTCTTGAATATGTAGTAGGGATGAATCAGCCAGAACATGCATTTTCAATGATATTAAAACTTCAGATACCAATATTTATTGCAATTATTTTTTCTTTTAAAAAAATAGATTATTTGTACTTGTAGGAACATCTACTGCAAAGTACAGAAAATTTACATCCTTGTAGGTACTACCTACTACCCTATTCTGTTGCGGAGCTATTTTCTATTAACTTCTCTCGTTCTCTAAAAATAATTGTACCAGGTCATCTAAGTGTCACATCTACCTTTCAGGTAATAACCATTAAGATTAGTAGAATACTAGCATGCATTATAGAAAAATAATCCCAAAGGTATTATAAGATATTTATACTCTAGCATAATGCTTGCATGTCTATAGAATAATAAAATTAATTTTCCAACAACCATCCCCTCCATATCTTAGATTATAGGCAGTTCTTATATAAACTCAAAATTAATTAATTAAGTAACTAATTGTGTTATCATTCAATTTACATATTTATCAAAGAAAAACATCTACATCTGATTATTCATAC
>JAXQQM020086306.1:0-28592 GCA_034641835.2 Pinus albicaulis
TTGAGATTTGGACATCTTAGGTAAATGACTAAGAGCCCATAGACCTCCATTTACCATTCCCTAAATTGTATCTATGAAGAAGAATATAAGAGAAAAATGCAGGATCATCAGTGATCTGGCCAGGGTGGCTAGGCAACCTAACGTTACTACACATAAACCACAATGATACTAAACAGTATTCCAGAAGAAGCCCACATCAATATAATTATGTTTATAGATTGTTTTAGTCAGGAGATGTCCAAACTAACATTTTAAACCGACACTCAAACAGAAAAATAAAATAAAAAAGCAGAAGGAACAACAACTAGATGCCACAATGATACTACACAGTATTCCAGAAGAAGCCCACATCAATATAATTATTTTTATAGATTGTTTTAGTCATGAGATGTCCAAACTAACATTTTAAACCGATACTCAAACAGAAAAAAAAGATTAGAAGGAACAACAAATAGAACTTAAAATATGGGTAACTAACAAGAAATAGTAGATCTAGGACTTTACCTAGATGTTGTATACACACAAGATTCATAGCCTGCAAGCAATTAAAGTTCAAACACATTGGAGCCTTTTAGGTCTGTGTTGAAAGCCTTCTTTTGTGACTGTTCATTGGCATTTAGAAGGCCAAATCTGATTCGTTCTGAGGCATACTTTTCGCTTTTCTTAATGCTATGTCTGACTTGTCTGAGGCACTTCTCGTTGGTCTTTTCTGAGGCTCGGATCTGGTTTCCTGATGCCCATTTTGGCCTGCCTGAGGGCACCATCTGAGGCACAGTTCTATGATTATTTTTAGCCTCCCTTGACAAGGATCTCTGCGGCTACCTGTAGCATCTATTCGGCCTGCTCAACAGTTTTTTATCTGAGGCTATTTTGCTCTGTCAATGAGGTAAGTTTGGCCCTCTTCCTGAGGTAGCTCTAAGATCAAATGTCGACCACTGAAGCAAAAATATATCCACGCAGACAAGGTAACACTTCTGTGAACTTGAAGTTAATTTTCACATTGTCTTGGGGAGGGTTCTTCACAGGTTTGTCAGAAGTTTTCAAGCAATTTTTCTGAGGAAATTTTTACTACAATTTTGAACCCTAATCCAAGGGCGTTTGAGGCTTTTTCATTGTTTTCCTGATGCTTATTTTTTTGGCATCTGAAAATTTTTGTTGAAGGGCAAGAAGCACCCTGTTCAGGGCTTGTCTAAGGGTTTTTGAGTCAGTTTTCAAAAGATATTTGCTGAACCACTTCAATCATTGAATAACAGTGTGTTAACTTAAGAAGCTTGTTTGAATCATCTTAAGGGGAGTACAATATGAGCCTTGTGCTATATAAAAAATTTCAAACACTGAAGACATCAGTGACATTATCAAAGATTGCAATCAAAGATATATCAGTGACAGAAGGAAAGGGCAGAAAGGAGACATCTCCAAATCAGTGACAAAAAGATCCATGAAGAAGGAAATCTGAAGTATATATAAACCTTTTTGAGGTCTGATCAAGGGTCTATTCAAAGGGCTGACAGAAGTCTATAAAGAATCAAACTTGAGTGGACTAAAGATATATGCAAGTAACTGAAAGGGAATTGACTGTGAGTCAAGGTTTCTTCATTTCCTATGGTATGATATTTTCAGACAAAGGAAAGGGAAGACTTGAGATCTCTCAAAGGCATCTTCAGGCACAACACTTGGCAGTAAGTGGCACTCTTCATATCAAGAATCTTGAGTTATAAGACATGTTATGTTCAAATTGTTGAGGCAAGAATTTGTTAGGAGAAGTATACAAGGAACAGACTGTATATATAAGCAGGGACAGAACCAAAGTGCTTTTGACCATTCTATAGCAGAGCTAATGACCACTTGTTGCTAAAGCATTCTAGATGGTTTACCTCATAAAAATGTCTTGCTAATTATGTAGACGGTCTAGCTAATTATGCAAGTTGGATACTGTTATAATTTACTCATCCGCAATTAGTGAAATATTCTTTATTGTTTTGCTTCAGCACTGAAGGCAGAAAACTTCCATAAATTCGAAATCTGGAAAATTTTGTAGAGAAATTGCAAGTCCATTAATATTTTTTTCATTTCATCACCCCACACTATTTTTTGTTGTTTCTTTGGGCTTTTCCTAAATGTGTGTTTTAGTGTGGAAGTGCCACATTGTTTTCATACAACAAGATTCTAAAGACCTATCCTTTTAGGACTTGTTGCTTTGTTTGGTCATTTTATCCATTTCAAGCCATTGATTTGGGTTGTTAATGAATCCATATAAATTACCAAGGTAGGACATTTAACAATGTTTGTAGAGTGTTGTGGATTGCTTGAAGGGTTGATTTTTAATGGTATACTCTTGTTTGGTCATGCATATCACTTTTCATAATCTTGTGGGACTCTTATTCCATGTTCATGTCATTTGGGAGATAATCGATGTAGAGTGCAGCGAGGCTTGCCTAGAAATTGCATAGGAATCTGAGCACGTGCTTTAAAGATGTTAATTTCCTTTGTCATCCATATTACTTCAGGCCTATGCCTTTCACTAGATTATGTTTCTGCCCGATTTTATACGTTAAAACTACTTGTTATGGTACATGGCTGTCATTTGTTGTCTACTGTTTCTCAATGTGTATCAAGTCCTAAGGAAGGACATTCAGTGATTTTTGTAGAATGTTGTGTAACACCTTCCAAAGGTTTGCTATTTTAGGGTTATGGCCTTTTTGTTTTAGTTATGCATATTACTTTTCATTTCTTTTGGACTCTTATTCAATGTTCTGTTTATCCAGTAGATATTTACTGTAGAAAGCAGCAATGCTTTCTTAGATGTTGTGAAGGACTCTTAGCATGTGCTTAAAGTATATTAATTAATGCCTTATTTGTATGGTCCATGGATATCATTTTATTGCTCTATATATGTGCTCTCCAATGACATTTCAATGGTATTGATTGCAGGGCAATTACCTGGAACACTGTGTAACCTGGTTTGGTCAAAATTCCCTTCTCTCAGGCTGCCAGTAACGACATATTCATGTGAAAAGAGTTTAGTTGAGGGTGGAAAAGGAGCTTTTAGAGCTGAAATGCCTCATTATAAACACCAATGCTGTAATCAAGGGCTGTATGCATCATTCTTGTGTATTTTGTCTACCATATTCTAGATAAGGTATGTTGTAGAATTTGCTGTAATAATATTGTGTATTACTAGTAAATGAATTGAAGGTTCAACTAGGATTAGATTTCCCTTACACATAAGAAGGCCATCAAGTATATTGAGATGATTAGCTTCGATACAATTCATCTGTATATTAATTGTGAGAAATATTACATAAAATAGGGAATTCTCCTATCTTGAGGAGGACCGAGTTTCCTATATCCCAATGTCGATATATGCAACACCACAGGGATATGTTATCTTCCCTCTTAGACTAATGAGAACCCCATTGACTCCTGCCAGTTCAGGGTTTCGTTTCAAGGAACCATCAAAACAAAAAATGAAGGCTTTTTGAGTCTGACTCCACTCATGAAATAATTGTGGAGTTATATGAAGCTGCCAACATGATTGTGGACATACTTACCTGGGTCCCTGGGTCGGGAAGAAGAACAAGAATATTTAAAATTAAATTGATCTAGCAATTGAAGTTTTTACTTGTCTAGATCTTAATCTGGAATGAATTTAATCCCTTTTGAATTAAGATGTTTATATAGCAGTGCTTTAGCTTTAATTGCCACCATCTCCATTTCACTCATCATCTATTTGGAAAATGGCACGATTTTTTGCCAGCCAAATTTCCAACATACTAATTTAGACAATGCAAACTAGACCCTTTCAAAAGAGCCTTGCAATGAAAGGACCTTATGTAATGACTATGACATGTCCAAATTAGTTTCTTCAGTGAATTTGACTACTTGAACCGACTCTCAAGGCCATTTACCACCACTGACCAAGCCGCCATAGTGAAATGGAAATCTAAAAACAAGCAATGACAAGATTCCAAACTAAAGGCAAAGAGCACACTAGGAGGGACCCTGGATCCTTCTCCTTCTCATATTTTCTGAGGTTAATATGTTGTCATAAGATAGGGTCCAATAGAAAATATTAATCTTTGGCAAGGCATTTGAATGCCATATTTTTCTCCAGATTTAGGCTTTGTGGGGAAGTGAAGAGCAAGAAAGTTGTTGGGCATAGCTCTGCTTAACTGGATACTCAACTAAATCCCACCCGCTACAGTCTGATTCCTATAGGTTCTTAAGGGCACAACCATGCAATTTTTGTTCCATTGAGGCCACCAAATGGAACAAGTCTGAAGGTGGAGCCCCAAAATCTGACCCTCTCAATAATCCTAAAGCTCTGTCCCATGAAGAAATGGAGGGAATTTTCTCCTTGTTGTCCAATCATATCTTTAAAGGAGTGAGATCCCTGAGAGTTAAGCAGCTGGTGACCCATGATGTTATACTTCCAAATATTAATATTTTACCATTTCCTAAAATCCAGGTAAACTGATCCATTATTATTGGAATGTCAGATTTCATAAGTCAAACATTTCTTGATCATTCAATAAATTTAGCATATGCTAGGAAAGATGGAATTGCCTCGTATCTTTATAAGAAGAATTGGGTGATTACAAGAACCGAGTAATGGTGTGGTTGGTCTTCAAAAGTAAAAATCATTTTCTTTCAAGAGTCTGTTAGGTTCTTCAATTGACCAAGCAAGACATGGCCTCCAAAGATCCACTCCTCGATAATATAGTCCTAAAGTTCCAAGTGAGGAATATCCAAGGTCTGTTGAAACTTGAAGAAATGCACTTCTTTCATTGCTCTGTTTCTTACAATATTTTTGTGTAGATAGAATCTGAGTCACTTGGTTCATGTTTTTCTTTGAATTTAACTTACATAATTCCATAATGTTAGACTTACATAATTCCATATTAGTACTTACTATTCTCTTAACAATGGTATCGGTAATCCATTAAAATAGATTCTAGCCATATGTATATTCATCCTCATAAACAATCAAACAAAAACCTATGAGTGAACTTTATACTTATCAGGCAACTATTCATGCTTTCAAAAACTTTTTGTTTTTGGTATTTGATTGGTTTCCACCTACATAATTTTCACTAGTGTTGCTAATGTATGAATCACAGGTGCAAGCAGAATGTAAAGGTCTGCCACTTGCTCTGAAGGTGATCGGAAGCTCTTTGTATGGTCAGCCTCATCCGGCCTGGGAGGGTGCCAAGAACAAACTCTTAAAAGGGGAATCAATATCAGATTATCACAAAGAAGGGCTTAGATGCTTGGAGACCAGTATTGATGCCCTGGATGAGGAAGCACGAGAGTGCTTCTTAGACTTGGGGTCATTTCCAGAGGATAGAAAGATATCAGTGGATGCATTATTGGATATTTGGATTTATGTGCGAAAGATGGAGTGGCACGATGCTTTTGTCATCTTGTTAGAGCTTGCAAGTAGAAATCTGTTGAATTTAAGAAGCAATCAACTTAAGGTGGTCCATAGCACGGGAGAGATTTAAGGTCATGCAGATTTTGTGTGCAGCTTGTGTAATGGGTTTATGAGATCACCTTAAGTCATGGACCACCTTAATTAAATCAAGACATTTTCAATTTATTGGTTATTTTATGGAAAACTTATTTGCAGTCTCAAGAACATTTCAATCTATTGGTTATTCTATTCTATGGAAAAGTCATTTAGATTTTTTTTTAAAGTAGTTTAGGCCTTTGATTTTGGTTTAGTTAGTATTTTGAAATAAATTTTGATTTACAATAGGTTAGAAAGGAAAGTTCAACATTGAGAAAGAAGATAAGATATTGAATATTTTTGTTTCAAGATAAAAACACTCTAATTTTATTATAAATTGGTTTGTTTGGGTTATTTAAATCAATTATATTAATCAAAATGATGGCATAGCTTAATTATTCTTTGATCTTTGTTTTGCAGATATTTCAGAGATGAGATGGCATGTTGGTGGGGGAGAAACTAAGGAGATAAGATGGAATGTTGGAGGAGAGAAGATGAAGAATAAACTAATTTGATTAAGGTAAGTGAAATGATTATTCTACATAAAACAACTAATCTCAAAAATTTAATCCATTTCTTGTCATTTTTCCACTAAATTAGTTAGTTAAAAGTAATATTTAAAATGTAGTTAATATAAATTTTGATAAATTAATTAGATAACTCTAAAGGTATGTTTATCTTAGAAGTCCTGAATGATTCTAAATAATTATATCCATAACCTATTTTGTATACTGCATTTCATTTTGTTCATTCATTTACTTTTTTTTCCATAGAGATTTGATGGAGGTAGGCTATTAACGCTACTAGCTATTCTCACAATCATAAACCTCACACTTCACACTCTGGTTGTGGGAAGTTCCTCTTCCTGTAATAGCTAAATGAAACTTTCTTACATGGTTCTTTAAAACTCATTCACCTTTGCTTAATCACTCATTCATCAGTTTAATTAAACCATCTATTTATAGGCTCCTTTCAACATATCCATAGATTCATACAACTTCAGAAACCGGACTTTATCGAATAAATTTATTACAGGTTACAAAGAATAGTTACCGGAACTTCCTGAAGAGCTACCGATCTCTGCTTACAATGCACTAATTGCTCCAACGCTTCTCTAGTTGTTGGGACTATGTAAGTCAATGCCAAAACCACTCTTCATCGTTTCTCTGTAATCCCTCATCGATTTGGATCTGCAACATGACTCTTATTTCAACTAATACTCTGTTTCTGCAACATTAATCTTATTTCAACTAATACTCTGTTTCAATAACAAGAGTTTGACTCTGTTCCATCAATTAATCAAGCTCAACTCTCTTTGAAAAATCAACAACCCATCCCATCATTCTTCACATCGAACCGGGTGAACTGGTTAACTAAAACCACATCCTGTGGATCCTTCTCTGGTGGTAATATCGGTATTCCTGTTCCAACAAGTCTCATACCACAATCTTCAACAATTTAAAATACAATATTAGAATGATTTACACTAAATCACAATTTGACCAAACGCGCCCAATCAACCTCGTACCAGATCTCTGTCTTTAATTAAGAAATCAAACAGGTTTCTAATTTCCTTTAGAAATGATCTCACATACCAACGATTTCAAGGTTTTCTTGAATCTTGAAGACGATGATTCAAATATTTGCATCTACTAATTTCTGAAAAAACTAGTTACTTCAGCGATTCCGTCCTGAAGCACATCATCACTCCTAGCGATCTCAATCAAAACTGGAGACAATAATCCAATCTTCGCATTCACCAATAACTTGACCGGCAGTCACTCTAACTCATCCAAAACGCATTCCTATTTCCAGCGATTTCTCCTCCAAAATTTGACCACGGACTGTTCATAACTTATTTTCTAGGCACACACATTATCAGCATTCTCCTTTGGTCTTGAATCGTTGCTCAACGCAGAGCAATACGAACCTATGCTAATGTCTCACAGTGATTCGATCCATGTTCCGGGCACATTCAATTAAACATTCCACATATCGACTCTGCAGTTCGATGTATCAAAATGTTCCACTGTAGCCACGAAAGGAACTTCATTTCATAACCAGAATGATAAATCCATCTTCAATGCATTTACGCCCTAAATTCACATTCATCAATAGCTGATATGAAAATGCCATATTTTCAAAATTGAATCACTTGCATTTCGAGGCAGGCCTTTGACCACTCACTCTTCTATTTGGGTTTTCACACTCTCCATCAAAAATGGATTTCAATTTCAAAACCATTCAAAACCTTCTAAAGGAAATTCTTGTACCTATTGTCTAAGGTAATAACAGTCGTTCATAAACCCATTACACAAGTTGCACACAAAATCTCCATTACACAAGCTGCACACAAAATCTGCATTAAGGTGGTCCATGACACAAAATCTCTCTGAATTTAAGGTGGTCCATGACGTGGGAGCATACTGCATGAGTATGGCATCAACTTACAACTTAAGAATGAGGCCAGCAGAATACTGGGTAAGTTGAGTTATGAATGCATATTTTTGTTTCTAGATTGGAGTGAATGCTATATTTTTGAAGCTTGACAATGCTGATTTTGATGAATGAGAGAATGCTAGACAAATTCAAGATGATGGATCAGTTAAAAAGATAAGACATGCTGAAACAATTGTAGGTGCTTGCTATAACTCATGACATTGTTGACCATCTTGTCTTATAGCGTACAAGAATAGTTAGGGTCTTCTTGTCAAGTTTGCTAGGCTGTTGGGTAGTTGGTGTTGAACTTAGGATCTTGAAAATTACAAAATTTTGGTTTGACGTTAACAGATTTTGATATGAATATTTTTTAGAGTAAAATGTAACTGCAGATAAACTTTTCATTTCCCTCTTCTAGGCTATTGGTGTGTTCTCTCTATGGATTGCTTCATAGAGTTTTTTTGTATAACAGTTTATTAAAGGTGTTTGTATGACATCTTTTAAAGTTGTTAGAAGGCCGTTTTGGACGAGCTTTACTGTGCTGGCCTTGTTACAGCTATTTTGAGAATATATATAGACACTCTAAAGATGTATATTTGCACCATTGGCTATTTCTTCAGGTAAGAGAGCTGGTATTATCTGGAAATCTTACACTCATTGTTGAGCCTGGGAGATCTCTTGTTGCAAACTCTGGTGTTCTTGTGAGTCGAGTTGTTGGAGTCAAGACAAAATGGTAACAAGAACTTCATTGTAATTCGATGGCAAGATGGCAAAGAGCGCGATGATCATTTCCAAATGAATATAAAAGGGATAATTTGTCATACTTTTGTATTCTCCTTGTTGACAGGAAATATTACTGGTATTGATATTCCCAGATACTAAACAGACCATTCTTTCTCATGACAGGCACACGGTCTGAAAGTTGTGATATGAATCATAAAATGATTTTGAGATTTTGAAATGTTTCTAACTGATATTATTCTTGATACACAGCACATCGAAGAAAAGGACAGGGAACTTCCAACTCAAAATGGTGGTTAGTTACGTGAAAATAATTATCACAATCAATATACTTGCATGATGAGACGGAATTGATTTTCTAATATGATATTGAATTGTTTCTATAATTATTTTGTGATGCTTCTTTTGAAGGCATACACTAGTGGCTTAACTTTGAGTGGCCATCCTCTTTCAAGTGTGAATGGTGGTCCATGACGCAGGAGCTTACCGCATGAGTATGGCATCGGACTTAATTACAACTTAAGAATGAGGCCAGCAAAATACCGGGTAAGTTGAGTTGTGCATGCATATTTTTGTTTCTAGATTGGAGTGAATGCTATATTTTTAAAGCTTGACAATGCTGATTTTGATGATCGAGAGAATGCTAGAAAAGAATGCTGCATAAATTCAAGATGATGGATCAGCTAAAAATTGATGGATCAGTTAAAAAGATAAGACATGCTGAAACAATTGTAGGTGCTTGCTATAACTCATGACATTGTTGACCATCTTGTCGTATAGTGTACAAGAAAAGTCAAGGTCTTCTTGTCAAGTTTGCTAGGCTGTTGGGTAGTTGGTGCTGAACTTAGGATCTTGAAAATTACAAAATTTTGGTTTGACATTAACAGATTTTGATATGAATATTTTTTAGAGTAAAATTTAACTGCAAATAAACTTTTCATTTCCCTCTTCTGGGCTATTGGTGTGTTCTCTGTATGGATTGCTTCATAGAGTGTTTTTGTATAGCAGTTTATTGAAGGTGTTTGTGTGACATCTTTTAAAGTTGTTAGAAGGCAGTTTTGGACCAGCTTTACTGTGTTGGCCTTGTTACAGCTATTTTGAGAATATATATAGACACTTTAAAGATGTATATTTGCACCATTGGCTGTTTCTTCAGGTAAGAGAGCTGGTATTATCTGGAAATCTTACACTCATTGTTGAGCCTGGGAGATCTCTTGTTGCAAACTCTGGTGTTCTTGTGAGTCGAGTTGTTGGAGTCAAGACAAATGGTAACAAGAACTTCATTGTAATTGATGGCAGCATGGCAGAGCAATGATCATTTCCAAATGAATATAGAAGGGATAATTTGCCCTACTTTTGTAGTCTCCTTGTTGACAGGAAATATCACTGGTATTGAGATTCCCAGATACTAAATAGACCATCCTTTCTCATGACAGGCACACAGTCTGAAAGTTGTGATATGAATCATAAAATGATTTTGAGATTTTGAGATGTTTCTAACTGATATTCTTCTTGATACACATCACATTGAGGAAAGGACAGGGAACTTCCAACTCCAGAAATGGTGGTTAGTTACAGGAAAATAATTATCACACCTAATATACTTGCATGATGAGACGGAATTGATTTTCTAATATGATATTGAATTGTTTCTATAATTATTTTGTGATGCTTCTTTGAAGGCATACACTAGTGGCTTAACTTTGAGTGGCCATCCTCTTTCAGTGGGCAGGAATGGTGGTCCATGACGCAGGAGCTTACTGCATGAGTATGGCATCGACTTAATTACAACTTAAGAATGAGGCCAGCAAAATACTGGGTAAGTTGAGTTGTGAATGCATATTTTTGTTTCTAGATTGGAGTGAATGCTATATTTTTAAAGCTTGACAATGCTGATTTTGATGATTGAGAGAATGCTAGACAAATTCAAGACGATGGATCAGTTAAAAAGATAAGACATGCTGAAACAATTGTAGGTGCTTGCTATAACTCATGACATTGTTGACCATCTTGTCGTATAGTGTACAAGAAAAGTCAAGGTCTTCTTGTCAAGTTTGCTAGGCTGTTGGGTAGTTGGTGCTGAACTTAGGATCTTGAAAATTACAAAATTTTGGTTTGACAATACCGCATTTTGATATGAATATTTTTTAGAGTAAAATTTAACTGCAAATAAACTTTTCATTTCCCTCTTCTGGGCTATTGGTGTGTTCTCTGTATGGATTGCTTCATAGAGTGTTTTTGTATAGCAGTTTATTGAAGGTGTTTGTATGACATATTTTAAAGTTGTTAGAAGGCAGTTTTGGACCAGCTTTACTGTGCTGGCCTTGTTACAGCTATTTTGAGAATATATATAGACACTTTAAAGATGTATATTTGCACCATTGGCTGTTTCTTCAGTTAAGAGAGCTGGTATTATCTAGAAATCTTACACTCATTGTTGAGCCTGGGAGATCTCTTGTTGCAAACTCTGGTGTTCTTGTGAGTCGAGTTGTTGGAGTCAAGACAAATGGTAACAAGAACTTCATTGCATCCTATGGCAAGATGGCAGTAGCGCCTAAAATCATTTCCAAATGAATATAGAAGGGATAATTTGTCCTACTTTTGTAGTCTTCTTGTTGACAAGAAATATTACTGGTATTGAGATTCCCAGATACTAAATAGACCATTCTTTCTCATGACAGGCACACAGTCTGAAAGTTGTGATATGAATCATAAAATGATTTTGAGATTTTGAGATGTTTCTAACTGATATTCTTCTTGATACACAGCACATTGAGGAAAGGACAGGGAACTTCCAACCCCAGAAATGGTGGTTAGTTACAGGACAATAATTATCACACCTAATATACTTGCATGATGAGAAGGAATTGATTTTATAATATGATATTGAATTGTTTCTAGAATTATTTTGTGATGCTTCTTTGAAGGCATACACTAGTGGCTTAACTTTCAGTGGCCATCCTCTTTCAGTGGGCAGGAATGGTGGTCCATGACGTAGGAGCTTACTGCATGAGTATGGCATTGACTTAATTACAACTTAAGAATGAGGCCAGCAAAATACTGGGTAAGTTGAGTTGTGAATGCATATTTTTGTTTCTAGATTGGAGTGAATGCTATATTTTTAAAGCTTGACAATGCTGATTTTGATAATTGAGAGAATGCTAGACAAATTCAAGATGATGGATTAGTTAAAAAGATAAGACATGCTGAAACAATTGTAGGTGCTTGCTATAACTCATGACATTGTTGACCATCTTGTCTTATAGTGTACAAGAACAGTCAGGGTCTTCTTGTCAAGTTTGCTAGGCTGTTGGGTAGTTGATGCTGAACTTAGGATCTTGAAAATTACAAAATTTTGGTTTGACGTTAACAGATTTTGATATGAATATTTTTTAGAGTAAAATGTAACTGCAGATAAACTTTTCATTTCCCTCTTCTGGGCTATTGGTGTGTTCTCTGTATGGATTGCTTCATAGAGTGTTTTTGTATAGCAGTTTATTGAAGGTGTTTGTATGACATCTTTTAAAGTTGTTAGAAGGCAGTTTTGGACCAGCTTCACTGTGCTGGCCCTGTTACAGCTATTTTGAGAATATATATAGACACTTTAAATATGTATATTTGCACCATTGGTTGTTTCTTCAGGTAAGAGAGCTGGTATTATCTGGAAATCTTACACTCATTGTTGAGCCTGGGAGATCTCTTGTTGCAAACTCTGGGGTTCTTGTGAGTCAAGTTGTTGGAGTCAAGACAAATGGTAACAAGAACTTCATTGTAATTGATGGCAGCATGGCAGAGCGATGGTCATTTCCAAATGAATATAGAAGGGATAATTTGTCCTACTTTTGTAGTCTCCTTGTTGACAGGAAATATCACTGGTATTGAGATTCCCAGATACTAAATAGACCATTCTTTCTCATGACAGGCACACAGTCTGAAAGTTGTGATATGAATCATAAAATGATTTTGAGATTTTGAGATGTTTCTAACTGATATTCTTCTTGATACACAACACATTGAGGAAAGGACAGGGAACTTCCAACTCCAGAAATGGTGGTTAGTTACAGGACAATAATTATCACACCTAATATACTTGCATGATGAGAAGGAATTGATTTTCTAATATGATATTGAATTGTTTCTAGAATTATTTTTTGATGCTTCTTTGAAGGCATACACTAGTGGCTTAACTTTGAGTGGCCATCCTCTTTCAGTGGGTAGGAATGGTGGTCCATGACGCGGGAGCTTACTGCATGAGTATGGCATCGACTTAATTACAACTTAAGAATGAGGCCAACAAAATACTAGGTAAGTTGAGTTGTGAATGCATATTTTTGTTTCTAGATTGGAGTGAATGCTATATTTTTAAAGCTTGACAATGTTGATTTTGATGATTGAGAGAATGCTAGACAAATTCAAGATGATGGATCAGTTAAAAAGATAAGACATGCTGAAACAATTGTAGGTGCTTGCTATAACTCATGACATTGTTGACCATCTTGTCTTATAGTGTACAAGAACAGTCAGGGTCTTCTTGTCAAGTTTTCTAGGCTGTTGGGTAGTTGGTGTTGAACTTAGGATCTTGAAAATTACAAAATTTTGGTTTGACGTTAACATATTTTGATATGAATATTTTTTAGAGTAAAATGTAACTGCAGATAAACTTTTCATTTCCCCTCTTCTGGGCTATTGGTGTGTTCTCTATATGGATTACTTCATAGAGTGTTTTTGTATAGCAGTTTATTGAAGGTGTTTGTATGACATCTTTTAAGGTTGTTAGAAGGCAATTTTGGACCAGCTTTAAAACAGTCTTGTAGCAGCAATTTAAAGTTTAAAAAAAAAAACCTTTAAATACCCCTTTCTAGCACATTGAAAACCTTTTGATGATGGATTTAGAGTAGGTTTGAATATTTAGTTTTGACAGTTATTTGAATCATTTGAAGAGCTAGAGCAATCTCCTTGGAGCGACTATTGAAGGATCTTTGATACCATCATTACTATGCCATTATTCTGGGACAATATATTAGAGTTCCTTTATGTTAGTGTAATTTTATTTTAAATTTTAACTTCCTATTACATTCTTTGAAAGATATATATGAACTAAAATTTCCATATATTTCACTTAATTATTGTTTTCCCCACTCCCCGGCGTTACTTTGCACCTCTCGGTGCAAATGCTAGTTACATAGTCATTACAAGAAAGACCTACCTAGTTACACTCTTCAACATTATAACTATATATAATTTTGATGTTTCTAGGTTGGAGATTGTACTATTTTCATTGGAGGATGCTACTATTGATGCGCACAAGGCTTTTGAGTTACTTGGTAGGATTCTCACAAAATTGGTTGTTGAAGGGATATTCTTTATTCAAGATATAACAAGGGAAATCAAGGATGGAGGAACATGGCCAGGAAGCTTATTAGAAACGAGGGGATTTTGAGGTATTTCTCAAGAAGAAAATTTCAAGGTAGTCTGCTCACAATTTTAATGCCTGATCAATTTTGTGGTTTATTTGGATCTCTCATGTTGACTAGTGAATGGTTGGTTAGTTTTTAGCTCGTGCTCACATTTGTTGGTTCCTGAGCACTTTATAACAAAAATAGGCAAAGTCAAACAACACAAATGGTCCACTAGCTCTTTTTTCATTTGCTAATATTATAATGAAGTTTTATTAGAGACATTGTTTGTTTGTTTATTTTGATTAGAAAAGGGTTTGCTCTTGGTTTTATGTGATTTTCAATTTATCGTATGTAGCATGTTGAGAAATGGGAAATAATAACGTGACATTTATTTTGCATAAATTGATGTTAAAGGAAAATTGCTTTTACATTGTTGATGTTAAGGTATATGTTGTATAAACTATTTATAGTCTAATTTATATTATATTCTAGTGTTCATTGTTTTTCATTTCTTACAGTGCATTATATTTTCTTTTGTTTTCAGAAAATGAAATCAGTATTGATGGTAAGAAGCATGAATTGAAAAAAGAGAAGAGCAAAAACATTGGAGCGACAAATGCAAAAAGAGAGGAGAACTGGTTTGGTGATACTCTTAGAACCAATATCTCGCATAATATAAAGACTGATGATCAAGTCTTAAGAGTTGGTGAATTCACCTGTAATGCCTTGACAACACAACGATAATGTTTTGAAGTGATGAAACATCATTTCATGTGTAAATTGTAGTCCAACTAATATAAAGTTGGAAACTCATATTGTAATATTTTAACATTTCATATAATATAATTTATGTGGTCGAAATTATTTATAGTTGCACTTGATGTTGTTTAGTATTGTAATTAAAATATGCGACTTTGTGTTTTTAGAATGATTATTAATGAAATGCATATAAACTACTAAATTAGTCGTTTATATAATGAATAAATGACTATTGCAAATGATAAATTTGTGACTACAAATGATGACTAAATTTTGCATATATACGACTATTAGTAGCTAATTTACAGTATCTTATAACACGACTAAAATTTAGTCACATTTCTTCGGTCATTAATTGTTTTCAAACAATGACTAAAATTTGCATATATATGACTATTAGTAGCTAATTTACAGTATCTTATAACACGACCAACATGTTGGTCATAGTTCTTTGGTCATTAATTGGATTTCTTGGGTGATCATATAGTAATATATTTTGTTGTGTATCTGGTCATTAATTGTGACATTTAATGACCAAATCAAAGATCAAATCAACGACTAAATGAATGACTAAATCAGTGACCAAATGAATGACTAAATCAATGACAAAATGAAAGACCAAATGAATGACTAAATCAGTGACGAAATGAAAGACCAAATGAATGACTAAATTAGTGAACAAATCAATGACTAAATCAATGACCAAATCAATGACCAAATATACAACTAGATGACAAAATTGAGATAACCAATTAATTACTAAGCTAAAAACGACCAAAAGTTGGTCGCGTTATAAGATACTGTAAATTAGCTACTATTGGTCACCGATCGAAAAATAGTCGTTTATATGCGAATTTTAGTCGTTTTTTTAGTAACAAATTAGCCATTTTGTACTAGTGGATGCTTAATATTGTCATTATAGTTTGAATATTTACACAGCATGATATGAATGGCTCAGATGAGTATAATTTAGATGTTCATTATATATTATCTTAATTGATAGGATATATGTTGTGTTAGAAATTACACGGGTGCTTTGTTTGATTGCAGGACTAAGATTTGGAGCCGGTGAAGAAAGACTCTTGCTTCACTGCCTGGTGTTCTCCAAGGGACTCCGAGATCATCAAAGAGGTAATTTTCTATCGCATTTCGTCAAGTTTTTTTAAGTTAATATGAACATGTATATGCCATATTTGTGAAATGTAAAGCTAATCTTACTGTCTGCCTCGGGCACCGGAAAGCCCTGAGAGGGATATATGATAACCAACAACCCAAGCATTTTACCCTATAGCAGAATTGGCGACTCCGCTGGGGAGTTTTCCCCATAGTTTCTGGACTATTTCTTTCCTCCTATTTTCTCTCCTCTGTTCACAGATCCTTCAGACCAGTACTTATGCCTAGTAAACATTCTAAAAGCTCGCAGAGTTCAATCCTGTTTCTGTTCAACCATCTGAAGAATTTTTCCCTGGATAACGCTACACCTGTAGTTTCTCCAGTGCGTTATAACGTTGGCTCTGCTTAAGAACAGTGCGTTAGTCTCTGGATTAACGTTGTCTTTACTCAGAGACAGTGCGTTACTCAGCCAAAACTTGTTGTTCACCACCATGATTGTGTTTTAGCTGCAGAATTTTTTGGCCATCAGTATATCTCCTTGACTGAATCCCTGCGCTTTTTTACTAAGCTGGCATTTCTGTTTGTTTACTCTTGTTTGAAAAGTTAGTGTCAAAAGCATTTAATTTTTAGAGAAGAATTTTTCTTTAGTTTTTTCTGCATCTAGCTGAGTTAATTATGAAATTTTCAGTTTATAGACTGTTAAGAAGAGGTAGATAGAAGTCTGAATCTTTAAAGTTGAACTGAGTTATTTGAATGTTAGTGCATGGATGTTGAAAATAAACCTCTCCTTGTAGAAATACTCTTCATCGAATTGAATATTTAGAGCATTTTTTGCATGGTTTCTTGAGTCAGAGTCTCATCACATTTCATATGTCCACTCCCCCTCCGCAAGACTAATAATCAAGTACACTAAGAATCAAGTGATAATAAAATCAATCAACTCTTTTTTTTTTGAACTCACACAAACAATAGTTCAGGCTAGGATCTTGGGTTAGGAGCAGTGAGAAAACTACCCAAGATCTCAAAACTTGAAACTAGAGTCATTAATGAGCGAAATCCTACTGCACTCATATTATCGGGACCATTCCTTTACTGGAGCTCAACGCGAGACAACACTTGGGTGCACAAGAAGGTAGCACACCTTCGACTGCATCCGGTGGGTGTGTTATATATTAGGGTTCCCTTCAGGGATGTCAAAACTAGATCGGGGATCTAGGTATTCTACCCATATAGCACACTGTCCTTGACCATGGACCCCCCTGATGATGTCTATGATTTGAGGTATCTTTAGTGGCCATACTTTTTAGGGAGTTACACAAGGTGAATGGGACGGGCTGTCCTGGTACCTGAAATAGACAGACCCACTCTGTCTTCGGTCTTTAGGAGGGTACTCGTCTTCATGAGAGTGCTTAAACCTATCGTCTGAGGTTCGGGCGAAGCTCTAGAGTGACCGTAACTGTACTTTCGACCAACCCTCTCTGTATACTATTGTGATACTGGATTTCATCACTAGCAAATGGTAGTACTCAGAAAAGGCACCCTATTATGGCTGCTTGCTGATTGATTTTAGAGAGTCATTTTTTCTTTTCCTTTTTTAGGTGTGTGGTTACTGTCACTGATACTTTATAATACATCACAATTTATTAAAATTTGTTAAAATTAAACAGGTCACCGTGGCGTCCCCTGACCCACGCCATCTATCTAGACGATAGCAAGGTCTACCTCCTCTAACTATTGAGGAAGAAATGAACCTTGGTGAACTTGTGCCTTCTACAGAAGAGTAGTCTCCACTGACTAATATTGATTTTCACATAGCCTCATATCATCTGGAATTTATGGAGGACCCTTTCACTGAAGGGGTTGTACCTCATTACAATCCTCCACTCACTGATCCATTGGGGCCTATGATAATTCAGATTCCACCACGCCAAGATATGGCTTCGGCCGAACAAACATCCATTTCACCACCAGCATCCACTAGGTCAATGCCAATGGCAACCATCTCAGGTTCGCCACCATCCTCCCTGCCGGTGGTCAGTTCTATGCCATCACTAGGTAACCCCAGTAGTCAACATATACCTACTCCCAACCCTATGGTCATCACAACTGTCAGTAGCTTACCGAATCCTTCGGCATCTACTTCTATTGTGACCACGTTGGGACCCACGGTAGCTCCTCCCACAAGTATGACTACTTCGGTGCCTTTTAGCAACCCTTTTGGTTGGAACCCTCTACTGAGTTCAAACCCCTTGGCCACTATACCAGGGGGCAGTGTCACCAGCACTCAGGTAGCAGGGAACATTTCGCTTCCCCTACAATCCTTAGGAAAAATGGGACAACCTATTGTCAATACTTTTCCCTTAAGTGGTTAAAATATAGGTGTAGGGCCTATGCCGTTGCCAAACTATGCAAGTAGTAGCATGCCTCCGGGAAACTCTATTGCATCCATTTGGACTAACCAACCCCAACCTCCATCTAGAATGGGAGGGCACTTTTACATTAGGGCAACCAACCATTTGCCCTGCAATACAATATGCCCTATGGACAACAACAGTATGTCCCTACTCCTCCACCTATCGGAAATTTTTATCAAAGTCCCACTTATCCTTTTGGTAACACATTGATGGGAGGACCCTATGGTCCAAGTAGTCAACCCATACTACCTTGGTTAGATTCAGGAGAAAATCCACAATTGCCATTTTTGGCAGCTTTGGACATCCCCGATATCCATAAACTGACTAACGACCCCATCAATCACAACCCGCTTTGGCCTCCTGTACCGCATAAGATTCCTTATGACATCCCGAAGTTCGACGGGAAACAAGGGGACGACCCAGCCGCACACATCACTACCTTTCATCTATGGTCTATATCCAATTCCATGGTGGATGATAGTGTCCGGCTTCGACTCTTTCCCCGCACCCTCACAGGCAATGCCGCCAAGCGGTACATAGAATTTCCACACGCCGCCATCAATACTTTTGGTACTTTAGCGAGGGAGTTCCTAAAGAACTTCCAATTACCGATTAGAGTAGAAACCGGAACGAAATTGTTAGCATCGTTGCGCCAAGACACCGCCACCCACATCTCTGATCATACTCATGAATGGAGACATAGGAGGAGGCTAGTCAAAGCGCCAATACCAGATCATCTCTTAGCCAATTGTTTTTGCAAGTCTCTTTTACCCCACATCTCTAAAGACATTGGCCTTTCTGGTTCGGTCACAAAAGATCAATGTATTTTCCGTGCCCAGCATTTGGATTTAATCTATTCACAATCCAGCACGCTATATGATCTGCTCCCCCATGCCCCTGGTAACCCAAATCCTCCGGCCACTCAGAAAACCAGAGCACATGCCGACAGTCTCGTTGGCACAATCTCCAGTGTTGCCATAAACAGTCTCGGGGGCAACCCTCCCAGCCATCTTCGGCTGCCACCGCCCCTCACCAAACGACTACTCTTCCTACTGTTGAGGTGAATTCTGTGCAAACCTCACAAAAGACTAGCGGGAAAAATAAGAAGAAAAATAAAAAGACATCTTCTTTAGAAGAGCAGTCGGATAATCAAAATAACCCTAATCAGAAAAACACTGCCAAAAATGACAAAGGGAAGGATAAACCCATGAAATTTCCTTGCAAGATCTGTGTGGAGGACCACTTAACATACAAATGTCCTCGGCTGTAGGAATGCACCGATTTTATTGCCAACAAGGATTCTGGGTGAACACCTACCGTTCTTCATAATCCTTTCCCTAATGAACAACAGCAACATCAACACATGGTTGACAACTCGCCACAACCCCATCAACGAGGCAACGATGGTTCACATCCTTCCGACGAAGGATCATCTGCCATTTACGACATTGAGAGTGTTGAGCTTCAAACTCGAGCCAAGCTTTATGGAAATCCTACCATAGATGCTCAAGAACCTAGAACTAGTTCAAATACACCGCCGCCCAACGATTTGTATATCGAACGGCCTACTGCTGAACCCGTGATTCATCCCCCCAAAGGGACACTTCGACGCACGACTCATAACACCTCTGCACGTGCAGCCCAAAACTACAACATTGTAGAAGATTTGGCGCAGGCACCGTCAACCATGTCTGCTCTTAAAGTATTACAGACCTGTCCAGCACAAAGGAAAGCCTTGCTTTCGGCCATTGGTGGAATAGACCCCTAGGATTCCATGCTAGCTATATTTGATATGGAAAAGGATAAACCTCGCCTCTCACACCAACTTGCATTCCAAGTGCAAGTTGTGTCGAAAGGGAGACCAATCCATCGCACTGTCATAGACGAAGGTGCTTCGACCTGCGTTATGTCACAAGCTTGCTGGGTCAATTTAGGTTCTCCTACCCTCACCCTGCCATTGAATTCCCTCAAAGCTTTCGATGGCCACACGTTCTTCCCAAAAGGATACCTTGCTAGCTTTCCCATCACTCTGAGTGGGAAAATGGTAAACATGGACGTTGAAATCGTAGAGTGCCATCTAGACTATAATATATTGCTTGGTCACAGTTGGTCTTATGCCATGACTGCCATTGTATCTTCGGTCTTCCGACTCATCCTATTTCCATTGGATGGGAAAATAGTCATAGTGGATTAGCTATCCTTCTGTACCCCTGATTATGCCACATTACTAAGTAGCACTGTACCCCTAATAGGAGGCTTTCCTGACTCTTACGTCAATATCGGTACCGGTCTTTTGAAGGCATCTTCCCTACTGGGTTGTTTTCCTCTCCCGCCGCCATTGATCCCAAACACGGTTGCAATGATATCCACCACTTCGGATGGCTCTATCGACCCATGGATCATTCCGGAAACTTCAAACATTGATTCCTACAGAGATCAGATGCCGCTCTCACCGGCCGAGTTGGCTTACCAAGCCATCCAAACCGCATCTGAACCCTCCACTACTATGGCTTCGACCAACGGTACAAATCTCCCACCCATAACCATTCTCTCTAAGGATCTTTTCAATGAAGTCTTGCCTACAGACGAAGCTATTCGAGAGATCATGTCTCTAGAAGAATGACCTTGGGGAGAGTTTCGCCATCGCGCTTCGATGATTGACTCAGAGGCGATAAAAACCGAAATCCCATCCTTTGGCCAACCTGAGGTAGTCCCCTCTGCTTATACAGTTGTTCAAGCTATCGATTCAGAAGGGAACATGGGTAATCTTTCCAAGATAATACTCATTGATATCTCAGTCAAAACGAGTATCATGGAAAATATTTAGATTGGAGCCGACTGCAATCCTAAGGAAATTGCGTGCTTCACATCCATTTTCAAGGAATTCCGCGATGTGTTTGCTTGGTCTTATGACGAAATTCCCAGCATAGACCCTTCTATTGTCGAGCACGAAATCAAGATCTATGACAATGCTAAACCAGTTCGGAAACGACTCAAACCTGTCCGCCTGTGCAAAGCAGCCGCCATCAAGATTGAGGTAGAAAAAATTTTAAACGCCGGTTTCATCTATCTCGTTCCTTTAACAAAATGGGTTTCCAATCTGGTTCCCGTTGATAAAAAACAAGGCACCATTCGAGTTTGTGTCGATTATCGCGATCTGAATGCCGCTTGTCCTAAAGACAATTATCCTACATCGTTCATTGATCAAATTCTCGACGATTGTGTCAGATGCGAATCTTTTTCCTTCATGGATGGATTCTCGGGCTATAACCAGATTGCAATCATAAAAAGACGACCAGCATAAAACTGCTTTCATCTGTCCTTGGGGCACATTTGCATATCAAAAACTCCCATTCGGTTTGAAGAATGCTATAGCAACCTTTCAATGGGCTGTGGACTACGCTTTTCACGACATTCGACATATTGTACAGGCTTACTTGGATGACCTTCTGGCCCATTCCAAGAAATGACATGATCACCTGGCTCATCTAAGAGAAATTTTTTCTAGGTGCAGATTCTACAATATACGTTTCAATCCTCATAAATGCGTATTTATGGTTGAGTCAGGACGTCTGTTAGGTTTCATTGTCTCCAAGCATAGGATTAGGGTTGATCCCAATAAGGTTAAGGCGATTTTTGAATTGTCGGCACCACAATCCATCAACTCCAACGTTTGCAAGGGAAGGCAAACATTTTGTGTCGTTTCATCATTAACTATGCCGATATGACGAAAGGATTTATGCGATTACTGAAGAAAGGAACACTATATTTGTGGGATGACCAAGTTCAATGGTCATTTGATGCTTTAAAACATGCACTTGTTTCAGCCACACTCCTTAGTGCCCCCGATTACTCACGCGACTTTCTCCTCTACCTAGCAGCCTCACCATCCTCACTTGGAATGGTTTTGGTTCAAGTACACGATGAAGACAGTGAGCATGTGATATATTATTTGTCCAAAGGTCTAATCAGTCCTGAATTACGTTATTCACATGTGGAGAAACTTTCTCTAGCGGTAGTTTTTTCCGTCACACGACTTCGACACTATATATTGTTGCGAAAGACTACGGTCATTGCTTTGGAGAACCCCATGTGACATATCTTGTCTAGAAAAATTATTGGAGGAAAATATTCCAAATGGATCATAATCCTCCAGCAAATTGATTTGGTTTTCACGGTTGCCAAAGCAAAGAAATCCCTCGTCTTCGCCGAATTATTATCAGATCTTCCCCGAATCGACCCAGGAGAAGTAGCTCATGATCCATTTCCTGATGAATCTGTATACTTGGTTGATTCTTCGGACCCATGGTATGGAGAAATTTTGGTCTATCTACAAACCCAACGCTTCCGCCCAACTCTCACGTCCGACGACCATCGTTGTATCTGCCACCAAGAAAAGCACTACCTCATGCTAAACGATACACTATATCGTCATGGTGTTGATACTATTCTCTGACGTTGTCTCACTTTCGATGAGGCAGAACACGTTTTGAATGACTGCCACGCAGGGGCATGCGGTGGTCATCTTTCGGGCATAGCTACTGCCCAAAAAATCTTGCACGCAGGTTACTATTGGCCCACTTTGTTTAAAGACTATATTGCAGAGTTCCAGAAGTGTCATCCCTGTCAAATTTTCAAAAAGAAAATGTGCGCTCATCCTGCCCCCCTTCACCTGGTTATCTCCATTGGTCCTTTCGCTAAATGGGGAATTGACTTCGTCACCTGCAATCCCACTTCGGAAAATGGACACAACTACATCGTGGTTGCAGTCAACTACTTTATAAAGTGGGCAGAAGCCCTTCCCACTTTCAAAGCCGATGGCGAAACCACCACTCTTTTCCTGTTCAATCAATTAATATGTCAGTTCGACGTACCCCTATCTATTTTCATAGATCATGGATCCCACTTCCAGAATCACATGATGACCGAATTAACATCCATGATAGGTTTCTGTCAAGATCATTCTTCATCTTATTACCCTCAAGCTAATGGTCAAGTCGAAGCCGTAAATGGCGTCCTCAAAACCATGATTTGTCGATTGGTTGGAAACCATAAAATCACTTGGCATCGGAAGTTGTATTCCGCGTTATGGGCGTACCGAATGTCAGTCAAAACTGCCACAGGCTTCACACCATTCCAACTTTCTTTCGGCATAGAGGTAGTACTTCCAATCGAGTGCGAAATTCCATCACTCAAACTTGCCGTTGAACTCCTGCCCAGCACCATTGCCACAAAAGAGCACTTGCTCTCACTCGATCATTTGGATGAAACTCGTCGAGATGCTACACTAGCACTCGAAGCTCACCAGTGCCGATTCAAGGCTTAATACGACAAATCTGTCAAGCCTCGTTCTTTCCAAGAGGGCGATCTAGTTCTACTTTATGATCATAAACATGACCTCTTGGGGGCAGGAACACTCCAACCATTATGGCTTGGTCCTTACATCGTCACTAAAGCCCTCTCAAAGGGAGCTTACGAACTTCAAGACTGTAATGGAATTCCACTCGCGGAGCCCCGCAATGGGCTCTACTTAAAGAAGTATTTTGCCTAGTTTCGCACTAGGCATATGCTTTGTAATTTTATGTATATAAGTTTTGCTTATTATTTTGACGTCTCTGGATGTTTTTTTTTGGTTTTCGCAGTGTTTTTCTCATGAACTCTTTTTCTTTCACACAGATGCCGCCACCCTCTTTATCATACGTCGGATATGCGGATGGTGCTAGTCGTCACACTAGACGCATTGCTTCAGCTGCTTGGGTTCTCTACACTCCTGAGTCAGACCTCCTTGGTTCTGGGGGAATTTTCCTAGGTAGCACCACCAATAATGTTGTTGAGTACATGTCAGTGATCCAACTCCTCACGGAAGCAGCCTCTTGTGACATCTCCAATTTAGTGGTCAGGTTAGATTCCCAACTCGTCGTTATGCAGTTAAACAATCACTACTGTGTCTGTCGTCCAGTCTTGTTGCGTTATTTTTTAAGAGTACGACTTCTAGAACGTCATTTTCAAACAATTACATTTGAGCACGTTCCTAGAGAATTTAATACATTAGCCGATTCTTTGGCAAACTATGTATTAGATTGGCATTTGTCACATTTACTATAAAAGATTTACTCATGAGTATACATATTTTTATCCCATTTAAAATACATAAAAAACTATAAAACACAAAATCACAAAAAATTATGTGTATATATATATGTTATGTCAAGAACAATAGTTACATCAAAAAATCTTCCCAAACTTGGGTGTTTTACAAAAATTTGGCTACACTAACCCACGCTCAGACACTAATACATCCGCTCTACCAGCTAGGCCTGATGATCATGGTAGCATACAACTGCTCTAGATATCCTCCTCAGAGGCACCAAGTATCTCTCTGGCACACTGACGATATGCCGCTGTAAACAAACTGGAACCTCTCGCATAGGAAGGTGTGGTATGCCCATACTCAAACCCTCCAAGTTTCTGGAGAGTTCATGTAAAACTTGAGCATCATCATCCTCACTGGCTTCCGCATCATCTGATGGTGTGACAGCCCTAGGGAACTGCAGTCCTCGCCGTGCATAGCGAGGGACCCCAACTGGCTGAACAGGTGCCACATCTGTGTCAAGCAAACAAGCGCTTCATGTCAAAACATAATTTTCACCCTGTTCTTAACAAAAAAATTACATAAACATTCAAAAGACAAAAAATAAGTACATATTTGAAATACACTAATCATTTCCTTCTTACCATCGAGCCCCCACTAGGTGCCAAGGGGCAACACTAACTCCGGATTTCCTGTGAAGTTCATCCCTGCATAGGGATAATCCTCGATCATAATAATCTGTGAGTTAAGCCAATTGAAAAATCCATCATCAAAACAGTGGCGGACAGGACCCTCTCCAGTCCGTGGAAGCAAAACGGCCCACCGAGCCTGCCTCGGCTCACGTGGACCCAATGGTGCTGTAACGATCCTGGGCCTCATCAGTGGTATCTGCTCCAGTATGAAAGATACAATCAGTGTACCATACCCAAACTCTCTCTGGGTACGGGTCTTACATGCGGTAAGCTCTGCTCGGACCCGACGGACAACTCCATCACACTAGTCAGAAACCTGAGGTTGCATATAGTCTAGGGCTAGGAGCATCTGGGCCTTGGTGGCCACATGCTGGCTCTTGGCACCTGCCAAGCGAACAATCATCCATAATATAGACTGCAACGGTCTCAAGGTCACCTGGGCGATCGGTATCTGGTTTCTCATAGCCTGAGTGTCACGTATGCAATGTGCACGAATCAGATCAGTAGTGGAACGTGGGTCAGCTTTGGACCCCGTCAAGTTGGGCCTCGCCCCACGACATGATAGGCCGGTCAAAAAGTACACATCATCCTTTTCGATTGAGAGCTCATTGCCCCCAATCCGAAAGCCATGGTGGCGTTTGTCCCACTGTTGGATTAGCCACCTCAGGAGGTCCTCTTGGCCCCTCATCAGTTCTAAGCGAGCATACTTTATCAATCTGCATCTACGAAGAGCCATCAAGCTTGTTGCATCCGTCACCATCTCTCGTTCTTCTCGCTCATGTTCACTCTCTTGCCAGATACTCATGATTAACAGCTGAATACCTGAAAATGCAACATTTTCAACCGATCAAAACTTGCTTAGACCACTTCAAAATAGCAAAAATCGAGTTGCTAGAAAACACGGTGCGCCTAACGCTGTCTCTCGTACAAAACAGAGTGCGCTAACGCGGCCTCATTTTACGGGTTTTGCGTTTAACGCGTCTGTTATAATTCTGACCCGCGTTAGGCACAAACATTTTTCTAGGGCCTCGAAATTTTCTAATTTTGAACCAGCAAAAAGTAACAAAAAGACAATTAAATGATAGCAGGAGGTTCGAGCTCTTACCTGGATCTCGCGGGAAGAAAAACCGTTGCCCGAATTGACCGTAATCATCAGCTGAAGATTTCACCCCTTTTTCACCCCAGAGCTCTTTCACAGCACAAAACAGTGAAAATGGAGGACTTCCGACCTTCTTATAGCAAATTTTGGGGCATGACTCTCTCACACTAGTTGGCAAAAGTCGTGAATTCTTGCTACGTATGTGTCACAACTATTGAGATTTGGTACTGATGTCCTGATGAGTGATCAAGATTTATATGCAGACATACTCATGTTATATCGAGCATTCTTTTTACGGTATTTTTCTTGCTCGTTAATCTGAAAAACCTCGAGTTCCCTTCTTCGGACTTGTTAAAATTATATGAAGTTGATATCGAGCGTTCTTTTTATGGTCTTTTTCTTGCTCGTTAATCCGAAAAACCTAGAGTTCTCTTCTTCAGACTCGTTAAAATCATGAAGAAACACTGAGCATTATTTTTAGGAACCTTTTTCTCGCTCATAAAACTGAAAAAACCCCGAGTTGACTTTTTCGGGCTCGTTAAACTACCACAACAGAGAGAAAAGAGCCATTCTTTTCCTCTTTTTCAAAATCTCTTTAAACCGAAAAAGTAATCGAGTTTTCTCCGCGTGACTCGTTAAAATTTCACGGAGGGCACCGAGTTTTTCTTTGTTGGAATCGTTAAAATTTCACAAAGAGTATTGATTCTACTCCATCTCCTCGTACTCATAACAAAATGAGGTAGACGTCCATCGAACATAGATTTCTCACTTTTCCAGCTTCAATGGACTAACTCACGGAAAATGAACTATTTTGTGCTTAGTATTACCCCTTTGCCGTGCCCGGTTATCAAGACATGACAAAGGTACCCCAACGGAGTTGTATTTTATGATATTTTTCAGACTCTCTAAACATGAAAAATTCACCAAGTTTACCCATCTAGACTCGTGAAACCTAATCAGAAGGGGCATGGAGTTGTCTTTTATGATATTTTTCAGACTCTCTAAACATGAAAAGTTCACCGAGTTTACTCGTCTGGACTCATTCAACTTAATCAGACGGGGAAAAATTTGGACAAAATGGATACTACCTCTATTACATTTCAGAAAAGGTCGATTTGGCAGCAAAATTCTTGAACATGGTACTTCCCAGAAAACTCTTTCGCAGTTAGCCAAACCCTACCATCCATGAGTATTAGCCTTCATTTCCCAGTGTCCCTGCACCGGTAAAATCCTAACACACTCTTTGGTGTTCAACAAGCTTCAACTGCCTAGTACCCTGTTAGAGTGCCTCCTATTGTTCAAGCAGATCTTGCTATCTACTACTCCTGTTATCAACCAAACTGCTCATTGTGCCAGAAATTATTTGTCGTCCGACATCCCCATTCACTCTTCATTATCTCAATCATAAACAAAATCAGTTGGTTTCTATTTCGTGTTGACTGATGTGGGACGCCTCAGTGCCTACCTTTCAACAAATCTCTTCCTATCGACTTCAACATATTATCTAGGAAGTTGATCCAGAAACCCATCAGTACCCAGATACTTGCAGACATCAGTGGCAGGTAGTCTTGTGTTTGATCAAGGGTTTTCATCATTGGCTTCTGGTCGAATAATTCTATGAGTGTTCGACTTCAACTCATTTTTCACACTCGCTAGATTGTACTGTGCATCTTAGGGACAATCATCATTATCGGTGGCCACCTTCGCGTCTGTTAACAGTTTTCATTATTGACTGGTAATCAGACAATTTCTCACATGTTCGATGACAAATCCTTCAATCACATGTTGAGAAATATGCATTTTAAGTGAATCGGCGGTCAAGACCTTGGGGCAAAGGCTACATCATTAAAGTTGTGTTTCCTTCCCCAAGCTGCGATATTGTTTATGGAGACAGCTTCTTCAGCCTGATCCTGTTATGACAGACACTTCCACATTGTTCTTATCAGTGGACAGATTCTTCATATCTCTATTCTAGAGAAATCATGTTGTTTAAGCTACTGAGCATGGGAATGCCCGACTCAAGGCAGATACTATATTTTCTGACATACGTTTTTGTTTCAGGTCTTCCTCAATCTTTCAATCTCTTTATCTCTACACAAAGTATAAAGTATTTTGGCCATCGTCTTCGTCTCTGACCTCACACTTTAGGGGGGATCTGTTATAGGTCAAAATATCTCCTCATCAGCTCAGAGGAGAAGACAAATATGGAAGGAATACAAAGACCTAAAGTAAACCTATTTCTGCCAAGGTAACTCCTTTCTATAACAAATCAGGAGTGTTATAACGCATAATACAAGTGAATGTGTTGTGTTAGTGGCTAGGGCAACTCTCTTTTT
>JAXQQM020090237.1:0-37511 GCA_034641835.2 Pinus albicaulis
CTCTGCAATCCATAGGCAATGCCCTCGGCAGGTATATTGACCAGGCCCCGAGAAAGGATCAATTATCCTGTGCACGCATCTGTGTGGAAGTTGATCTGGAAGTCGAGCTCCCTGAAGCCATCAATCTCTCGGTGGCAGACTGGTCGCACATTCAGGAGCTTGATTATGAACAGCTGCCTTTTAAATGTCGACACTGCCATGAATATGGGCACTTTGCAAGATATTGCAAAAAAAAAAATGAAGAAATAGCAGAGAAAGAAAAAGGCGAGCAGTGGAAGCAAGCAAAAAGGACAGCAAACAGCAGGCAAAACAACAAAAACAAAGGAAAAGAGACAGGGAATAAAACAGGGCAAGAAGGAGCAAGCAATCAACCCAATGGCAGCAAGGAAAACAATAGCATTGCTGGAGACAAAAGCCCCTTCGAATCCCTCATCCCGCCGTCAGATCCTCCAGAGGTCGAGCAGGAAGATCCTCCACAGTTGAAAAATGCAGACAGTCAAGAGAAAGGTATCACTCCAAACCCAAACTCTAGCAATACTTCTTCTCCTTCTTATGCTGACATTATAAAACAAAAGAAGAAGATTCTAGAAAACACATGCTCATCTGATGAGGAAACCTTCGAAAGGCCATCTAAAAAAGTAGGAAGAAGAACAAACAAGGAAACAAGGGAAGAAGAATCAGAACGGGAGAAAACCCTAGGCAGTCAAACTACCATTGAAATTTCCATTGGGAGAAACACAAGACCAAGGGCGACCAAGGGAGGTGCTCCCACCCAATCAAGCGGTAAATGATGCAGCTGGTCTCTTGGAACTGCAGGGGTTTGGGTAATCCCAATAAGGCAGATGCTATCAAAGATTTACTGAAGATGGAAACAGCGGACATCCTTATGCTCCAAGAGACCAAAATAGAAGGGGAAACCCTTCTAAATACTAGCACCATAAAATGGAAGTATGATTCAGGAAAGGCAGTTAGTGCAAGGGGTTCGGCTGGAGGTATTGGTACATTTTGGTTAAAAAACTCCTACACATTAGAACAATCTTCTGAGACCCAACATTGGATCTTCACAAAGCTGCGACACAACGCAAGTAACCTCTCCCTTGCCCTGTTCAATTTGTATGTCCCTGTGCACTATGAAGAAAAGAGAGAGTGCTGGAGGTCTCTCTTGGAATATATAGAGCAGAACAACCCCAAAAATATGATCATAGGTGGTGATTTGAATATAATTCTGGATATCACAGAAAAAAGAGGAGGGAATTACTCAAGGGACCCTTTTGTCAATACAGTGGGAAATCTGATTCTGCAGTGGGATTTAGTTGATCCCAAACCCATGAAAGGCAAATACACATGGACTAACAACAGAACAGGAGTTAATCATATCTCAGCTAGGCTTGATAGATTCCTAATCAGCAGCTCCTTAATGATGGACAACAGAATAGTCTTGTCCAAGATTCTCCCAAAGCTTACATCGGATCACAAGCCAATCCTTTTATGTCTAAAAGAAGAAGAAGACCTAGGCCCCCTCCCATTTCGCTTTAATCCTCTCTGGGCAGGCAAGGAAGGCTTTTATGAAACAGTACAAACAGCTTGGTGGGCAGATGTTCTCAGTTCCCCAAGCTATGTGTGGGAACAAAAAATGAAAAATACAAAAAAAGCTCTTAAAGATTGGATAAAGCTTCCCAAGCACACCCCCACTAGTCAGAGAAAGGAGGCTGTTCTGTTGTTGGAAGGATTACAATTTGAAATGGAGGAGAAGGATCCCTCCCCCACAGACTTAGCTGATGAAAAATCTGCCCAAAGGAATACCTACTGTTCCTTTAGAAACGAAGAAGAACACTGGCGCTTAAAGTCTCGAAGTCTGTGGCTCAAATCTGGCGATAGAAATACCACTTACTTCCATAGACAGTGCAGGGCACGCCTGTCACGCAACCATATAGCAGAAATCACCAACTCTAATGGACAGGTGTATAAAGGTTTTACACAAATCAAAGAAGCAGCTGTTAACCATTTTCAGAACCTTCTAAGGGCAGAAAGAAATGGGACTGAGGAGGATGCATTAGAGTTTCTCTCTACCATCCCAAATTTGGTCAATGTGGAAGAGAATGACTCTTTGATGAGCCCAATCACAGAAGAAGAGATAACAAACATAGTCTGGTCCATGGAACCAGACAAAGCTCCAGGGCCTGACGGTTTCTCAGTGCATTTTTATAGAATATGTTGGGAGATTATCAAATCAGATCTCTTCAGAATGATAAGAGGTTTCATGAGGAAGGCTAAAGTGGGTGGAGGTATAAACTCAACCTTCCTTGCTTTAATCCCCAAGGATTCAAACCCTAGCTCCTTTGACAGATATAGGCCGATCTCTCTCTGCAATTCATCTTATAAAATAGTAGCCAAACTTCTGGCTAACAGAATGAAGCCTCTTCTACAAAAGCTCATCTCTCCGGCCCAAGGAGGATTTGTCCAAGGCAGACAGCTTCTAGACAATGTAATTCAAATTCAAGAAGCCCTGCATTCCAGTCAAAGCAGGAAAGAACAAGGTATGATAATCAAATTGGACATGTGCAACGCCTTCGACAGAGTTAATCGCTCTTTTCTGTTTAGGGTCCTTGCAGCCTTCGGATTCAAACAAGAATTTATAAATCTCATCAAAGCTTGCACTGAAAACATCTGGATAGCCCCTATGGTGAATGGTAGACCAGCTAAGTTTTTTTTAGCTACTAGGGGTCTGAGGCAGGGCTGCCCTCTTTCCCCCTTCCTCTATATTCTGCTAGCTGATTCATTAAGCAGAAAGCTGTCTCAGGAGAAGCAAATTGGATCCATACCAGGGATAAGAATCGTGCAAGGAGTTGCTCCAGTGAATCATGCGCTCTTCGCTGATGATTCCCTCCTCCTCGGGGGCGCTTCCATGAGAATGGAAAATGCCTTCAAGAACATCCTTCAAAAGTTCTGTAGCATCTCAGGAGCGTTAATCAGCGAGAGGAAAAGTGCTGTCTATGGATGGAATATAGACCAGCATTCGATCGAGAGGATTGCCAGCGTTCTGGGGTTCAAAGGATATGTTGTGTGGGACAAAATCAAGTATTTAGGCCTCCCTTTGACGCTGGGTTCCAATCGCAATCACATGTGGGAGGAGGTGATCTCAAAGTTCAAGAAAAAAATAGCTGCGTGGGGCGGAGTGTGGCTATCTACAGGCGGAAAACTCACTCTAATTCGTTCTGTGTTATCAGCCATCCCAACATTTCAGGCCTCTCTGCTGATGGCCCCAAGGCAAATCGCTGATCAAATCACAAGTATTATTCGGAATTTTTTATGGAACGGAGGGAAGGGAAACAGTAATAGATTCCATCTTATTAACTGGGATACTTTGAAGCGCCCCTTTGCTGAGGGCGGGCTTCAAATCCGAGACCCACAGCACGCAAATCTTGCCATGGGCGTTAAACTCCTGTGGCAGCTCATTTCAGAGCCTTCGCACCAAGTCAGCCATCTATTAAAACAGAAGTACCTTAAAAACCAGTCGCTCTCCATCTTCAATCCAACGCTCGCTCCGAGAGGCACGCAGGCATGGAGGCTCTGCTGCAAAGGACTTGATTTCTTCAGATCACAATTGTACAAAATACCAGGGAACGGTAAAAACACTTCGTTGTGGAAAGACCGAGTCATGGGACACCCTCCGCTTTCAGCTATTAATGAAATTGCAGATTTAAGAGCCTGGCTATGTTCAAGAGGAATTCGTAAAGTTGAGGACATCGTTGAGTGGGATACCAACGGCAATTGGCAGCGTTGGAGACTGCCCATCATTCCAGAGCATCTTAAAAACCAGCTGAATACTTTCACAGAAGCCATTTCTGATTTTACTCCTGTGCACAGAGATGATGATGACTCTTGGGGATGGGGTAAAACAGGAGTTTACTCAGTCAGGCAAGGTTACCTACAGTTGCAAGGCAAAAAGACCTCTCAGCACCCGGAGACAGTGTGGAAGCAGATCTGGGAACCCTTCAGCATCCCCAAGATTAATTTCTTTTTCTGGACCTTATTTCATAACAAAATCCTGACTGGTGATAACCTGTGCAAAAGAAACATAGCTGGACCTCACCGCTGTGTGTTTTGCAAAAATGCCTTGGAAACCTCAGGACACATGTTCATCGATTGTGAGTACGCGCAGAAGGCTTGGACTAGCTTCTTGACTGGTTTGAACGTGATCCCTCCTGCTCATTGTTCGATTACTGACATGTTTTCGTCATGGAGAGTTCGTTATCCCCGCAACATCACTGAAAAATCACTCTGGCTCAAAGTGTGGACTGCAGCTCCAAAATATGTTTGCTGGAAACTGTGGCTCGCCAGGAATGACATCGTTTTCAATCAAAAAGAAACAACAGCAGAGAATGCTGCGGAACAGGCCAAGAATCTTCTTTTAGAAACATTAGGACATTCCACTGTAAAAGAAGATAGTTCCCTCCGTCAGGAAGAAAGGGCATGGCTGAATGGTTTCTCCCCCACGCCGAGAACTTTAGCAATCACTCGCCCAAAACAAAAGGAAAAATGGCAGATCAGAGACACCTTGGATAGCTTCCAGAAGTGGTGGAAAGCACAAGGTAAATGCACTATCTTCTTCGACGGAGCCTCGAAAGGTAACCCAGGCAGGTCTGGCGCTGGTGGGGCAATTTACCTCCCGAATGGGAGAAAGGAGGACTTCAGCTGGGGTCTTGGGATTAAAACCAACAATCAGGCCGAAGTCCTCAGCCTTTTAAAAGCGTGTCAACTGGCCAGAAAAGGAAACGCAAGAGACATCTTAATTTTTGGAGACTCTGAATTGTTGATAAAATCTTTAAGAAACAAAAAAGCGCCCAAGGATCTAGTTCTAAACAAGCAGCTCAAAAGAGTGAGCAGACTTCTTCAAGAATTCTCCACAGCCCAAATCTTCCATATCCTCAGAGATTTAAATACAGAAGCAGATATATTGGCAAATACAGGATGCACACTGGAAACGAGTATGATCAGCATAAATGCAGGGGCGCTGAAAATGGCAATTATTCCCTAAATGAGCAAGGCTTCCTTGCAAAAGCAGAGAAATGTAATGACAGAAACAGTGAATTGTAATACTTGATCTGGCTTTGGCCATATTTCTCCTTTAATAAAATTACTCGTTACAGTTAAAAAAAATATTAAAAAGATTTAAAATTTTGATTTGAAAATATCCGTGGAAGATTACAAAGTAATATACTTTTATTAACTATTATTTTAAAATATGTTATAATGTATTTTTTTTTGTTAATATGATTTAGTAGTTCTTTTACGATATGTTTATTTATTTTTTCTAACCCATGGGCACTTACACTTAAATATTATCCGTCATCCATGGATCTCATTGAATCTTGGTGATTGGATTATAAGTATCTCCTGTTAAAGAACAAGGTCTTCCAAAACCAAAAGCACTAGCCAAATTCAGTGATAGATTTTTATTTAAAGGAATTTAATAAAAAATTCCCTTATAAAAATGTAATATGTATAAATGTATTTTTATAATACGTATAAATGTTATGCATTTGTTAATCTTTATTGCATTAAATTAAAGCCTTTATGAAAAACACAAAGTAAAAAATATAGTTATGAAATTGGGATCTATATTACCTAGTTTGATTAATTTGTAACATTAATTATAATTATAAAATATAATTCTTGAAATTATAAGAAAAATAATTTAAGAAATGGTGTAAATATATGCAACAATTATAAAAACTTATAATTATGAATATAGAAATTAGTACATGTAATTGATGTTTAATTGAAGGGTTGGTAGTTGTTGGAGAGATCTTTTATGACCTAGAAGGACAAATAGAAGCATATAATTCATGGAATCTAGGTAAAACTTCTAATATTGAGGTTGAAATATATTCCCCCCTCGAAGGCATCAATCTAGCCTCACCATTTTTAATCAAATTTCTTATCATAAAAGACTCTAACAATACAATCCAACATCTCATTCTTGGAACTACTCCCCTAGACTCCAAGATAAACCTTATTCATAAGATAGTCATGGAAAGTCTAACCTCCTTCCCAAGCATCCAAGCTACACATGTGCTTAGGGATGTTAATTCAATGGTCGATAGATTGGCTACTAATCAAGCATTATTATTAGCCCCTAAAAAAATGCAAATTAATGGAATTGTTAGGGAGGCATTAATTCCATACTTAATGAAGTAAAAATTTGAACTTAATATTGTTGCAATGAAAGGCCATGCATGCTTGAATCATGGAAATTATTTAGTATATGGGAAAATCAAGGGGAGTGTTAAGTCGTAGTGGGGGAAAGAATATGCACAACATACTGGTGACTATCCAAAGCCTTTAGAGAACAGAGGAAGGCATCTAACGATTAATTTGGAGATCAAAATGACATAGAAGTGAAGAAATGAGAATTCCTTGTGCCAAGGTTTGGGGTAACCCTAAAAGGACATGAACATGACATTGCCCCCTCATCTAAAACACTAGTGGGAGATATTCATACCAAAATAGGATTATGACATATGGTATGTGGAAGGACAGAGAAATTAAATTCATAATTCGAGAAATGATGGCTCCAAGATGTCATGGATGGCATCTGATTGTTGGGAGTCAGTGATTATATTTCTTTGTCTCCAAAATTGTAGTATTGATTATTTCCAACCATGGATTCAGAAAGCGAGTAGAGTAATTGACACAACATGTAGTAGAGGGACAACTAGAAACCAAACAATGTATCAACAAATACCAAGTCAAGCAATTTGTATTGCTAAAATGGAAACCAAAAAAGGAAAGGAGAGAACCACAGGGAAGGAAGTAGAAGTGACATGGAAGGATGAGTGAATGGAAATCATGTTGATATGTGGGAAAGTGAATCAACTATTAGCTCAGGTGGACACGTTAAAAAGAATTTTATCTTCTTATTGTCAATAGATACAATATCTCATTATGGACATACAAACACTTCAAAAACAAATGAACAATGTATAGATCATTAGGGGAATTTTGAGGTCTAAAATGGACCTCCTAAGGAAATTATAACATAATAGTGGAAATAATAAAATTAGATTTGATCACATCATCAAATTTTAGAGGGAAAAAAAGAAAAAACTATTTTTTCAACTTATCTCCCAAAGTTTTTACTCAAATTTCGAGCAATGGTACTCTTTGGATACAAAATTTAATTCTTCATCCAAGGAGTATCTACGTTGAACACTTTCAATGGGTCCTACTACATGAAAAATGAGAAATACATGAAAAAACGTGATTGTAATCACATTGTTTGATGTATTTCTCATTTTCTTGTAGCAAGGTCCATCGAAAGTATGCAACATGGGTACTCCTTGGATGAAGAATTAAATTTTGCATCCAACGAGTACTCCCGCTCGAAATTTGAGTAAAAACTTTGGGAGACACGTTTAAAATACGAGTTGAAAAAATATTTTTATTATTTTAGTATTTTTTAATATTTTTATCCTTTTACTTAAAAAATGGTTAATCATCCCCCATGGTTGACATCATCATCTTGAATCCTATTGGTTCTTATAAAGTTTATTTTTTTTGTACATTTTTCTTACAAGGCTCATTTTAGACCTCAAAATTCCCCTAATGTGGGCAACAAGAAAGTTGTAAGGACATTGAGGCTCATATCTCCTCTATGAACTCAACACCTAATGCATTAACTGGATTGCATGACTTAAATTGAGTAGCATCAACATAGAATTTAATAAGCATAGATGATTAAAGAGAATTATTTGGTTTTAGTTAAGCATAATTCCAACAAAATTTAACATTTTAGTCATTTTCTACAAACAATATCCATACAAATATTATTGGAACCTAGTAGTAGGATAGAGGTATATAATTTTTTGTAAAATTAGCATATTTTTTGAAAATTTTATCAAACTTTTATACTTGAAAATCCAAAGGTATCACCATTGTGTATTTACATAGTTTTTATAATATTGTACCCTATCATTGTAAAAACGGAAAAACCAATGTGTAACTCATATAAAAATTATAATAATGGAAACATGAATGATGAATACTAGTAGTAAATGATATGTAAATCATTTAAAAAAAATTTAGTCATAAATTAAATGTGGTTAAAAATGAAGTGCAAAAATGGAGTTTTAAACTAAAAAAAAGGTAGTTGTGGATGTGTCAATATCAAAATGCAAAATTTCAAAATCAAATTTGAAAATGAGAATGTCAAATTCCAAAAGTGAAAATTCAAATTTCAAAAGTATCAAGATCCACTTTGAAATTTGCATAAGCACTAATATTGGTTTCCAAAATTGCAAAATTAAATTATGAAAATACTAATATCAAATTTGATTTTGGAATACTAAGATTTAATATTTGACACATTTTGAACCGTATTTAGAAACCTAAATTTTGAGATTGGAACACTAGTTTTGATCTATCTCTAAAGGGCCATAACTTGGAATTAGTTCAAATTTAACAGAGTTGGGGTTCTTTCGAATAATTTCAATATTTTATCATATTTCTTTTATAAGTGTTGGTATTTTCTAACACATATTTTTCCAACTAACCAACTATTATTAACTGTAAACTCACATATGCATTGATATTTACCTTTTTGTCATAGCTATCTTTAGCTAACACTGTGTCTCTTCTATTCTTCCACTTTCCATTGTTATATATTGATGACTTATTTGTGTACTATAAGATACTATTTCATGGTATTAGAGTGAGCACTTTGTACCCTACTAACTCTTATGATAGTGTTTTTAGTTCCCATTTCTTAGATGCTTTATGCTTAGTTTTGTAACTTTGGCTCATGTTGTTGTTGTTGGATTGGCTTATGATTACTCCCAATTCCATTTTATGTGAAGTGTTTAAGAATTTTACCTATTTGAGGGTGTGTAGCCTCAAATTTGTGGAGCACAAATTTTGATGGAGTAGCAATGAAACCTCTTATTAAAGTCCATTGTAGAGCATGTCTTTGTGGATCTGGATCTCTATGAAAGTCAACCAGATTGATCCTTATTATTTTTATCTACCTCAAATATAGTTTTATATGGATCTCTAGAATTCCAATTGGAAGTATTTGATACGAGTGTGTGTATGCAATGTTGCGTAGAAGGCTTTAACGATGAATATATTATTTATGGCATGCAAACTATGAGGATAAAATCCATTCTATTTTTGAATCAATTGCTTACTTATTCAATGTATTTATATATTATGAGTTTGATAGGTTTCATCCTATTTTTCAATCTTCAAGTTTTAGCTTGAACGATGTGATTGCGGCCCATTTCCTTTGTGGGCATATTTCTCGAATCAACCGCTGCACCTATGTTGGGTTTGAATGTAGCTCGTCATGTTCTGATTTTTATCCTTTAAATTACCTGTATTTCTACATGGGTCTTGGCATCTTAGCATGCTATGTATTAAACTTGGTTTACCTAACAACTAGACAAGCATGCATTTATTTGTTTCTTATGTCTAGATTATGTTTCTCATACTATTACTCATAAAATTTGATATGTTTTTCATAATTTTTCCAAATGGAGGTTGCCACTGCTCTCCAAGGAAAATCTCGGGTTAGGTGGTAACATGTAGCGACATCTAATATTCAGGATTCAGTGCAAGTACGTGTGGATCAATTTAAAAAAATTCAAATTCTATGTGTGGTTTCTAGCAGAAATACTCCATGGCACTTTTGTGAAAATGATTTCGTAATTGTCATTCTTTCTTTGCCCATGTTAGCTACTTAAGCTACCAATCTCAGTGAATTTTAATGAGGATTTTTAGTGAATCTTGTGTATCATTCAAATTGAGATAGGGACCATTGAATTGGAGGCCCATATTTCATTGACACAATCTTGAATTTTATTTATTCCATGCAGTATCATTGTTGAGCGTCTCAAGATGATACTCTCTTCACACATCTCTAAGGAACAATTCAGATTCCTTCATAATAGATTAATCCACGATGCGGTTGCAACTGCCCAGGAATGCTTACAGTCAATCCACATTAAGAAGCTGAATGCGACTATGATGAATATTGATCTCTGAAAAGCATATGATTTCCTCGACTGGTCTTTCCTTCGCATTGTCCTCTCTAGAATTAGCCTGGATATACACAACATATAATAGATCATGGAATGTGTTTGTTCGGTCCAATATGATTTCATCATAAATGGATACCCATATAATTTATTTGGTTTTGTCAGGGGTCTTCGCCAAGGATGTTCCCTCTCGCCTCTTATTTTTATCCTTGTCTTGTATGGACTCGGCCACCACATTTAGGCGGCTTGAGAAGCTGAAAATTTCTCTGGTATGAAGAAGGGTCGCGGAGTGAATATTTCTCATATTTTTTTCATCGACGAAATCCTCGCCTTTGGGGTATTATCACGTCAACAATGGTATACCATCTTTGTCACTTGATTGTAGAACATAGACCATCTATTGTATTAATCTAGGAGACAATGGTTAATGGGGATAAGGATTAAATATATTTTCCAAAATTGTGCTTGGGATGAAATTTCTATTCGATTGATGCCCTTGGTCTCTCCAGGGTTTTTTCTACACCATGTGATTCTTGGATCGTTAATTTTCTTAGATTTTAAATCCTTTGGAGGTATGTTACTAATCGGATTCTCCAGGGGATTAAAGGTTATATTTCACATTTTAAATGTTTATTCTCCCTAAGACCCCAAACTGGATTTCTCGAATGTGCTAGATAAATATGTGTTGTTGAATATTAGGTCCCTTATAATGGTTGGGGATTTAAAATTTATTTTCTCTGCAAAAGAGATATGGAGCTCGAGAAGTAAACTAGATCCTTTAGGAAGTTATTTTTAGGAGCTTATTAGGAAAAATCACTTAGTTTATATTCTTTTGATTCCTCTTATTCCTACTTGGAGGAATGGACACATCGGGTTGGATGGGATTGAAAAGTGATTAGATCGGTTCATAGTTCATCAAAACTTGATTGAATAGTGTGGTCTGATGGAGTAATGGGATTTATCTTTGATGATGTCTAATCATTATCCACTTTTTTTACAATGGTAAGGTGAATGTTCTTGGAAGGGTATCCCTTTTAAATTTAATCATTCATGGCTAAAACGTAGTGAATTTTAGAATCTAGTTAGAGACACTTGATCAAAAGTGGAATATCATAAAGAGACTTCCCTGATCGACGGTGTTTGTCTAAAACTCAAAGAACTAAAGGTGGTCAAAACTTCGAAAAGAGAAAAAAAGAGGAGGAATAAAAAGGAATTATTAGATATTGATCGAGAACTTGAGTTAATACTTTACCCATCAAATCCTCATTTCTTCTCTTGGGCTTGGAAACAAAAGACTATGGACCTAGAATCTAGGAAAAGAAAGATTTTAAAAATACAAGAAGAGGAATGGAGGCTCATTCAGTCATTCCATTTGGATTGTAGTGGATGATAAAAACACAATTTTTTTTCATAATTTTTCCTCACAGTGAAGGAGAGACAGTACAATTTGGGACCTGGAGGACAAAGCAGGCAGACAAATTTATAAGCTAAAGGATCTTCATAAGGAGGTAGTGAAATACTTTAGAACATTATATAGATCCAGGGATGGCGTGGACATTTATACTCAATCTGGGGTCATACACTCATATCCTTAGATGCTTATTATGGAGAATGATTTGGTAATTAGGCGAACGATCACATTCGAAGAAGTAGAATTGATTCGTAAATCATTTGCTAGGGATAAAAGCCTAGGTCTGGATGGGTGGACCATGGAATTATTTATACATTTTAAGGATATTATGGGGTCGGATTTGCTACACTTAGCTGAAGAATCAAGGACTCCTCGTTGAATCTTAAGTGTTTTAAATTCTACTTATATTGCATCAATTCTAAAAGCTTACAAGGCTTATTCTTCTAAGGATTATTAGCCTATTTAATTGTGAAATATTTCTTATAAGATGGTTTCAAAGATTATTGCAACAATATTAAAATATGAACTCTCCAAATCCATTACCTTTGAACAATTTGGCTTTTTAAAACAACAAATACAGGATGTTGTGGCTATTGCACATGAAAGTATAAATATTGCACAGGAAAGTGTACATTCTATAAAGGTAAAAAAATGGAGGAATTATTATTGAAACTGGATTTGATTAAACCATATGACTGTGTGGATTGGTGTTTTTTGAGGGTGGTTCTACACAAAATTGGTCTTTCTGTGGAGATGGTTGATTGGATTATGGTTTGTATTACTTCAGTAAAGTAAATTGTCTTGATAAATGGCGTCAATTCTTGTTTCTTTAAGGCCTTGAGGGGTTTGAGGTAGGGCTTCTCTTTATCTCCCTATTATTTTTGTTGGTTATTTATGTCTGAGTAGATTGATTATTGAGACAAAATATATGGGTTTCTTTGTGGGTATTAAGATATCCAAAAATATTTCCATAACACACCTTATGCTTGTGGATGATGTTCTTATTTTTGGGAAGGTATCCAAATTGGAATGGAATTATTCACATCAAATCATTCCTACATTTGGTGATGCTACATGTATCTTCATGAGAAAACCAAAATCTATGTTAATTAAAGCATTTTCTGAAGAAGCTACCATTGTGGAGATTGATAGTATATTGTTACTGTGGTGGTTTAGATGGGTAGAGGTTTCAAATACCTTGGATTCCACTTGAAACCAAACAATTATGGAATTAGAGAATGGGGCTAGTTGATTCCAAAATTTGAAAGACGACTGGCTAATTGGTCACATAAGTGGTTGACACTTAGGGGTAGGTTGATTTTGGCTCAGTCGGTATTGCAAAATATTTATGTAAATTGGATGCACCTCTACTTGATGCCTAAATATATTAGTAAACAAATTAATTCCATAAATCAAACCCTATATGGTCGGGTCCTAAAGATGTACACAAGATAAATCTAGTTTGGTTGGAGGATACTTTTATGACAAAAGAGGATGGAGGTTGGGGTCTAAATAACTTTGAAAAAATTGGATGGGCTTTCACGGTGAAGATTTTATGGTGAGATTTATTTGGAGATGACATTTGGAAATTGATTATAAAGGAAAAATACCTTAGAATGCAGTCGATCTAGGAGTGGATTAAGTCTGGGGCACGAGTTCCTAGCAAAGTCTCATATATATGGAATATTTTTATGAAGATAAAGTATTGGTTGATAGGAACACATGAAGTGGGATATTGGATCGGGCACATTGGTGGAAATTGGTTTGGACCCTATCAAAGGATTTCAGGATAATCATTCATTTACTATCTCACTCATAAGGTATATCCATGAGAAAGGTATATATTTTATAAATAATATTTAGGTTGCTAATGATCATATCTTCAAATATATTATGTGAATATGCTCTAGATATTTGAGTATATATAGTGCATTGGAAGATATATGGGATCGAAATGTGATCAATATATATCTCGATGAAATTACTTTGTTGGAAAAGGAAGACATCTTTACATTGGATGGAAACATTGTACTTGGGAAGATCACTATAAAGGAGGTTTACAAGTACATCATACAATGACCCCGGAGATGTGAGGATAGATGGTGGTTCAGAAAAATATGGAAATATAATTTCTCCCTAAAACTCAAATGTTTTGGGTGGTTGGTCTGGAAAAGATATTAAATTGGGAGAATTCATGCATGAGAGGCTTCATAGGTCTTGGAAGATGTGTTATGTGCAAGGTTGAGAATGAGGATGTTTCTCACCTATTTCTCAAGAGTCCATTTGTGTTTTCCATTTGGATTGGTGTTTTAAACACCTTAAACATAAATGCTGGTTGGGATACTACATCTATTGAAGTATGTCTAAAGGAATGGAAATTGGTATGGTACAATAAATTTAAAACCCTTAAATTTTATATATTTCGGGGCATTTGGAGCAGCATAAATGTGTATATCTTTGAAAATATTCCATTAGACATTATCAAAATTTGCATAAACATATGTGCACATTATAAAGATATTGGGCCTATGACATATAATAAAACTTTAAGATGCATTCAACATGTGAAAATTTGGAGCAGATATCCAATGGGATTTTTTTATGGGGTTGCAAATTGTAACTTACGTGGTAGTGGGGCATAAATTGCATTAACTTTGGGTCATTTTTATCATTTTATTTGGAGTAGAAGTTCAAATACAAACACTTGAGATGATATCATTGCTCTTTGGGGAGTTTTATATTGTGCAAAATGGTTATCCATTGAGACATTAGATATCTTTGAGGATTCAAAAGGGGTTATTAATTGGGCAATTAATGAAAAGTCTTATTTTGATCCTCCAATGCTCAATAACTAGATGAAAAAAATAAGGTATTAATTGGAATTTTCACGGGGTTGCCTATTTCACATATATACCAATATATATATAGAACAAAGTTATTCGGTTGATACTCTCTGAATGTTGAGACATAGATATTCATAAGGGAGATCAACTTCTATGCATATAGTAATGGTAATCTTCAAAGAATAAAAAAAACATGTTTACTTAAGTTCTACACGTAACTGATCTTGATCTATAAAATTATATGATTAGTCAAAGTCATACTCTTTAGATATATAATTTTTACATATGGTATTTTTCTAGACTTCTACAAGGACAAATTTAAAATTTGGAATGTGTGTTTTTTTTAATTACAATTAAGCAGAAATTTTAAACATTATGTCATATATAAACAAAAGTTCGGTTTGTTTTTTCTTCCCTAGAAAACCTTTAAAAAAAAAAAACAGACAAACTATTCACACTATAAGAATGTTACCACACCACCACCTCATGAAATGCAAACCCCAATGTCACGACTTACACATCGAGTTAGCCACACAACAAGTTAGCAAACATATTCAAACACATTTGCAAGAGTTTAGAAGATCATCGCTCAACCTTTCCTTCCCAAAAAATTGAACACTAAACCCAATCACAAAACTTTTGTTACGTCGAAAGGCGTTCTCTTTATTGGCTTGGGGTGAGCAGACACTGTTCACCCCAACCAATGAGAAGCCTTTCTGACCTCCCTTCTAACCACTAGAATTTAGAAATGTGGCACCTCCTCCAACCAATTAAAATATTACAAGTGCGGAGAGTCTAGCCACTTTGCCAGGGACTTCGCAGTGGCGGTGCCAGCGGGGCTGTTGTTATCAGTGTGCTCCCCGAACCCCCCAGTACCGACCTTTCAGGGCCTTTGGTTTTCTACCAATAGCCCTATCCTCTTGGTGGGATAGCCTATGGTGTACGCAAGGGCTCCTCTGGAAGAAGATCTCATAGAAGATCTCGCGGTTATGATTTAGATCCATATGCATGTAAAAATTAAGGTGCAGATAAAGATCCAATTGATTCAAGACTCATACTACTGAAATTTTTGTTTTCTAGCATCTTCATGGCCTGGATTTGTCCCCTCTATTAAGCTACATGACACTCTGTTCAACAACATCCAAATTCATCATTGTGCATCCATTCATAGTATCTGAAGATGCTCTTCTATTAATCAATTGAAGGCCCTCACCCATATGATGGATGAGCGAGAAATCCCTCTCCTCATATATCCATACTATGGAGAATGCTGCGGTGAATCGAGCCCTGCCCCGCTCGGCCTGAGCTCACGAGCCTACAATGTATAGAACTTACAGTGCTGGAGTAACTGGATTGGAGAATGAATGGCCTCACAGGCTCATCCCAACGGGATATCGAACCTCTTGAATATGAAAATTCACCTGACAGTGCTGGAACTGCTGAAGTCGATGAACCATATTTGACTGCAATTCCTGAGAGCTGATGGGATATCTCCGCTAAGCCTATTGGTGCCCTCGGAGTCACCCAGTTGGATGATTGTGTGAAGAAGGCTCGCAATTTCTTCTATGGGGGTTTTTTTCTTCTTCCATGCCTCTGGTTCCTCAATTGCTTCTACTTTTGGCCCGTCCTCAGACATCGCTCTCGTTGCCCTGAAGTTCGACCATGTATGTACACACTTTCTCTAAACCCTCTAAAAAATACACTTCCGGTATTTAGGGCATATGAAACTGCAAATATTTCTCTTTCCTGTTGTTCGAAAAAATGAATCTTATTGAATGTTATATTGAAACGAGCGTTTGAGCTTTACTTTTCAGAACGAACCAAATTATTTCAGTATGCCCTAAACCAATTTCCCCCTTTCTTTTCCTTTCCCATGGTCCTCCATCATTAGAACATTTTCCTCTTCCTTTCTTCACTGTTGGTTTTGAAGATGAATTCAGTTGAGGATTTCAAATGCGTTGAATTTTTTGAAAGATGTATATTTTGGCAAATTTTCTAAGAAATCTACACTCTAACAACCCTTCCCACAAAAATCTTAAATTTGTTTTCTCATATATAATTCAGTAGTCTACAATCCAAATTAATAGATAATTATCTCTTGTAATCCAAGTGCAGTACATTAAAGCAGGGTTGTGGCAGCATAAATACCAAATCAATCACCAGCAATGCATTAAGCAGGGAGCTTTGCGGAATTTTTAATAGGAAAGGAATCCGATGGAGATAATAAGATGTTTTTCGTTTGTAATTTTACTATGTATTTGAGAATTTTATACATTTCACTGTAAAGTGGATGCAACAACAAGTGTTAGCTATGATGGGACAGCTTTGATGATCAATGGAAAACGTAGGTTATTAATTTCTAGGTCCATTCATTACCCCCGAAGCACCCCAGAGGTTTGTACTGCATTTGGTATTATTTTAGATATGTTTCTATTTAATGCTAATTTTACAATTTGCTTAATTTTTTTGCATTTTGTTAACAGATGTGGCCCGATCTTATTGCCAAGTCTAAAGACGGAGGAATCGATGTTATTCAGACATATGTCTTTTGGAATGGGCATGAGGCAGAGAAACGTCAAGTGATAAGCATTTAAAATATTTTAACAGTCTTGTAATGTATGTATATTTTTCTTGAATTGAATTCTGAATTGTTGATGAATTTATTGTGACATCTACTTTAATTGCAGTATAATTTTGAGGGAAGATTTGACCTGGTGAGGTTTTTGAAGACAGTACAAGAAGCAGGCCTTTATGTTCATCTCTTAATAGGACCTTATGCTTGTGCAGAATGGAACTATGGGTATGTATGTTTATAATTTTTGTACATATAATATATGAAGAAAGATTTATATCAGAATCACCATGCCATCCCATCTTGTATCTGTATTGAAGGAAGTCAACTTTAATTTCATTATTTTGTAAGACCTAACAAAGGGAGGGAAACTTATAAAAAATATTTGTGGAGTTTCACAGCCTGTAACCTTTGCCTTTATCTATTGTCACTACAGTACTTTACAGTAATTTAGTATAGCATGCATGGTAGTATTTTGAATTTACATATATTCTCAATACTTCCTCTCTTTCTCTTTATATATTGTCAGTGGTGAACATTATGCATATTTCACAAAAAAATATTGAACATTGTAGTGGTAGGTTTTTTGTTTAGAGCATTCTGATAAGTTAAAACATTACACATTTGCAGAGATACATTTTGCCTAACATTGATACTAATGTTTTCATGTTCTAAAATATCAAACAATTAGGGCCAGTTTAACAAGCTATTACATTATTCACATTTAAGAAGCTATTCAATTATTCAAATCTTCATGCTTTACAAGGTAATCCAATTTTCAAATTTTCATTCTTAGCAAGCTATTCAATTATTCAAATTTTAACTCGATCGAGTTCTTAAGTAAAGCTTCAGTTATTTTCATTCACATTTATAGTTGGAGATTATGGCGATCATTAAACACCTACTTGGTCCAATAAATGCTCTTCATCTTGGATTATATCCACTCCGATCTAAAGCATTTTAGCTCCATTTCAAATCACAGTATATGTATTTATTGCTGCACTTGTCAGAAATTTATCTCTCATTGAAGTGTTGCGATTTGCAGAGGTTTCCCTGTTTGGTTGCATGCCATACCAAGAATCAAGCTGAGAACAGACAACGAACCTTTCAAGGTGATTTCGGTTTGGATTTGGCTCGTTAATGGTTGTTGTAACCATAGACATTGTGAAAATAGCATGACCAGATACTTTGATTAGATGCATCCTTAAAATCAATAAGCTGGATGGATAGAAATAAGGAAGAAAAACAGGGAAAGTTTGACAGTAGACAAGATCCTTGTTCCCAGGAAATACCTGTGACAATCCACTTTCAAAAGTTAATGAGAATACAAGTCTGTATATGGTCTTTCATATGCAAATTTTTTAATTTATCTATTAAGCAAGGTTTAAAAGTTGAATATGACCAGGGTTCTAAGTTCGGTTGAGTCAAAAGAGTATCAGAACCCTGAAATGGTGAAACAGAGTTAGAATTACTTTTATTCATAAAAAAACTATGAAAATGTTGAAAATTTGTTTTAAACAAATTTTAATGCCATTCTTAAGGTGTCCAGTGCGTAGGATCATAAAGTTTCAATTGCAATCTCAATGTTTATGTTTGTGTTTAATTTTCCAAACATCACCACTAAGTACAAATTTGTTTTGTTTTCTTTAGTACCATATGCAAAACTTTACAACAAAGATAGTAGAGATGATGAAAGAAGAGAATCTTTTTGCATGGCAAGGTGGACCCATTATCTTGACACATGTATGTTATCCTCTTATAATAGTTTACTACATTGTTCTGAGTATGACGATGTATGACACTTCAACCTGATTCATACTAATTTAGTATTTATTTGATTATTACACTGTTCTGTGTATAATGATGTATGACACTTTGATTTGATTCATGCTAATAAGCTATGTCACCCTGATTTGATTCATAGTACTATGTAGATAGAGAATGAATATCAATAAGTAGAGCAATATTATGTTGAGAAGGGAAATTTGTATGCCAATTGGGCAGAAAATATGGCACTATCATTAAATAAAAGTACTCCCTGGGTGATGTGTAAAAAAACCAATGCTCCAGACCCAATTTTGAGAAGTTTTTTTAATAACTTTTGCCATTAATAGAAGTTTAGCTTTCCATATAAACTCTCTTTATCAATTTGCAATAGTTTAGGGCTTTTACTGATATATGAAACATTTTTTGTATATCAATACCTGCAATGGTTTCTACTATGACTATTTTAAACCTAATTCTCCTAGAAAGCCAAAGATGTGGACTGAAAACTATACTGGATGGTAATGATTTCTGTATAATGTCAAATTTTCTTTTACACACACATCAAGTACTCCCTGAGTTTAATTTTCAATACAGCACCAGGATCAAATTATACTAAGAATAATAAAATATATAGAAACAATAGCTTCAATGATGATTCTTTTGTACAAACATTTCTCTAAATTTTAGAAGAAGAGGGTATGCCTAGTCTCTCCATTTCAGAAAAGATTGTGGATCAAAGTACTCATTGAGAACACTCAGCAAGACTATGGTAATCTGGAGGACTATCGAATGGCAAATGGCAAAGTCAGCAATAATGTTCTGTATGACCGTTGTAAAGAGAAGAATGGGAATAATTATGAGGTAGGCTTTAGATGCCTTGGACTTTCACTTACCTTAATACCTTACCTTGATACTAATACAATGTTAAGGTGTTGTCATAGTATTGATTCCTTGGATTATCACTTAGCTTACCTTAACACCATCTAATCAGGTGGTTTGATCTAAATTCATCATCCTCGTGTGAGAAATCGAAATGAGGGTAGTTGCAAGTATGGCAAAAAACAATTTAAAAGTTACCCTATTTTCAATACTTATACGGTATCTTCCCTATGTAGATTCACTTCTAGTAGTGAATACAAGGTGAAGGATGAAGTGGGTAGTGTAGACATTGGGTTTTGGGTCTTCGAATGGCTCGAGGAGGTCAGTGGATGAGATTCTTCAAGAGTATTAGAATGAGTGGAGGAAGCCTTTGGGATGGAGGGATTTTACATACCGACTTTCATATCCCCTTTTAGCGTTCCCTTGCACCTTCTAGTGCAATTGCTAGTCATATATCTTTGGAGGGAGAAAAATTAAAAATTGGTTGCAAAGATTTTCATCTATTTTTTCCATTATAGTTTATAACAGAGTAATTTATTTTTTATAAAATTTAATAGTTAAGTTAATTTATTATAATAATAAAAACTAAATATTTAATAAAAAAAACTTTAATTGTTTTTATTTTTTGTTTAGATAAATTTGGTTTAAAATTTGAAAAAAATTATTAGAATTATAAATTTAAATTATATCATTTTGAAAATTATTATTCAAATGTTTCAAATATTTTTTAAAACATTAAATTTATTTATATATTAAAGAATAATTTTATTCAAAATGTTATTTTTTTGAATCAAAATGATTTTCATTAGATGGTCAAAATTTTACAAAAGGTTTCATTAGATGATCAAAAGTTTACAAAAAGATTTTCCATGATTATCTACTCTTTCAACCTCACTCCTATGAGATTTGTTGGCCGAATATAATCTATATGTCATCAACTAATAAAATTTAGAAAAAAACGGTCATGTAGGGTCCAAAATACATTCACAATGTGAAAAAAAACCACAGTCACCATAAATTTTCATGGGGTTACTACCTATTGGAGGTGAGTCGGGAGGTTTTCCATGCACATGAAATTTCAGGTGCTCGATTCTAGCCTCGAGTCTTTCTAGTCGAGCACGAAGACGATGTTGGTTCCTTCTGAGAGTTGGGGAGGCGATCCAGCGGGTCCCATTAGGCCTAATGAATATCCTCCAAGAAGCCTAAAACATCAACTTGTTGTTCCTACCTCCATCTCCCCATGTCCACAAGTAGAGCCATAACTTTGTTAACTTGTCTTGCAATGAAATCAAGGGTCAGAGGAGCTACTGTTGATGAGGATGTTGGCATAACCTCCAATGTCAACTCTCCCTCCTGCACCTCATCAACAATGTTGTCTCGAATGGCAACACAAGGTTGAGCGTCATGTCCAATCATACTGCCTAAATGAGCCCCTAGACGTTGAACCTGTCGATGCTGCATAGATAGCCAAGCAACCAAAACAGAGCCACAAGATGTCACAAAGGAGTAATCCCCTCCACCAACCTGAAACAACATGAAATATCTCCTTCGAGCCCAAGCTTTGCACTAGACCATAGTTAGGTCCTCAATCCTGTCAGAACCCACCTTTGTTTCTGAGGACCGCTTGCACCATAATTATGCACAAGAAACGACCTACAACCGACCCAAATGAGCAACACAAAACACCAACACCACCAATGTGTAGAGAGGGGCCTCCAAACGAAACAACATAGACAATGCAGATAGTCACAACCCCACACCACCATCACCCTCAAGTTCTCACTGCGCCCCAACTCTACAAAATAAAACCACCACACGAGGGAACTGCAAACCCTAGGGCAACACACAAAGCCCTACACCTGCTTGGTGCTACCCAACCAAGAGCCACAACATAAGTTAACCCCAACTCTCTCACCAACTGAGGTACTAAGAAAATTTTTTGTCCCAACTTTTCCACAAACGTTAGATCAACATTGAGCAAGGCCCGGAGATTTGGCCCTCCTATTTTCAAACTTGAACCACCAAAAGTTTTTTTTTTCTTTTCAACATGAAGAATACTCTGGTTTTTATAATGAACCAGGACAAAAGAATTTTAGCCATATAGTTTACATTTCTTTTCCTTTTGCTACAGAATATGCATAGACTATTTCCATCAAATATGACCAATACAAAAAAGGAAAAACCATCCCATCAGAGATCAGTGTGCATTGTGATTTCTTACCATGTAATTACATTATAGCTCTGCCACAAAAATGTAATAATGAGAACCCACCAGGACTGTGTTAGACAAAAAAAATAAAATTAAAAATCTAGTAAGGCGGCACCAGCTCAAAAGAAATTTACTTTTCCAGCCGCTCCAAGACCATCAGAGTTGAATAATTGATAATGAATTTCTCCAAAAATACCTTCCAGTCCTTTCTTTGATGAGCGATCAGCAACATTGTTCTTCTCCTTGTAAACATGACAAAAATATATAGTAGAAAAGGTACTTTTTAGAGTATTAATTCTTTCTAGCCAGTGAGTTATCACTCCTAGAGTTATAGTGACTTTCTGGTTCATGTGATTGATGAGGAATTTTGAATCCCTAATTACCCAAATCTTATTCAAATATAACTTACTCGCAAACCATAATAGCCCCCAGAGAGCCAAACATTCAACCTTCATATTTGTTCCATTTCCACCATTCCAGTAGATTTTGTAATGACACAGAGGTGAAATCATTAACCAAACCCCACAGCCACCTATAGATTGCTGTGAGGCCCCATAAAAAAATCTAACTCGAAAATGACCCTTGTGTGGCCAGAGTCTTTTAGATAAAAAACTGCGAGGCTTTTGACTGGTCTTTAGACATTCCCATGAACTATAAATCTGAAAATATGTTTTTAATGGGGAGCACGACATGCCCTCGAATAGTTTCATGTTTCTACTGCACCAGATATACCAATGAAATAGGATTGGAATAGCCCTTAAGGTATTACCTCTTCGTAGCCACCATCTCATACATTCCTCCATCAATATATATGCAGGAGTTTGTATCTGCAGTTTATCACATAGGATACTCAAAGTTTAAAGAGCAAATGAACAGAAATAAAATAGATGTAAATTGTCCTCCTCTTCTAAACCACATAGAAAACACAGGCCTGCCCCCTGCCACCCTCTCTTCTGCAAATTTTTCCAAGTTAAGTTTTTATCTTTCCATACTAGCCAAAATAAAATGCTCATTTTTACTTGTACTCTGATTTTCCATATGACCTTGAACCAGCAATTCGATTCTTGATTCATCTTGTTTTTAATCAGGGCATTGTAAATACCTTTTGCTTTCATCCCTTCCTTTGACATAACACCTTCCCATAAGAGTCTGTCCCCCTCAACAGATCTGCACAACCCCAATGATCTAAGCTTATTGGTAAACCTCATCCAGTCATTTTACCATCTCTTATCCAGACCCAGATCTAATATGTTTTTCTATCTTGGAGCCTCACCAACCCAACCTTCGATGATCTGCTGCAAGTAGAAGACGCCCCTATGATTTAAGAGGTTGATTAATTCCTCGTTTAAAATTTGTTGATTTTCAAATCCCGACATCTTACAGCAACCAATAAGGATTTTAAACCCATTCCCAAAATGCCATCTCAGATGCTCCTTAATTGTTGGCCACAATTTGCCAAAGCCTTTCCATATATAAGATCTGCATCTGCCTTCTTTCCATCCTGATATGACTAGATCCTCCAAAGACTCCCACCATAGATACTTTTGTTTTATAATCTCTTGCCAAATGCCATTGCAATGAAACCACTGCCACAGGGACTTAATAATAAGGGAATTCTCGAATACATCCAAAACTAAAATACCCCATCCCCCCTTTTCTTTTGGGATTGTCAGACTTTCCCATTTTGCTAAGTGAATGGTCCTATGGTCTCTCCCCCCCCCAAAATGAATTTAGCCATGATCTTCCTTATTTCCTTCATAATTTTGTTCGGAATAATGTAAAGATGTGCCCAGTACACAGTAATTTGTTGAAGAACAACCTGTGTCAAAATCAACCTGCCACCTCTGGATAACCACTTGGCTGACCAAATATTAAGATTTTTCCGATATTTATTGATCAACCAATTCCAATCGTCTGTACAATAATTCATTCCTTTCATCCTAAAGCCCAGATATGTCAACCCATATTTTAGAGGAGCCTTATTGAAATTGAACAAATCTGCTAAGTCACTATATTCCTTTTCATCCCCAGCTGCAAAAAATAAGCATGATTTATCTTCGCTAGTCTTCATCCCTGTAGTTGCACAAAAAAGCTGTAAAATGTCTTTTAGGGTCACCCAACAATTCCTCACAAGCATTCCAAAAATGAGAATGTCATCGACGAACAAGTTGTGTGTTGCCTTCATCTGTGGGCTTATATCAATACCTCTAAACATTCCTTGATCAACCACCCCTTTGACCTTTAAGTTCAATGCATCCATCACCAAAATGAATAATAGGGGGGAAAGGGCATATCCCTGCCTAAGCCCTCTGCCGGGGTGGAAGAACTTTTTGGTCAAACCATTAATAATAATTAACATTGAAGTATTACAGATGCATCCCATAATCCATGCCATAGCCTCCCGGTCAAGTCCAATTTTAAAAAGAAAAAGTCTCAAAAACACCCAGTCAACTCTGTCATATGCCTTATTTAAATCAATCTTCATCACCACTGCTTCCATCTTTTTTGATTGTATTGTGTGGATAATCTCTTGTGTCGCTGCAACTGCATCGTGTATATTCCTATTTTTCAGAAATCCTGATTATTCTGGCAAGATGTATTTTGAAAAAATTCCCTTCATTCTCCCTGCGATAACTTTGAGATGATTTTATAAAGGGAATTACATAATGATATCAACCTATAATCATTGAAAGATAGCTTCCCTTTCTTCTTAGGAATAAGAACTAAGAAGGTATAATTTATTGCTCCATGAACCCTCCCCCGAACTCTAGCTTCCTAAACCATGTCAGTCAAATCCAGGATGAACTCATCATAGAAATCTAGGAAAAAATCTGGGGTCCAACCATCCGGCCTCAGAGTTTGTCAGCAGCAAATGATTTTAAAACCTCCTTAATCTCCTAAGGGGAGACCTTTCCAATAAACCTTTGATTATTTGCAGCATCAAACATTACAGGGAAATCTCGGATCATTTCCAATTGTTCCTCCGAGACCAGAACCTCCCTTTTCTTATAAAGGGATCCAAAAAATTCCACTGCGACCGATTTTATCTCATCATTCGAGCAGAGTGTTCTACCCCCCTCCTCAATGTCCCATATCGCATTTACCCTTCGCCTACCCAATGCGAATTTATGAAAGAACTTTGTATTTTTATCACCAGCTTCCAACCAAGTAGCCCAACTCTTGAGTCGCCATGTTAATTCCTCGTTGATTAAAAAGGATCAATACTTGGCTTCCAAACTTTTCAAATTTTCCCATAAATCTGCACTCTGACTCCCTTCTGCCACCTCCCCATAAATCCGTGCTCTCTCCATTTGAATACACCGTATCTGCTCCTTAACCATCCGCTTTTTATCCCTTTCCCACCTGCGCACCTCTTTCTTCAATCCCTTCAATAAAGTGGTCAAATATGCCATGGCGGAAGATCCCACTCCCCTCTTGTGCATTTTAATGTAATCCTTGATCAATTTATTGAAATCTTCATCGCCCAACCACACTCTATTAAATTTGAAGGGATAACCAGATTACTTCTCCTCAAAATCCCACTCCAATGATATCGACCCGTGGTTAGATAACGTAAGATTTTCAGCAAAAGTCATAATCCCCTGCATTATAGATCTAAGACCAAAGCTTATCACAAAAGTTATTGAAGCACATGTCGTCTTAAACCAGCAACACCACAAATCTAAAGAAATTGACTCACAAATCTAAAAAATTTGCTTCCAACCAATGAAGTGCACAAACACCATATAACTACATAGGCCCACATAGCTTTATCCGAACCCAAAACTAGGACAAAAACAACAAAAACTAAAAAGCCCAATTATACTACAGAACCACTCACATAACAACTCTCATGCTAGTCCGAGGTCTCAAATCTAAAACCGGAGCAAACTTCCAAAAGCACCCCCGCACCATGCAAATTTAACCCCACACTAAGCCATTGCTTCTCCATTGCCTTGAAGAGACGAATTTAAGCACACTAAATTACTCTCGGAACTGAACTGAACCGACGTCTCCCATCCAACGATAAAAGACCATTACCTTTCCCAAATGTCACACCTGGTCCTTGGGATCATAGCACATTAACCGCAGTGGGAACGGCCACCGAACGCAGGCCCCTCTTGATTACTGTGCTCCGTCACGTCCAGCGGGGAATTCAACATGCATTTTAATAATAATATAGATTCACAATTTTACAAGTAAAAGTTGAGGCTTTTAATAATTCTATAATTCAAAAATTAATATCGAAGTTAACTAGCAAGATTAAAAAAGTAAATACAAAAGCAGTCATCTCCATAAATTTGATTACTGGTTCTGTACCGGCCTTTTCGTTGAGGAGAAGAAGACCTTGAACATATAATGAGGTTTTCCTTTTATTTTAACATTTACATGACTGCACCAACATGATGTGGTCGGTTACGTGGATGAAACCCACGAAATTTCTGCTCCCACTTATCCTATTACGGACAATTGACGACAATAATTTTGTGTATTTTTTTACTGTATTAGGCGTCTTTCTCACTGTCATATTCCTTCTGAAGAATAGAAAAGCAATGGGTAAACTCAAATTCTTAATCTTGAAAAACAATACTTTCAACATTTAAATAGGGGTGACTTTATTCAAAGTTCATATGAATTTTTTTACGTCATACTCCATCTTGAGCTTTGAAACTAAAGGTCATATGAATTTTTACGTCTGCTCATCCTTTTGATAATACGGACAATTGATGGAGACTCGGAGGACAATCATTTTCTTCATTTTTCCCCGCCTTTTTCACTGTGTAATATTCCTTCTCTCTCCAAAAAATTGTGCAGTATTATTATTCATAGAAGGCGAGCTTTATTTCAGTTGCCATAGGCCCATTAATGCGCCCAAGCAGGAAATGGCAGCCGCGCGATCTTATACAACTTTAATCCAAAAATGGGCATTTCTTGCCTGAGCGCATTAATGGGCCTATGACCGCTGAAATAAGGCAAGTAGGACATTTATTACGAAAGAATAGAAAAGCAAACGGGTCATCTCAGAATCTTGAGGAAAATACGTCGGCATATATTTTGAACATTTAATCGTGCGTAACTTTATCCAAAGTTCAGATGCAAATGTTTACGTCATGCGCGCATTTAGAGGCCTTTGAAATTAAAGAATTTGGTGTACTAATTATTAAATTTTATATCAAACAAAAGGATTAACTTTTCATCAAATCCATTTATACATCCTCAATTTTGGCATATCTGCTTGTGCGTTCCAGTTCAACTTCTCCAACATTAAGGACAAAATTTTCTTTCGGGTCCCTCGACCAAAAGCAAACGCGTACCAATTCCACAGTGCAATTTAATGAGCTTGACGCTGATTGGACCCAGAATGGAACAGAAGGATCAGGGATTCCACTCAAACATTAGCCTGAAAAACCGCTTAAAAATGCTAAATAACAGTCCGGGGCGGCTTGGTCAGAACTTAGCCTACGGTTTAAGCAATCTCTGAATGCTAAATAAATCATTTGAGATTTGTAATTTTAGGGCAACCAATAGGAATATTTTCTATGCTATTCGTTTCTATGCTATTCGTTCATGCTGTCAAGAGTACCATTAAACATGCCATGTCCATGCCCATGGCATCGATCATCAAGAAAACAGACCTCGGAAACTGCATCAAGATCGCCTCCCCATTGTCCGGCAGAGTGTGAACTCAACTGGCGGACAAGACAGGGCCCATGGTACGAATTGAAGGCACGCCCAAAAGTTCGAGTTAGAGTTAGGGCGCCAAAATTTTGAAATCATGAAATCTGGTTTGGCAATATGAGTTTATCCCACCTGGTGCGAATAGCATAGAAAATAAGGCTTTTCCTGCTCCATTCTCTGTGAAGTCAACTCCTCCTTCACAAGGAACAGTTTTGCGCAATACGAAGGCTTGAGGCGAATCGAACTCGCGACGCATTGTCGAAGATTTTTTCACAAGCAACTGAGAGCTGGAACGTTACTCATACTTGCCATTTGTTATGATGTGGTTTTAAGATATCATTGCAGTGTAATTAAAAGTTTTGGGTTTTGTGTGCAGGTGGTAGAAATGGTAAAACAAGGGCTATAATGGCGTCGGCTCCCAAACGAGAAAAGGATCCGAAGAAACGGATCGTTATAACGGGAATGGGGCTCGTCTCTGTATTTGGAAGCGATGCCGATACGTTTTATGAGAAGCTTCTGGAAGGGCAGAGCGGTATTGGGTTCATAGATCGATTCGATGCCTCGACTTACAGTGTTAGATTTGCAGGTCAAATTCGTGGTTTTTCTGCAAATGGGTACATTGATGGGAAGAATGACCGCCGGCTTGACGATTGCTGGAGATACAGTTTGGTCAGTGGGAAGATGGCTCTTGAAAATGCTGATCTTGGCAAGGAAAAATTGGAGAAGGTATTTAGTTTTTCTACTGAGCTGTAAAATGAACTTCCAGACTCAATAATTGACATTGTGTCTGGTGCCTATGTTCAAACTTCAAGGTTAAACATAAACATAAAACATGTTTGAACTAACAAGGAGACTACTCTGTTCTACACAGGTAGACCAGAGACGTATAGGTGTGCTAGTGGGTTCAGGGATTGGTGGCATTACAACCTACTCTAATGGAATAAAGGCTCTTTTGCAGAAGGGCTACAAGAGAATCACACCATTTTTCATTCCTTATACAATTTCAAACATGGAATCTGCATTTTTGGCAATTGATACAGGGTTAATGGGTTCAAACTACTCAATTTCAACAGCATGTGCAACAGCAAATTACTGCATGTATGCAGCTGCCAACCATATCCGCAGAGGTGAGGCAGACATCATGCTTGCAGGTGGCACAGAAGCTGGGATTGTACCTGCAACTTGCAAGTGTGGGTGGATTTATTGCCCTTAGGGCCCTTTCACATAGAAATGATGACCCACAGACAGCTTCAAGACCATGGGACAAAAATCGTGATGGTTTTGTTATGGGTGAAGGTGCTGGCGTGTTGGTGAGCTTAAGCTGAACTCAACCACTGGATTTTTCCTTATTTTACAGATGCAAAAAGTAGAGCATAAGATTCACAAAACCAATCACAGTGAAGCTTCAGATGTAATGAACTGGTACCCTGATCATTGATATCACATTGACTGATCTGAATGATTTTAACCTATGCATTACTTAGCCCATTTGGTTTTGAGTTAGAGATAAATGATATGTGTAAATAGAACCATTTCAGAGTACGAACAATTCACACCAGAAGAACATGGGGTTTTTTTAAAGCAATAGTTTTGGCTTTTTGACAAACCAGGTTATGGAAAGCCTTGAGCATGCAATGAAGCGAGGAGCTCCCATAATAGCCGAGTACCTTGGTGGGGCGGTCACTTGTGATGCTTATCACATGACAGATCCACGCTCTGATGGGCTTGGAGTTTCAATGTGTTCGAAAAAGTTTGGAAAATGCAGGTGTTTCACTGGAAGAGGCAAGTGCTTTTGATGTTTGTTGATTTACTTTAACAGTTTCCAATATTTTATTGAAACTTTTATAAAAAATATTCCAATGAACCATACCCAAGGCTTAATGATCAATTAGCAGATCTGCAAATAACAATGCAGGTCAACTATATCAATGCTCATGCAACATCAACTCGGGCAGGAGATCTGGCAGAGGTTAATGCTATCAAGAATGTTTTTACGGATACATCTAGCATCAAAATGAATGCAACAAAGGTGGGTAATTCATTAGAGATTAGATCCTTGTATTGACTCTTATGTCTGGTTTGTGATCTGTACATGTGTTCTGAATTGTACTGAATATGTACGAAGAATGAAATCATGTTCTTCTGATTCGATTTTACAGTGCTTTCTTGTTCTGTACAATTTGCAAATAATATTTATTTTATTGGGTGATGTTTACATATGTGAAGTAGTGGGATTGATTCTAGTCAAATAAATTGTATAACATCAATCATTACCATTATCGAGGAACTATTCAAAATCATAAAAAAATTGGTTAGTCTAGATTAATACTCATGATTATGATCATAGTTTAATGACTTACTCTACTTAATCCAAAATCTCTGGAGGTGATGATTGATTCCAAAATTTCTAGAGGTGATGATTGATACTATAGGATTTATTTTGCTAGTATTAATGTGACTTCTTCACCCATGTAAGTATCACTCTATACAATCAGTGCTATGTAAACTATTTAAAATTACTGGATATTTAATCAATTGAAACTAATACTAATAGACATATCATACTTTAAATTTTAATATAGTTTAATGTTTTACTTTATCAAGCCAATTCCAAAAGTTTTACGTTATGAAGCCATTTCCAAAAAAAATCTAATTAATGTTTTACTCTATGAAGCCAATTCCAAAAAGAATACCTAATGTGCAAGTTGAAAATAATTATATTATTTTATATTAATGGAGAAAAGGTTACATAAGTTGTAACGTATCTCCTTAGTTTAGGATTAGTTCCTAGAGATTAGGGGTTTGGTTGCAACTTCCTAACTTCTAGTAGTGTACTTACTGATGTAATCTTTCATTCATGAATGTAGAGTGTATGAGAGTTCTCTCTCTATTACGAGTGTAGTCTCCAGTGCGGAGCCACACACGAGAGCTACAACTCACTTTCAATTTCTGTGTGCATATTTTATCTTAGTATCGGAGCTCGGTTGGGTGGGCACGATTTTTTATCACCTTTGTGGCTAGAGTGCCTTTGTGGCGGGAATTGCCTTACGTGGCTAAAAAGTGCCTTTGTGGCCGCGTGTACACGAGACTTTGTGCTCAATTGAGCGCGGTGGAGCTGTGAGACACACAGCTCAGGACTCGAGATGATTTTTTAATTTTTAGAGTAGAAAGGGGTTAAGCGCGTTTTTTACGCGACAGTGATCAGTTACACCGAGGAGACGTGGCTAGCGCGTACGATCTGATGATTAATACGCGCCAACTGCGCACGATGACGCGAGTCATATAGGGAAAATACGCGCCAAGTGTCTTTTACTTTACCAAGTTCATCCGAGTGCGAGTTTCACGATCGGAGACGCCAACTCACCTTGAGGGATCCGCGAGAAAGCCTCATCTTCGTTTGACGATTTGCGGAGAGCGGATCGAACAAATTCGCGGATACTATCTGGAGAGGCGGATCGGATCGGTTTCGATCAGATTGATTTTTTGCTGCGTAGGGAAAACGGCGGATTTGCTCATCGGGCGAGATTGTTTTGCGGATACGCATCGGTGGGTGGATCGAGAAGATGCGACGAGAAAAGTGAAAAGCGGATCCGGGTGACAAGATTTGACGGTGTCGATTTTTTTCTTTTCTTGTTGAGTAGATTCATTTTGTAGATACTGATCGAAATGAGTAATACGATGGAATCTTATATCACGGTGCAGCAGGCTCGATGGATCTAACTTCACGGAGCTGGAAGTTCAAGATCGGAACCTTGCATGAGGTGCGAATGCTTGGTCCATAGTTACTGAGTGATGAGCGGAGGCGAATTCGAACACGGGGGACACGGAGGCAAGAATGGGATAGACGACGAAAACAAGGCAAAAGTTTTCTTGCAAGATGTCTGTCCCAGAGACAACATTATCCCCACATCGGGAAAGCGCAAAACGTCGCGGAGATACGGGCCCGACTATCAAAAAGTTGTATCGGACCCATAACACAAGTTGAATTATGGCACTTAAAAGCAAGTTGTTCTCAATGAAGATGGATGAAAGTGAGACCGCTCTTTGCATTTATCGCACAAATCGAGAGATGCAGACGACGGATGTAGGGGGACATCGGGGGAGAAGGTGGGCTGACTCACGATCTTGTCACAATCACGAACGGGATGCGAGATGAATTTCAAATGTTCATCAACGGGTTGGCGGCAAGGGGAGAAAGTGCCTACATTTGAAGAATGCGACGGGCATCTTGCTTTGCAGAAGAGGAAGCGGCAGCATAACTTGAACCCCCGAGACGATGATCTTGTGTGGTGGCTGAAGCTGACGACCTTTCGGAGAGAGCTGGCCACAGCGACAATCACGGTTGGCTAACGGCAGAGAGAGGAGAGTGACATCGCGGGAAGGAGTCCATATAAGAAAGGTATGCTTGTAAATAATCTATAAGAAGATGTTATTCACATGGAAAGAAGGGGTCATATACAAAATGGATGTCTTAAGAAGCGGCGGAGATGATGCGAGGAGAAAAGCGGCAGCGCAAGCACTGGAAGGATACTTTGTCTTGAAGAAGAAGATGTTGAAGAAAATGAAGATTTCAGCCATGAATTTTTGGTATTTCACTGATCGTCGTGCTCTTTCGACATCCAATGAGGGACGATATTTGGTATGTCGATTCGGAGCATCCTCCCACATGAAGACGAGGGTAAAAAGGAATTTTTGAAAGTCTTGAAGAAAGTACATATGGAGCGAAAATCTATTTAGGAGATGATAGTGGATACGAAGATTAAAGGTTATGGGGTTATTCTAGTTAAGTTACCAAATGGAAAAATCGAGTCATCTTAAAAATGTCTTATATGTACTGGAATTAAGAAAAATCATCATATACGTATCCATGATAAGCCGATCCAAGATGCGCAAGTTGAGTTCTTGAAGACTCATTGTGTGGTAAAGGATTGTGGGAGAGAATTATTTGCAAAAAGGCGGCGTGCAGCGTTGGAAGCCTACTACAGGAGTTGGATGTGAAAAGTATACCAAAGCGAGCCATGGTTGCGAGGTGGATCGACAGCGACAGAAACAACTGCGGCATCGGGTTCGGACATTTTGAATTTACTGAGGACCTGCATGTTATTGCGAGGAGGAAAGGTATGTAGTTGAGGGACTCTATCTTTCGTAATACTCAATTAAATTGTGATGGATGTGTGCCTTAAGTAAGATGCACAGAGAACAGGTTTCATGTGCACGATAGGAGGAAGGAAACATATATTTTTAGAACTAGTGCACAACGATATATGCGGACCTATGCAGACGAAAGTGCATTAGGTGGAGCATATTATTTTCTGTTATTTGCGGTGAAAGTGCACTAGATATTCATGGGTTTATTTTTAAAGTAAGAAAAGTCGAGACTTTCCAGTAGCTTTATAAAATTTAAAACCTTGGTGGAAAAAAGCTTGATTTGAGAGCTAAGAGTATAAAAAATTCTCCGATTTGATCGAGGGGAGAATATAAGCTAGGGAATTCATGAAATTACGAGATCTCACGGGGATTGTTCGTGTTTTACGGTGCCACACACACGGCGGGAATGGAGTTGCGAACGCAAGACGAACGAACCTTGAGTGGAGTGCTGCGAGGAGCATGTTACAAGGTAAGGGTCTTTCCTAATAGTTTTTGGAGTAAGGGCTATTAACAACTGTTTGTATATTTGAAGAACCAGAAGTCCTACCAGGATATCTTGGCTTCAAAGCTCCTTTGTGAAGCTCTATGTATAGTTAAACTAGCGATGAAATCATGCCGAGAGTATTTGGGTCAAAAGCATTTGCCCATATACCCCGAAAGGCGATAGGAAGAAATTAGACCACTAAAAAGTTTGTTAAATGCATCTTTGTTGGTTATGGCACGAATTTAAAGCTTATAGATTGTTCAATCACAGAGTCTGTGTAAGATATTTGCAAGCTTGAGGATGTAGTATTTCATGAACGAAGATGCAGGGGAAGGGGAAAAGATGACATTGGTGATAATTGGCACATTCCATTGGTGATAGATGAAAGCGGTGGAGACAGAAAAGTACGCTGGAGCGAAACAAGAAGAAGAACAACATGAAGGAGATAATGCAAGCCCAATTAGCAGTTGAAGAAAATAAATTTGAGGTAGTCCCCTACCCGAGGAGATCGGGTGGAAGACTCCAAGTACCATTAAAATTGAAAGACTATGCTATCGATGTCAAATGTTTTGAACATTGTAGAGCCCACTAATTACAAAGAAACAGCTAGTCGAATTTAAGAATTGGAGTGCGTAATGAATGAAAAGTAGAATCTATTCTTAGAAATAACACTTGGAAGGACTTAGTTGAAGCGCCTAGAGATAAAACACCTATAGGGATGCAATGTGCTTTATTTGAAACCAAAAATGAATGCGACAGTAGAGTATTGAAAAAATTGAAAGCTAGAAATTTGGCGGTTGCTCGAAAAGGGTACTCACGGCCAGGAAGGTATAGACTTTGATGATACCTTTTGCACTGTAGCAAAGCTAAATACAATCAAAATGCTTATTTCTTTATATTTCACTAAATATAATTGGAAGCTACACTAGTTTGATGTCAAATACTGCATTTTTTAAATGGTGACTTAAAGAGGAAATTTGATGTAGTACAGCGCGAGTGAAGGGGTTTGTGAAGCGAGGCGAGAACATCTTGTTTGCAGTTGAAAAAGGCTTTATATGGTTTAAAGCAAGCTCCCAAGTCTTGGTATGCAAAAGGTTGATTCTTTCTTTTTTAAGATGTATAGCTTTCATAGAAGTTTAAATGATCCAAATTTGTATACCAAGTATAATAAGCGAGAGCGATTATTACGATCTCTTTATATGTAGATGACATGATTATAATAAGGAGATGCAAATGATTTTATCAGGAGGAATCAAAAAGGCTTATGGCACAAGTTTTGAAATGAAGGATCTCGGGAGCCTCCATTCTTGCTGTCTAGAGGATTAGAAGTATGGAGAGATCTTTGAGCAAACTTTTTCTTACCAAGAGAGTATGGAAATGCTGTTGGAAAAGTGGGTATGGATCGAGTGTAGGGTCGTCGTGACACCTTTGCTAGCGAGAACTTGAAGTTGTGCGGTGACGATGGCACTAAAGAGGTTGATGCCACGATGTACTGGTGGTTGGTTGGCGGCTTGATATATCTTACAACAACCGGCAGCTGACTTATGCTTCAGTTAGTGTGTTAAGCCAATTCATGTCAAAACCCGCTTGAGCAGTCATACGGGTATGACAACAAAGCGTGTTGAGGAGTATGCTTTGTGTCGTGCATTAATTATGGCATTTTATGCTGCTTGACACTTTTGATGTTATTCTAGCGGAGTTTTCAAGATTGGGCCCTGAAGCGAGAACACTGGATGATCGAAGGTCTATCACGAGGGTTACTCATTAAATATAGGTTCGGGGTCATAGCATGGAGCAGCAGATGGCGATGCTTGTAACCTTTGCATCTTCATATGGTGACTGCTCGAGGCATTGTGTCGCGTGACGTGTGAAAAGCAATCTGCGTTGAGAAAGGCTTCTCAATGATGCGAGAGAAGAGCAGAAGAATTCTACTTCCATCAAAGGCGACAACAGAGCACTATTAAATTGGCATACGATCAGATTGTTCCATAAAAATACCAAACATATAGACACTCGGTTCCATTTTTGTGGGGAGAGAAACTACGGTCAAAAAGATGATTGTTGAATATTACGTAAAACTTGTGACTGATGTGGCTGATATTTTTACAAAGAAGCCTCTTGCACGTGTGAAGTTTGAATTGTTTAGAGAAGGATGCTAGGAGTTCAAGACAATCCTTTCTCCATTAAGGGGGAGTTGAAAATAATTATATTATTTTATATTAATGGAGAAAATGTTACATAAGTTGTAACGTATCTCCTTAGTTTAGGATTAGTTCTGAAAGATTGAGGAGTTTGAGTTGCAACTTCACTAACTTCTAGTATTGTATTTAATGATGTAATCTTTCATTCATGAATGTAGAGTGTGTGGGAGTTCTCTCTCTGATGCGAGTGTAGTCTCGAGTCGCAGGCGCACACACGAGAGCTACAACTCCTTCTTTCAATGTGTGCATATTTTATACTGTACGAGTATTTTTAAAGTCCACCCCAATTGCATTTCAAAATGGGCATTATAATCCTTCCCTAATGCATTGAGCTTTTAGTTAATGATTTTGCTGATGTCATAGTTTAATGTTTTACTCTATGAAGCCAATTCCAAAAAGAATACCTAATGTGCAAGTATTTTGAAGTCACCCAATTGCATTTCAAAATGGGCATTATAATCCTTCTCTAATGCATTGAGCTTTTAGTTAATGATTTTGCTGAGCTCCAAAAGTTGATGTGCCATTCTTGCCACTGCAAATTCACTATATCTGTTTCATTCAATGTTCCACCAAGACTCCGGTGCGGGGAGACGCGGGTGCGGGGAGACGCACAGGGGGGACGTGTGGGAGTACCCTGAAATTTTAGGGAAATTTCGGGGGTGCGGGGAGTCGTCGAGGTATATAATTTTATATATATATATATATATATATATATATATATATATAAGTGAACTTGAATTTTATATATATATATATATATATATATATATACCAATAGTAAATACATTGAAAATTGAAATTTGATCTACACATGATAAAATTTAAATTTATAATTGAATTGAATAATGACATACATTGATCCATCCTCATCTTTCATTTTGATACATACATCATTCATATGACATACTCATTATTCTAATATTCATCCATAATCATTGATCATTCAATAAATAAATTCAATAATGAAATCTTCAAATACATTGATCCATGATTCCATATCATTCATCATTCATCATTCTACAATCTACAATGTACATTGATTTAAAAATTAATTTCATCATTCATCATTCTAGAATCGAAATTGAAAGCAAAACATACTAGAAGTAGATAGTAGATACTAAGTTTGAACTTTGAACACTAAATAGTAAATAGTAAATTTATATAACTCAAAGTTTCAAACTCAAAAATAGTTAAGAGTCAAGAGTTAGGAATTAGTGTGAGGTCAACAACTGAAAAGTAAAAATCTAAGTCACCTGATACGGGGATACGAGGATACCGGGATTCGAAGTATCGGATACGGGTACGGTGACCCCGGAACAGGATACTTCTGGGATACGTTACGTTATATATATATATATATATATATATATTAAAAATTAGATATTTTTTGCACAAATTCATACAAAATTCATTGATTCAAACATAGATATTAGATACTCATGAGTCATACATCATCATTGATACTATAATACAAATTACAATGATACATTGATACACCATACATGATACAATCGTTAAATTTACTCAGAAAGACAAGATTGAAGATAGTAAGATACTATAGTTTTTTCATTAAGTCATCAGAATCAAAATGTGTTACATAAGAACACTGCCAAGTGGATTGGTGCTCTTGATTAAATACGAGTTCCATACCCTAATACATGACAAAATTCGATGGAAACATTGCAATAGCCCAATCCTGAAATCCTGAAAAACTGATAAGTCTGCTGGATTTTGAATGAAATCTAAAATTCTACTTTCTCCATATGAAATCCAATGAGGTCGGAACCACTCTCAAACATCCTGAGTCATTTCATGGTAATGTTAAAAATTTAAGTAAAAGGATGAAAATGAAAATTAAGGAGAATGTCACTTTTACTTTAAGAATTTAACATTACCATGAATCCTTAATAAATACTAGGGCCATAGGCTTGATTCCCTCTCCTGAAAAATCCTCCTCAATTGGTGAAAAACAATGAGCAAAAGCCCCCCTTTATAATAAAAAAACAACGCTTTTTTGAACCCGCGGGCGTATCCGACGCCCAGAGGCTCATTTTTTAGGGGGGACGCCCAGAAGCTCATTTTTTGGGGAGTCGCGACTTCCACACTGGGGAAACGCACCCCCCTGCGACTCCCCAAGACTCCCCAAAAAGGGTGCGTGGGGAAACGCACCCCCATGAGACTCCCCGTCCCGGGTGCGAGGGGTGCGAGGGGTGCGTGCACCCGACCCTGGGAGTCGCGACCCCGTGGAACACTGGTTTCATTAGGAGCCTTTATTTAATGA
>JAXQQM020077321.1:0-141391 GCA_034641835.2 Pinus albicaulis
GAAAATGAGTCAAGAAGGAAGTTGCTAACTGACTGAAGTTATGAAATTAGCCTCGTGGTAACTCAATGTACCATTTGGCTTCAAGACCAATAAAAGTTCTCTGGAAAAGATGTAAGCGAATCGAATCATCAATGATTGAATTAGACACACACCAAAGGTGATAAGTCATGACGTGATTTGATGGATCCTCTCCTGACTTACCTTCAAATTTTGGTATATCACTAGGCAACTTATGCTGCATTAGCAGCCAATACGGATAATAAAAAATTGGATCATTCGTAAGGCGTGTCAAATTAGGTAAATCCAAAGTTGCAATAAATGGTAACTGACGGTTAGGGTCGCGAAAACCTTGAGTAGCCAAAGAAGTTCCAGGAGGCGGATATCCAGGATAACTTGGAATTGGATTTGCATTAGGAATTGTATAACCTCCTGGAAAACCAGGATTAACCGGACCGAACTGGGGTTGTTGAGGTTGTTGATAAGTATAGCCAGGGTACGGTTGATACTAATAGTTTGGATTTTGTGTATAGGGACCGAATTGTGGCTGTCCCTGGTACAGTTGATACGTGAATTGCGGTTGACTTATGACAACTGTACTCGTACCGACTTGTCTCGTAGGCATCTGAACCGAAGTCTGAACTGAAGATCCTGACTGGGGTACAGAGACTTGAGGGATTTGCACGGATGCAGGGATAGACGAACTCGAGGTTACAAATACTCCAGAAGCAGGTGTTACAGGTTGAACAGACGCATCAGTTGTTGCAGCAGTTTGAGGCAGAGTCTTAGGTGAACTAGGACCAGCCTGCTAAATAGGACCAGGTGCAGGAGTTTGAATAGTAGGCTAGACAGGTTGCTGATTTGGACCAGAAATTAAAGGTCGTCGAGGTTGATAAGGTAACTGCACATTAGGTTGCATAGGCTGTTGATATTGGGATGGATCCCACACCATATTCATTCCGGGGTATTTTCCCGCAGAATGTTGAACGTAAGGACCATAACCTGGTTGAACTTACGATTGATAAGTGAGTGGTAAATTTCTGGCTCCTTGAATAGATGGTTGACCAGAAGGCTGTTGGAAACCTTGAATTGGGTACTGACCTTGAGGTTGATAACCTTGAGGCGCATACTGAAGCTGCGGTTAATAAGGACCCTGAGGAGCATATTGAGTTTGGGGTTGACCTTGGGGCATATACTGTTCTGAAGGTTGATACCCTTGAGGTGTGTACTGTCCTTGGGGTTGTCCCCCAAAATAATATGATTCCACAGTTTGTCCTGGGAAAAATCTACCTTGAGGTTTCCCCCTAGGTGATAACTGACTTCCTCAAGGTTGCCCCCCAAGCGGTAACAGACTACCTTGAGGTTGCCCCCCAGGCGATAACAGATTTCCCTGTGTTGGCCCTCCAGGTAGTAACTGACTGCCTTGAGGTTGAGGATTCGGAATATTACCAGACATCATATAGATTTACGCTGCGTTCGACGTTTCAGCTTTAACACTATTAAAACCAGATGACAACATTTGTTCGATTGGTTGAGGAGCTGCTCCCGAGAAAGTACCAGACAGAGCCTGATATCCCAAAGGAACAGAAGGACCACCGTGTAAAAATGATTCCGGTGTCTGGGAAAACATGGATGACTCTCTAGCCATAATGGATGGCGGATAGTAACCTCTGGGTGTAGGATGAAATGGAACTCGAGGTGGAGAAAAAGCAAGACTTGAATTCTCTAAAATTTTTGTTAAAGATAGATAGCAAGCAGTAGTTCGAATAGGGCTGTAGAAAATAGATTCACGCTCCCTAAGATTTAAAGATTGAGGGGAGTCGGGAAGAGATATATCTTCGTCTGGATTAGTAAGTTCTTCAATGGAAATAAGACCAGCTGGAAGATCGTCAGTGACGATATTTCTTACCCTAGGTGAACCACGATCGCTAGAAGTTGGTGAAATAAATCCTGAGTATGTTTCCAAAATAGAAGGTTCAGTTTCAGGTTCAGATATTTCAGGTTTGTCAGCCAGTTCACTGGAAGTAGGAATACTACCAGTAACTTCATAAACTGAAATCAGTTCTTGAATGTATTCTGTTGTAGGTGTTTTATGATCAGGATGAACAATTATAGATGAAATTCCAATTTCTGTTGATCTAATCCTACCACTACTGGATGATACCAGAGCACGAAGCCCTTCAAGATGACTTGGTGAATATTCAGGGGGTTTCCCTTGTAGTCTCTGGGATTGTCCTGGAAATTCCGCCACTATTAAAGATTAACTAATCACATGCAAACAAAGAAAATTTCAATGAAAACACCTAAAGTCTCTAAAGGAACAAACAACTGAATCACACGCTTAAAAATCTAAGAGTTCAAACCACACATAAACAGTAACTTTCCGTACTAAAAACACTAGTTGGTGATGAAATCCAACTTAGTAGAGATTTAATACAGAAAGGGTGGTTGGAACAGTTACCCTGACAACCTGCTTAATGAAACATACTGGCACAAGTTTCCTCACAAAACCATCTCATGTGAAGAGAACCCCCCAGAGAGTCCAAGTGAGTCTAGTCGACATCTGCTCCAGGTACAGTGAGATCTTTCCTTCACCGTTCGGACATGATCTCATGATTGACTTCTTTAAGAGAAGCTTCCCAGATTATACAAATTACAATTGGATTTATCTCCTACCGCAAGATTTTTCTACTTGTTTGTTTTTACTACCTTGGAGAGTTAACTACACTCTATTCCAAGATACTAGCCTAAGCTATGTTGGTGATAAGAGCCCTAGAAAATAAAAAGATTGCGAGATGAATTTTAATTAAGCGTTACTTTTAAGAGCTATTCCTTAAGTCAATGGCTGCGGAAATGAAACTCTAATGGTGTAAAGACTCGATTTCAAAAAGACACTAAAAATGCATCTAAAAATGATAATCAGATTGTTTTCTTTCAATGAAATTCTAATTAAGGAAAAGTTAGAGAATGCAACTCTTTTGATAAACAATTCCTTCTTTAAACATAAAGAATAATTGAAAGAAAATATTTTTGTCTTTTCCAACGAACGATCAAAGCTCACAATAAAAATCCATTTACTTTCCAAAAAATTGAAGCTACAAAACAATTTTCCTTCAAAAGAAATCTAGAAATTTTAAAAGCACTCAAAACTACAAACTAATTTCGAGATCTACAAAGTTTAATAGCACTCAAAACTACAAACTTTAATAATCTAAGTGAATAAAAGCTTTAAGATTTTTTGAAGAATGTTTTTACTTAGTTGTTCAGCAAACTAAGGATCTATTCGTCCAAAATAACAAACAGATCGAAAACACTCAATTATGTTTTTATAAAAAATGAAATTCAAAAACCAATAACAAAGTTTCTTTTCAAAGATTTGCAAAGAAACAGGTAATTCTATTTCTCAATAAAGGATGATTTCACAATCAGGTCAAATTCAGCAAAAGACAAAAGACCACTGTAATCTTTGGTGCTTCAAAATGTCAAATGCTTCAAATCACTACAAAGACCATGTGAAAAACAATCCAAAACGCAAAACTTCTAGAAAATGATCAAAACACCAATACTGCTAAGATTCATTCACAAAAAACTTTTGACAGAAATAATCATCAATCTGGGTAGAAATCAAAACTCTAAATAAAAAATAAGATGAAGTAAAGAAAGAAATCTAAAGGTTTTTCAAAATTTTAACAGGGTCCGCAGGCTTGCAGAAGTAACAGGTGCGGTACCACAATGTTTACTAAAGCAAATATGCGAAACTGCCCGCACTGTGAAAAGAAGACAAAGTGCAGTCCTAGGAAAAATTAAAGAAAAACTTAAAAGATTTCAAAATTTCTAAAAACAGAGAAAACCTAAGATACCCAGGTAGATGTGAATCAATCAAAAACCAAGAAAAACGTTTCCTCAAATCAAAATAAAAGAGAACCAAAAACAACAAGTTCTTTCCCCAGTGGAGTCGCCAATTTGTTGTATGGATTAATCCGTCTTGCGGACAAGACCGATCTCCCTAGTACTAAAAGTATCTAGAAACAAACAGCCAAATAGACTAATCTTTCTCTAAGCATATATGATCTATGAAAAGCTCTATATAGGTGGAAAAGACTTACCGTTTGTCCAGTGCTTGTTTGAAGTTGTTGTTATCCCTCGCGCGCTTGAAGGAGTTTCGCTTGTAAACCTGCAGTCAAAAACAAGAAAAGTATTACATAGCACCTGTATAGAAATCATCATAAACCATGCTTCTCATAGTGACCAAGGAATCTATGAAATAAACCATTGATTAAAGGCTTATTGAGAAAAATGAGTATATTTGTATTAATTTCAAAAGAAGAAAATCCTTACAACTTGAGCCTTGATGTTGCACAGGACTTTCTAGGGTCTGAAGAAGGAGTCTCCTTTACTTTGATAAGCTCTGCACTCCTCCAACCAAGACAAATAGAGGTTTTTAATCTCTCCTCACAAAAGTCTTAGTTAACTGAGTCTAAATCTCAACAGCACTTATCCTCAAATATTCTTAAACTTGAACTCCCTTTGAGGCTACCCAATGCCTCTTTTTATAGTGGAAAAGAGGAGTTTTTCTGTTCCAAGTATGAAGGGATAGAATACTCCTTCAAAGGGATAAGCTCCTCACATCAAGGGGTTAGCTCCATAAGGTAAGGGATTCATGCACCTCACAAGAGCGGTTCTGCCACCGCAAGATCCATTCTAGAAGCTTCCAGAATTTACTTTAATTGAGCTTTTTGGGATTTTACTTGCGCCTTTTTAATCTTACAAAGGTCCACACCTATAAAAAATATAAAGTGCGTTCAGGAACACAGGAAAGCTGAACATTGGGTGCGGGACCGCAGGCAAGATAGCCAGAAAGTGCGAAACCAAAGTTTAGGGGACTTTTAGGAATTTTTTCTGATTTTCAAGGCTTGACATGAGGAACTGATATGTTAGACTTGCAAAAGGGGGAAGTATGAGTAATAATGAGCTCATACTTATGGCAGAATGTCAGGATGACAATTTTTAGTGTAACAGAATCGTCATTCCCGGCCTTCGGCCTTTCTCTTTAATTACAATGGAAAACCATTAATCCCTACAAAATACAAACAATAATTATAAAATCCTGTGTTTATTTGGAAAAAATGCCTCAGAAGGCAGAGGGAAGAGCGTAGCTGTTGGATGGTAGCATCCAATGGTGGAGATCTGCATAGAAGAGGTTAAACAGGAGAGCAGGGGAAGAATAAAATGAAACCGTTGATCAAGCAATGATCAACGGTGGAAATTGATTCGAAAACCTTTTGGCGAAAGGTGGAGGGAAATAAAATAACACGGGAATGATCTGGGACTGTCTGATCTGGACACATGGATGGTCCAGATCCAATCAGAGGATCGCAATCGGGGGCAACACTCAAATGGCGCTAATGTAAAAATGTGATGCGATGTAGCGCTGGCCATCGATCTGCAGATCAGATTGACGGGAGCGAGTCAATTGGAGGGTTTTGAAGCAGAGGTAAGACTCGTGATCGGAGGGAATGAGGCCGTTGGATCACGGAAGGCGGGGAGGAGATCAACGACGGACAACCAATCGAGGATCAACAATCAGAGGTGGGAAAATAAATGCATCAAATGAAAAATTTCGATGCCACTCTGCGCGGGCCGTTGGATCAACTTACGATCAACGACGGAGATTGGTTTTAGAACGAACAGGCGGAAAAACCCTTATAATATATGGAAACCCAAAAATAATCCAAATTTTTAATACTTTTGGGGCGGGATATATATTTTATGGTATGGTCTAGCACCTGACTGTGGGGCCTTCGGATGTATGGAATATGATGGGCCCAGGGCTTTTCATAACAAAGGGCCAATCGCAATCAGAGCGTCGGGCTTGGGCTTTTCAATCAACCCATTGGAATTTTGCGATGCGATTGGCACCTCGGGACTTAAACTCTTGGTCGTGGGTGAAAGTTATATCGAGTGGAAGGCGGAGGCGGGTGGAGTTTATATATATACGAGGCTTTAATCGCATCAGATTTTTTATAATGGAAAAAAGACTTGCGCATTTGGATGTTTGCGATGCGATAAGCGCTGTGAGGGTTTAGCGCTTGGTTCCAGCCCTAAAGCGTATGGTGGGGAAGTGGTTAGGATTTATCCCAAGGGGAATTAAGTCCATAGTAATAAAAACTTGTTTTTTATGAAAATTTTCAGAGTTTTCAATGGATTTGGGGGTTTCGGTAGGGTTTAAAAAGTGAGTTCTTAACCTTGTAAAAATGATTTTCATGAAGGGAAGAAGAGGAATCATGAAAAAATAGAGGAGTTTTATGGAAAAAAAAAGGGGAGCAAATGAAGGTTAGTTTTGAGTGGAGGAAGGGAAAAAATGATGGTTTTGAAAAGTCTTTCTCTTGGAATCATTATAATTTCTGAGTATAAAAAGTAACATAAGTGAATATTTGGACAGAGGCATGAGGCCTTCAAGAGTCTTCAAGAGCCAACACTTTTTAGCAATAAAATTTGTTCCTTGAAGGCTCCAAAAATTCTTAGCCACCTTTTGCTATAACAAATTTTATAGGTGGCTAACAGTGGCTCCACTTGGGGATGGTGCCTTCTTGAAGGCATCGAGAACTTCAGACTTGCATTCTCTGGGAGGCTGACCTGTGCCTAATCCGTTGTATACTCTGGGAGGCTGACCTGTGCCTGATCCATTGGGCTACTTTCCTTTGCTTAAATGATCTTCTTTTGAAAACATATTAGTAGCCATAAAAACAATGGTTCTTTCATCTACAAGATTTCTACCTACCCAATCTTACTGATCTAACATTTTTTCTTCATTAGGGTGCACTTGGATTGGAAAAATCTTTTACAACATTTTATTCTTTTGAAAAGAGGAAAACTAATCTATTTCTACTCCTTATTTCTCCATGGACTCGGATTAAATAGTTGAGTCCATATAATTCTCTATCTGTTGGGATTAAACTATCCAACAGATTTTTAGTCTCTAAATTCTACAACAGAAATTCGAAAGCATACAAGTCAGGATTGAACAGTCTAACTTGATGCTGGTCTATGGAATAATAAACAAGCTGCACATAGATATTATTCTGTAGAAAATTAAATCAAAATGGAAGGCTTAAGATCTGAAAATTCAAAGCACTTCCTTCATCTTTTTTACAACTTTGTTTTGACTTTTGTTTGAGATGTTCTTTCTTTGTCAGACTGGTTCAGATTTTGAGCTGATTAGAACAAGATTTTTACATCTTTTGACCCAGAACTTGAAACAGGTTTGAGTCATTTTCTCTCTGGAAACTCAGGTTCAAATTTTGAGCATGTTTGAACCTTTAATTTCTATCCTAATCTACCTACTGATAAGCCAAGATTAATCTGTTTGGCAAATCGAATTTACTAACCTATCGGCAGTCAATTTAAAACTAATTATCCATGATTAGGCTATATGGCTAACTAGAAGTGTGTTTCAGTAGTGGCATTTTAGCTTGCACACTTTCATATTTTGCTTCTCTTTTTTGGTATGGGGCTATACCTTTCTTGTTTTTACAATCTGCCCTCTTTTCTTTCTCCTATTGATTTTAGATTTTTATTTTTCTTTTAAGACAAAAAATCAACAACTAACTAAATGCTCAAAGCTGAGTTTTATTGACATTCCTATCTATCCTACTCTAACTTGGAATATTTACATGTTTTAGCTAATGAACTCTCTTTTCCAGTACAACCAATCCAGTAAATGATTCCATGATTGGTCCTTCTTCATCTCCTTGGGCAGGCTGGACAAACATGGCCACTCCCATTCCTTTTGTTTTTTAGCAGCGGTGCTAAATAACTTTCTTGCTTTTGGTAATACATTGCTCCTAATGACCTTGATCCCTTCTTCAAATGACTTTAAGAAGTGAGCATAGGGATCTGGGAATAGTGCCTGCTGAAGAGTATTTGGAAGACATGGTTACACTAGGATCATTTCCTCCTTCTTCACTGGATCAGGGTAAAGGTTCTTTTGGGAAAGAACCTTTTCTTCATCTTCATTATTATCGGAATTGGAGGACTCATCATATATTGCAGTGTTGTCCTCTCTTAATCCTGGTATGCTCTAATTCAGTGGACTGTACTTTGTGAAGATATCATCATGTTTTTGAGTAGGGTTATCTCTTATTACCTCAACCTTTTCTAGAGGAAGCTCCTTATCTTCATCCTTCTCAAGAAATTCCTCTTTCTTCTCAACCTCAAAATTACAACTAATATAATGCTGACTCCCAATTATGTGAAAACTATTTTTGATGAATTGGACTAGCTGATTGCTGCTTTCAAGTTGATTATAATGAAATTCATGACACCAATCGACTGTTGGTTGCCCTGCATGATTATTTTTTGTTTGGAGCTCATCATCATCATCATATTGATCAGAAGTTGAAAAATCATTAGTATAAACAATTTCACCAATCAAGCATATTGGGTTATCAGTTTTTTCTTTTAGTTGATCTACAAGTTTATTTTCTATTTCAAGACAATAAAATTTAGTAGGAAAATGAGCAGAAGTGTTTTGTTCTAATAAAGAATTGAGGGTTGGCTGTTTATTTAATATATGATCAATTTCTTCCTCTGTAAAAAGAGAAGGAATTTTGTCTTTGCTTTGGACAGAAGAACAACAGTCCTCTCCCTCTTGTGTTAACTAGTTTTGAGGCTAGATGTCTTCTTGAGCCTCTTCTAGGAAATCATTACTTGTGCTTGCAGGGGAATTTTGAGGATTCTCTTCCCTTCCCTGATCTATCTCAATTTCAAACAACTCCTCAGATTTTCATGATAGTTATTTAAAATATGGGATTCGGGAGTTTTTCTAATAGATTATCAGGATGCCATTCCTTTTTAATCATCTAAAATGAGTCATGACATAAAGGCAGAGACTCTGGTTGTGTTGTCTCTTCTCCTGTTTCAGATTTTGTGGGTTCAAAATGGCTTATGTTTTCCTCAAGGCACTGCTTACTATTAGTTTTTTCAATTTCGTCGTGAAGTTCTCTTAATAGCATCATACAAGATATAGGTAGGTAATCAGGAATTTCCTGAAAACCTTCTTTATTGATTTCTTTGTAATCCTGTTCATCATACATATTTTGTAGAGTTTGGGTTTGGTCTTGATTTGAAAGGAGCATGGGCTGCTCTAGATCATCAATTTTTAAATTAGCCTCATTCCTTTCAATTCTATTCCCAAGAATATACACCATCCTTTCCATCATGACCAACAATTTTTATTTATTGTTTTCTCTATAGTCTTGCTCACCTTCTTCTATAAATTCTTGATCATCATCTATATAATGCTCATTATCTAGGTCTTGTAATGGTTGAGTTTGTGTTTGATCTGGGAAAAACATAGGTTGTTCTGGATAATCAACATCTATATCATCCTCATGCTTTTCCAATATTTTATCAAGTATGTACACTATTTTCTCAATTAGGTCCAATGATGTGTTTAGTTTAGCTTCTCTTTCCATACTTGGATCCATGTTTGTAATAAGAGGTCATTGTATCTTTCTAACCAGTTCAGAGTCCTTTACCAGTGAAGTTATTAGGTCTTTTGGGATTGTGGAGTCGCCAAGTGGAAGATTTTGAACTTTGTTGTCCACCAACAACATGATTGGGTTTGCTCAATGCATTCCCAAGGGAGTCTATAAGGATTGGAATGGTAATAGACCTTTTGGAGGCCAGTGGAGTCACCAGGTGGAAAATTTTTAGCTTTTGTAAAGGTAAAATGTTTTATGGTTCCAGCACCATGTTTATTATGAAGCCAAACTAAATGTTTTTGGGTTTTTCTGAGTTTCTATGGTTGTTTGAAAGACTAATGAGCTTATAAGAGCTTGATAGACAACTATGAATTCAATGGTCCCACCGTGATCGCCATTATGTTGGTGTCCCATGTTTTAATAGTTTGGAAAATCAAAAGACAAGGCAACATTAGAACCAATCTTTAGAGTCCCAGGATCTAGTCCTCCTGTTCTCAGAGAGGGATCTCTCGAATGTTTGTTTGCAAAGGTTTATCTTGTGTGCTTTGAGTATTGGTTTTAGACTAGTTATTAAGTGCAGGTGTTTGTTTGTTTGTTTGGTAGGATTGATACAACAGAACATGAAAGGGCTAGGAAAGACATATAGAATGGAGGAACATCTGGGTCATTGGGCAATGGAGTCAAGAAGAGGTCATAACATACTCATAAATGGATATGGGATATCAGAGGGAAAATCTAACCTAGCCACATGATCCTTTGGTTTTTGGAATGAGATGGACATCAATGATTTGGAAAGAGAAGTTTAAGTCTCAACAAAGGGAATTTGATAACACAATTTGAACAATAAAGAGATTTTTTGATAGACAGGGCTAACCATGAATTCTACAAATCACACCTTTAAGCAAACAATGATTTCAAAACAACTTTTAAAACAAAATATAAGATTCGGGGAACACCCTATTTCCTCAAATATTTTATTTCAAATTATTTAGAAAACATAAAAGATTCACTAATAATTGTAGTCATAGAAGAGGGAACACCTAACACATCTATGATAACAACTACAAAGACCTTTGAGGCAACTATTTAAGTAAGGACAAAGGGCAAGATCAGAACAGACCTCCTTGACTCACTGTAAATAGAAAACTACAAAGGGAGACTTCAATAACAGTTTTAAAGTGGCAGTAGACAAGAAAGGAGAACCATAAATCATGCTGAAACCAACTATTCAAACTATTAAGGAAATAAACAAGCATGAAGACTAAAGAGAGAGATTAAAGACTCTAAAATACTTCAGCAGAAGAAAACATAAAACAGTGAAGGAAGAACAGGTCTAAGGTGCTTCCAGGAGTCATTTCTTAGCCTAAAACTTTCAACCTACTGTAGTAAGAAATTATGAAACATAATGAAAACAGGGGAAAAACATAAAACAGTTCAGAATACTTCACCAACAGCCAAGCTCATGGATCCGATGATAGAGCCTTCACAGTAACAAGCATGCAACAACATCATCAGGGCTTCAAGACTTCAAATTCTTCTCCAACTTCAACAGAATATATATTATTTCAGAGAGTTCCAATATTACAACTAGTGATCAACCAACAATTTCTCATCTTCTATAGAAGTATTTATAGAATAATGAGGAGGTGAGACCTAATAAAAGATCTCTCAGGACAATTAATACTGATTCAAGACTTCTCGGCCTTTGAGGGGCTCGATGGAGAAGTTTACAAACATTCTGTCTATATTAACTATTTTACATTTATGAATTAAGATCGGTGGGAGCTTTTATTGACTTTAAGGCTCTGTGTCATGTTTGGAGTAACTCTGTAGATATTTTTAGCATTTAATTTCCTTGCAGAAGTAACTCTCTGGCTGCGCTGAGGCGAATATCTTCATTTTATCAATAACTTCGGCCTCTGTTTTGAATGCTTTCAGGCACAGGTGATACTTATGGTAGCTGGGAGGAATCAATTCGCCAAAAAATGTGGCGATGGAGGCATTTATGTCTGTTAAACACTTATGATGTTCCTTTAATTGTGTTTTAATTCTGGGAATTAGGCTTTTGACAATCAATATTAGCCGTAATCCACAAATTTGTCTTCAATCTTCTGCTATGCTTTGCTTTGTCTTCAATACTGATACTATTTAAATCGTGATTTAATAACACAGTGTCTTGTCGATGTGTAGGGCCACACTGGGCTCGTATGGCATCACTGCCTCATGAATCAATGAAGATACATGGAGTAGAGCCCTGCAAACGGTTTCCCTTTATGAATCGAGGGCGCGGGAATCGTCATTCCCGGCCTTCGGCCTTTCTCTTTAATTACAATGGAAAACCATTAATCCCTACAAAATACAAACAATAATTATAAAATCCTGCGTTTATTTGGAAAAACTGCTTCAGAAGGCGAAAGGAAGAGCATAGCCATTGGATGGCAGCATCCAATGGTGGAGATCTACGTAGAAGAGGTTAAACAGGAGAGCAGGGGAAGAATAAAATAGAATCGTTGATTGAGCAATGATCAACAGTGGCAATTGATTCGAAAACCTTTTGGCGAAAGGTGGAGGGCAATAAAATAACATGGGAATGATTTGGGACCGTCCGATCTGCACACGTGGACGGTCCAGATCCAATCGGAGGATCGCAATCGGGGGCAACACTCAAATGGCGCCGATGTAAAAATGTGATGCGATGTAGTGCTGGTGCAGATCAGATCGATGGCAGAGAGTGAATCGGAGGGTTTTGAAGTGGAGGTAAGACTCGCGTCAGAAGGAATGGGGACTTTTGGATCACGGAAGGCGGGGAGGAGATCAACAATGGAAAACCAATCGGGGATCGGCAATTGGAGGTGGGCAAATAAATGCATCAAATGAAAAATTGCGATGCGACTTTGCGTGGGCTGTTGGATTGGCTTATGATCAACGATGAAGATTGGTTTTAGAATGAACTGGTGGAAAAACCCTTATAATATATGAAAACCCAAAAATAATCCAAAGTTTTAATACTTTTGGGGCGGGATATATATTTTATGGTATGGTCTGGCACCCGACTGCGGGGCCTTCAGATGTATGGAATATGATGGGCCCGGGGATTTTCATAACAAAGGGCCAATCACAATCGGAGTGTCAGGCTTGGGCTTTTCAATCAACCCATTGGAATTTTGCGATGCGATTGGCACCTCGAGACTTAAACTCTTGGTCCCGGGTGAAAGTTATATGGAGTGGAAGGCCGAGGGGGGCAGAGTTTATATATATACGGGGCTTTAATCGCATCAGAGCTTTTATAATGGAAAAAATACTTGCGCATTTGGATGTTTGCGATGCAATAAGTGCTATGAGGGTTTAGCGCTTGGTTCCAGCCCCAAAGCATATGGTGGGGAAGTGGTTAGGATTTAGCCCAAGGGGGCTTAAGTCCATAGTAATAAAAACTTGTTTTTTATGAAATTTTTCAGAGTTTTCAATGGAATTGGGGGTTTCGGTAAGGTTTAAAAAGTGAGTTCTTAACCTTGTAAAAATGATTTTCATGAAGGGAAGAAGAGGAATCATGAAAAAAGAGAGGAGTTTTATGGAAAAAAAAAATGGGAGCAAATGAAGGTTAGTTTTGAGTGGAGGAAGGGAAACAATGATGGTTTTGCAGTAGTCTTTCTCTTGGAATCAACAGAATTTCTGAGTATAAAAAGGAACAACAGTGAATATTTGGACAGAGGCATGAGGCCTTCAAGAGTCTTCAAGAGCCAACACTTTTTAGCAATAAAATTTGTTCCTTGAAGGCTCCAAAAATTCTTAGCCACATATTTCTATAACAAATTTTATAGGTGGCTAACACCATAATCAATTATTAATTAAGGAAAATGCTCACCATACCTCGCATTATCTTGCGTGCAGCTTTGTAAGCGATTGCCCTCAGATCTAACTCCAGGTTGATTGGACCATAGTCGCGCTACAAAAATGCTCACGCCTTCTCCATCCAATTTCACGCGATGTAAGTGGTTAAGGAATACCACTTGACACCACGTGTCAATCATCTGGCGATATCGCGCTCCTAAAAGAAAAAAAACTTACCGTTCTTCTTGTTGCGCGAGACTAGTGGTTTGTCCCCACGAAACCGCTTCTCCAAAACAAATATTCGACTGTGATTTAATTCAGAATTCCACTCTAAGTGAGCAGAGGTCTCAGCGTGGTTCTAGCATATTAAACATGATGCGTTTTCCAGAAAAAAAAGTTAGGAATTCATCGAATCCCATTGAACCATTCACACGATTCAGGACGCAGGCAATATTCAATTCTCAATGAATTTCTATATTGTGGTTTTCAAATAAAATCTGATACCGATTATGCCAATCGGATCCTTCATTCAAATTATATACAGAGAGCGTGGTTTTAATCATCATTTCAATTTCAGCTCAAGGGAAAATAGAATTCACTCAATTCGTACTCTACTTTACACAGGACTCCAATACACTTAATCCACCTAAAGTTGCATTAATCCAATAGCATCCTATAAACATTAGATTACCATCGATCCTATAAGGATCGATGGTCAATAAATCACTGAATCACGCCATGAACTCACAAATTTAGATAAAAACATGAACAATATTAAACACATAAAATCCATATGATAGTCCTCCTATTTTATATAAATTCAGCATTACATCTGAGGCATTTCAGCCTTAGTACGCACTTCTCCTAAGACTACATTGCATTCGTCCTCTCTCCTCAGACATTGCAGGCTCACTGGTTATATAGAATTTACAAAATATTAGAAATCGGTTTGTTGGAAATGTTGTCATTGATGGCAAAGGAGTTGGAAAAGAGGCAGCAGAGAAAGCAATAGACAAGGAAAAGAGGCAGGCTAGGAAGTTGATGAAACAAATTCTATATGAAAGAGCTTTGATTTCAATAAGAACTTGTATGAGAACCAGTGATGTTTAAACTCTGTAATAAGGGTCTCCATGTGATTCACCTTTTTAAGTATGTGGATGTGGGCACAATGATGTAACTTCACTTTATTCAAAGAGAAAGATTGGAAACTGTTAATTGAGGACAGTCCTGTGAAAAGACCTGCATAGAGAATTTGGCCAGAACCAGAAAGTCCTGTAAGTAAACTCATTGTGTGAAGAAAGAAATTGTTTCAGGGTTATCTGTGCAGTGATCGAATTAAATTCTGTGTGCATATATATATAAAGGTTCCTGACAATTAAATTCCCGCAACAATGAGAAAATGTCTTGAATCTCCTTAGCAGCTTCCTGTCTATTTAATGATGAAAGTGTATGGATAATGTGCGTCAAAACCTGTGTTGAGGGTAAAATACCACTGGTCAAATGAGGCGCCTACTGTATGACGAAGAGCATTTCTTTTGAATGCCTGTATATAGAATACGTTGTAAATGATGGCCCTGCATGCATTGTTGAAACTATGAAATGTCGAGGTAGGTTGCTGTGAACCCAACCTTGTGGGGGTCGTTTTAATTGGACATTTGACATGGCTTGTATCAATGTTTTCGAATAGCTACAACCTGGAATTTCACAATTACTCTAAGAGAAACGTAGTGATGACAGAACAAAGGAATGGAACCTTGAGAAAGAAGAGAAGAACTCATAAATAATAAAGGCGGATGGAACCTTGAGCGAAGGAGAGGAACCATGAGAGGAGTGAACAGTAAAGGCAGGATTCCAGTTTTCATCGCACCGCTTTCGACGGGCAAGTGGTATTCAAGAAATCAGAACGGTTCCATAGAGCGGCTGACACGTGGCATACGGTGGGGTCCCAAAAACCACTGATATCGCACATTATCGTTCGTGCATCTATGCCAAGCGATATCCATCAGATCGTGTGGAGCAAGGTGATGTGTTCTTTGCCGTCAGATATGAAGGGTTGTTTAAGTGCCAAGGTCCAGTCCAATATGCAACTATTGAATGTTAACTCGCATGCAAGTTAACCCATCAATATCCGTCAGATCAGCTGAAGCAGCGTGACGGGCTTATAACCGTTAGATCGTGATCGAAGTTACATAGAGGTATGTTAAATGTTGGGGCCCGAACATTATAAATATTAGTGCTGGGACTTAATCTACGCCAAGGTTTATTTACGGGTTTTAACATTTGAGTTAGGAAGGATGTATAATATATGTGGATACATTACGCCTAATGAAAAGGCCGAGGTTATTATCGTCGGAAGTCGGGTTTAATCAAAGTCGAAGTTTATATTCCAAGGTATGGGCCAGAGTTTGTTTGTTGTTTATGAAATAATCGAAATATAAATATGTGGACCAATGTGGGTTAAGTGGTTATGCCGAAAGGAGAACAGGGGTTAACATTACAGTCTTTTGACTTTCAAATGTATTCAGTTAAAATTGAATAGAGGGTTCAATTATACAGTGTGAAATGCTATGGGGCCCGAGGATATTATATGAGTGTTTCTTGTAAACACGAAACCAAAGGTTAAATTTTTGATGGTTCATGATAAAGATTGTGAGTATTGATATATCTGTGTTGTTAAAAAGGTTTTATAAAAATGTCGAGAGTTATTTTATGTTTGATTAAAAGGAAGTTGTACATACAGCATTTATATAACTACAATGAACAGGGAACTGAATAAAAGAGAAAATGAAAAAAGAGTGGAGTGGGATGAATGTGTATGGAGAAGGAAAAATAGGAGGAGAGTGTGCAGAGATGAAAGTTTGGTGAACAAGAATATGTACAGGAATGAATTGGATAGGTGAATAAGCACAGAAAATGGGAAAATATGCAAAAGATAGTGAACAAAGTATGCAGGACAGCTGCATGACTGCTACAGAAAGGAAAAAACCAGCAAGCCAAGGGCTGAGTGAAGTTTATATACTGTAACTAAAAATGTAAATGTTTTATTTTTTTTATATTGTTTGTGATGCAAAGGCAAGTATCCTAAGGAAAAGAAAAATCCCACTGTAACATGGAAATTTGTACATATTGTTATAATTTTAAATGAGTTGGACAAAGGAATGAGAAGACAGAAGTCAGAGTCATGGCTGTTCACTCAAAATTCCTTGTGGAGTAAAAACATTCATGTAATGAAATCTATATATAATATCAACTTGATATGCATAAGAAGTAAGAGAGAGTAAGGATAGAGAATGCAAAGTATAGAATATTGAGGTAGAGAAGATTAGGAAGAGAGGAGCAGAAAGAGGTGCTACAGAACAGAGTTGATATCTGAGGTAAATCAGCAAACATTTCTTGTGATAAATTGAGGAAGTTGGAGCTTCCCTATCAATTTGAAGCTTGATATCTGTCAGTTGTGGCTGACTGAGGTTGGAGCCTCCTATAGGTTGGTGCCTGCAGAAAATTGAAGGGAGTTGGAGCTTCGTTGCAAGTTGTAGCTTGCAGAATTGAGGTTGGAGCCTCCTATGGGTTGGTGCCTGCAGGAAAACAGTGGTGAGAGGGAGTTGGAGCTTTCCTTTGCATCACAAAAATAGTAAAATGTGGTTTTCTCCCTTTATGGGTTACCACTTATATCTGCTGTCTCTATCTATGTTGCCTGCGTACTGAGATGATTTACCAAATTTGCATAATGTTTGATTCTCTCATAATAAGTTTGATGACACATTAATTTAATACTTGCTACAACATATTAATATTTTTCATGTACTAAGGTTGATTATAAAAATAAGATATAAATAAGCTGATGAAAAATTTAAAAAGCTCATGTATGTGTTAAACTGATTCACCCCCCCTTCTCAGTTTAACTAAGAATTCAACAATTGGTATCAGAGCCAGGTTCCTTTGTACCAATTTAACAACTGAAAGGAGATCCTAGGTTCTCAGGATGGCTAGTAAAGAAGGATGCTCAACCAATAAAGCTCCTTTCTTTACAGGTGCAAATTATTCTTTCTGGAAAATCAGAATGAGGACATACATAATGTCTCTAGGAATAGAAGTTTGGGCAACTGTGGAATTAGGATATGCCCCAAAGGCAACTGACACTGAGAAAGAAACCAAACAAGATTTTGTAGCTAATGCAAAAGCCATGAATGCCATCTTAAATGGATTGTGTGAAGCAGATTTTATCAAAGTAATGCACAAAGACACTACCAAAAAAACGTGGGATACTCTGGAGAACATCCATGAAGGAGACAAGAAGGTTAAGACTGCCAAAATTCAAGTCTATAGAGCCCAGTTTGAGAACTTAAAAATGAATGATGATGAAGACATTGCTAGCTTCTTTCTAAGGGTTGCAGAAATATTAAATAACATGAAGGCTCTAGGTGAAACCATAAAAGAAGTTGTAATTGTACAAAAGATTCTAAGATCTCTTCCACCCAGATTTAATCCCAAGGTGTTTGCAATAGAAGAAACAGCTAATTGGGAGAACTTGACCATGAAACAACTACTTGGAAATCTAACAGCATATGAAATGAGGCTCCCACAAAATAAGCCAAGTACGAGGGAGTCAGCCTTTAAAATAGAAAAGAAGAAAGAAGAAGAGGAAGACATATGCTCTTGCTCAGATGACAAAGAAGCAAAATTTGTCAAGAAACTAGATAGAGGCTCAGGTAAATACAAAGGTAAACTTTCTTTCAAATGCTTTAACTATGGAAGATTTGGACACTATGTAGCTAAATGTCCTCTCAAAAAAGTAAGGAATCAGGCCCAAGAATCAGAGAGAAATACATCAAAGAACTGGCAGAAAGGAAAGAAGTTCAGCAGAAAATCCTTCTATGCTCAACAAGATAGCAATAAATCTGAATAATCAGATTAACTCTCAAGTGAAGAAGGAGCCTCTGAATTTTTATTGATGGCCATAGAAGAACTTGAAGGACTCCTTCTAGAAGATGTAGAAGAAGTAGGTGAAGTCAACCTTGAGGGGGAGCTAATAAGTGCTCTGGAGGAGATTGACAGACTCAAACTAAAGTGCAGAAAACAAAAGGACATTCTCCTCAAGTATGCGAGATAAGAGAAGAATTCAGAAGCCCTCATGTAGTTGAAGGTAGAGCTTGAAGAAGCCAAGAAGATAGAAGACATGTTACTTCAGCAAATCAAGGATAAAACTTGAGAACAAGAGAGGATGGAAGAAGAAGTTGTATGTCTGAGGAAGAAATTAGAAAATGCTCAAAGGAAAGTGTCTATAAATCCCTCTCAAACAACAAGCTCTAGTAAGTTGAGCGAAATTCTGGATGCTCAAAGATCTCCTATGAATAGGCTATGAAGGAGAATCAAGTAAAAGCAAAGAAAAGGAAAACAGAGAGATTATTTTTGTAAAAGAAAATAATAATGATGAAGTAGCTCAGACAATTCCTACAAAAGAAAAAACATGTAATAAGGAAGACAGAGATCAGCAGAAACCTCTAGTAACAAAGAAGGCAATAAATTCTAAGACAACATAAAAAGGATTATATGCCCCTGAGTATGTCAAATTTGAAAGCCATCAAAGGAGATTATTCCCTCCTATGAAGAATGCCACGTGTTATGTCTGCCACAAGTAGGGACACATTGCTGCATATTGTCATGTAAGGAGGAGTAATTCAAACCAGCAAAAGATGCAAACAGTGAAGAGACTATCTCAAACAAACAAATGGAGAAGACAACCTTATATCAGGTATGCAAATAATTTCTATGGTTACTGTTTTTATTGTAAGGAATTTGGCCATAAGATCATTGAGTGTATAAAGTATGGACAAAGAGTGATGTCCAACACCCCAAGGGGGTTTATGAATCAACGAAATTTTGCTCATACTCACAATTCTGCAAAAATTATAATCAAATGCTGTGTATGAAATCAAGTTGGACACATGCCTTCAAAATGTCCTCTCAGAAGAAGCAGTTCATCATCTCACAAAAGATACCAAACAAAAGGATGCTTCCAGTGGGTAAAGAAGGTGAATAAATGTGACTTGGCTCTAACTGCTCAAGACCTGAAAAGCCAGTGGTATTTGGACAATGGCTGCTCAAAACACATGACTGGAGACAAAAGTAAGTTTATTACTCTTGATGAGAAGAAATCTGGCAATGTTACTTTTGGCAATGATAAATTAGGAAAAATAAAAGGAAAAGGCTTAATCAGTCTAGATAATGGCAGAGGAAAGGCCCAAGATGTACTATTTGTAGATGGGCTGAAAGCTAATTTGCTGAGTGTCAGTCAAATGTGTGATAAAGGTTGTGAAGTTATTTTTAGAGCACAAGATTGTGAAGTCAGATCAAGCACCACAGGTAAGACTCTGCTCAAAAGAGTTCAAACAGAGAGTAATGTTTACATTATGAAAGAGGAAGATGAAGCATGTCATCTTAGAAAACTTGAGGAGTCATGGCTATGGCATAAAAGGTTGGGACATCTCAGCTTTGATCACATCATTAGACTAAACAGAAAGAAAGTTGTTAGAGACATGCCAGAAATAAAAAAACCTTCTAATACCATATGCAAATCTTGTCAATTGGGAAAACAGACCCACACATCATTTAAGGCCAAAGATGAGTTATGAACAAGAAGACCACTCCATCTTGTGCACATGGACCTGTGTGGACCTGCAGGAACTAAAAATCCAAGTGGAGAATCCTACTTCATGCTAATAATTGATGACTTCTCCAGAATGACATGGGTGGCATTCCTCAAGAATAAATCGGAAGCTCTGGAAAAATTTAAGATATTCAAAGCATTAGCAGAAAATCAAACAGGATGCAAACTAAAATGCATCAGATCAGACAGAGGAGGTGAATTCACAGATTATGACTTTGCTAACCTATGCAATGAACATGGGATAAAGCAACAATTTACTATTGTAGGGACACCTTAGCAGAATGTTGTAGTAGAGAGACAAAACAGATTTGTATAGCAAATGGCTAGAGCCATGATGCAAGAGAGTAATATTCCTCAAACCTTTTGGGTAGAAGCAGTACACATAGTCGTGCATATCATTAACAAATGTCACTTAAGGCCAAGCAGTGACAAGACTCCTTATGAACTATGGCATGGGAAACCAGCTTCAATCAAACATTTTAGAATCTTTGGAAGAAAATGTTACATAAATAATAATGATGAAAATCTTGGGAAATTTGATGCAAGAGCAGATGAAGGGATATTTCTAGGATATGCTTCCAAAAGTAAAGGGTACAGGTGTTACAACAAGACTCTTCGAAAAATAGTAGAAAGCATTGATGTGAGATTTGATGAAGAACTTACAAACAACACAAAAGATACAGAATGCAGCAATCCGTCAGACAATCATGAAGAAGAAGACCAAGATGATGATGAAACAAGAAAGACAACAGAAGATGCAGAACTAAGCTCTAAAGCCCCTTCTAGATACACTCAGAAGAACCATCCTGAAGATCAGATCATAGGAGACAAGAGAAAAGGGGTCCAGACAAGAAGGCAACTAATTGAACAGACAGAAGAGGTATACATAGCCATGCTATCACAAATAGAGCCAAAGAAATTTGAAGAAGCCAACAAGGACAAGTCTTGGGTGAATGCTATGAATGAAGAATTGGATAAAATTGAGAAAAACAATACCTGGGAACTAGTTCCTAGAACCACAGGGAAAAATTTCATAGGCTCAAAATGGGTATTCAAAAATAAAATGAATGAGGAAGGACAAGTAATCAGGAATAAAGCCAGACTAGTTTGCAAAGGATATTCAAAAATTGAAGGACTTGATTATGATGAAACATTTGCCCCTATAGCCAGAATGGAAGCCATCAAAATATTTCTAGCCTTTGCATGCTACCAAGACATTAAGGTATATCAAATGGATGTGAAATCTACATTTCTGAATGGAGATCTAGAAGAAGAAGTCTACATGGAACAACCCGAAGGTTTCTCTTTAACAAACAAAGAAGACTATGTGTGCAGACTGAAGAAGGCTCTATATGGACTGAAATAGGCTCCTCGTGCTTGGTACTCAAGACTGGATAAGTATTTGCAAAAACAAGGCTTTAAGAGAGGCGGAGTAGACAACAATCTATACATAAAAGCCCATGAAAATGAATTCTTGATCATTGTAGTGTATGTTGATGACATTATGTTTGGAAGGAACAAAGATGAGCTAGAAAAAGGGTTTGCTGAGGAGTTGAAATCAGAGTTTGAGATGTCCATGATTGGAGAACTCAGTTTCTAATTAGGACTTCAAATTTAGCAAAAGAACACAGGTACATTCATCTCACAGGAAAAATACTTGAAATAAATGTTGAAAAAGTTCAAAATGGAGGATTGCAAACCTGTGTCAACTCCCATGACCATGAGATGCAAGCTGTGTGCTGATAATGGATCTGCAGATATAGATCAAAAACTCTACAGTTCCATGATAGGAAGTCTACTATATCTGATAGCATCAAGACCAAACATCATGCTAGCAGTAGGACTAGTGGCTAGATATCAAGCAGCACCTAAACAAAATCACCTTCTTGTAGTCAAAATAATATTTAGATATCTACAAGGAACTACACAATATGGGCTTTGGTATCCTAAAGGAAAAAACTTCAATTTGATAGCATACACAGATGCAGATTGGGCCAGCTGTGTGGATGACAGGAAAAGTACAAGTGGAGGTGCATTCTATCTAGGAGAAATTCTGGTGGCATGGTTAAGCAAGAAACAAACATCTATCTCTCTATCTATAGCAGAAGTAGAATATATAGTAGTAGCAGCATGTTGTACACAAGTCATGCGGATGAAGCAAACCCTCCAAGACATGAAGGTAAGCATTGATGAACCTATCTCAATCAAATGTGATAATACAAGTGCTATAAGTATATCTAAAAATCTTGTGCTTCACTCAAAAGCTAAACATATCCCAATCAAGTATCATTTTCTTCGAGAACAAGTGGCTCAGAAGGTAGTAAAGCTAGAATATGTACCAACAAAAGAACAGATAGCTGATATATTTACCAAACCTCTTGCTAGAGAACCATTTGAATATTTGAAAGATAGACTAGGGGTAGTATCTATAGATGCTACTCTCTAATATAAAGAAAAATCACAGTTTCAGGGGGGGAACAGAAACAAAAATATCATTCCAGGGGGAGATCAGCCAACAAAGAAAGCATGAAACAGGTCCTCAGGGTCAAAGGATTATGGAAAGAATACATCCAGCATAAAAGAGTCTATGAAAAGGCTAAAGGGTCAGAATTTTAGATTTAATCCAAAGTTTGGAGCAGTAGGGTACGAAGTCAGAAGATCTCAGAGAGAGGAAATGCAAGAAATATTGAAAAAGGATAAAAACAAAGGATACAATCTACACTAAAGAAATGCGCAACCCCTTGCCATTGCTGTCAAAGGGGGAGGAAGAGCTAGCAACAGAAGAAAGGGTCTTAAAAGGAAAGAAAAGGAAGTGTATTGCCATCAATTCCAAAGGGGGATACTGTTGGAAATGTTGTCATTGATGGAAAAGGAGTTGGCAAAGAGGTAGCAGAGAAAGCAGCAGACAAGGAAAAGAGACAGGCTAGGAAGTTGATGAAACAAATTCTATATGAAAGAGCTTTTATTTCAATAAGAACTTGTACGAGAACCAATGATGTTTAAACTCTGTAATAAGGGTCTCTGTGTGATTCAACTTTTCAAGTATGTGGATGTGGGCACAATGATGTAACTTCGCTCTATTCAGAGAGAAATATTGGAAACTGTTAATCAAGGACAGTCCTACGAAAAGACCTGCATAGAGAACTTGGCCAGAACCAGAAAGTCCTGTAAGTAAACTCATTGTGTGAAGAAAGAAATTGTTTCAGGGTTATCTTCTCAGTGATCGAATTAAATTCTGTATGCATATATATATAGAGGTTCCTGACAATTAAATTCCTGCGGCAATGAGAAAATTTCTTGAATCTCCTTAACAACTACCTGTCTATTTAATGATGAAAGTGTATGGATAATGTGCATCAAAACCTGTGTTGAGGGTAAAAGACTACTGGTCGAATGAAGCACCTACTATATGACAAAGAGTATTTCTGTTGAATGCCTGTATATAGAATACATTGTAAATGATGGCCCTGCATGCATTGTTGAAAGTATGAAATGCCAAGGTTGGTTGCCGTGAACCCAACCCTGTGGGGGTCATTTTAATTGGACATTTGACATGGCTCGTATCAATGATTTCGAATAGCTACAACCTGGAATTTGACAATTACTCTAAGAGAAACGTAGCGATGACGGAACAAAGGAATGTAACGTTGAGAAAGAAGAGCGGAAATCATAAATAATAAAGGCGGATGGAACCTTGAGCAAAGGAGAGGAACCACGAGCGGAGTGAACAGTAAAGGTAGGATTCTGGTTTTCATCGCACCGATTTCAATGGGCAAGTGGTATTCAAGAAATCGAAGCGATTCCATAGAGCGGCTAACACGTGGCATACGGCGGGGTCCCAAAAACCACTCATATCGCACATTATCGTTCATGCATCTATGACAAGCGATATCCGTCGGATCGTGTGGAGCAAGGTGACGTGTTCTCCGCCATCGGATATGAAGGGTCGTTTAAGTGCTGTGGTCCAGTCCAATACGCAACTATTGAATGTTAACTCACGTGCAAGTTAACCAAGTGATATCCGTCAGATCAGCTGAAGTAGCATGACGGGCTTATAACCATTGGATCGTGATCGAAGTTACACAGAGGTATGTTAAATGCTGGGGCCCGAAAATTATAAATATTAGTGCTGGGACTTAATCTACGCCAAGGTTTATTTATGGGTTTTAACATTTGAGTTAGGAAGGATGTATAATATATGTGGATACATTACGCCTAATGAAAAGGCCGAGGTTATTATTGCCGGGAAGTCGGGTTTAATCAAAGTCGAAGTTTATATTCCAAGGTATGGGCCACCGTTTGCTTGTTTTTTATGAAATAATCGAAATATAAATGTGTGGACTAGTGTGGGTTAAGTGGTTATGCCAAAAGGAGAACATGATTTAACATTATAGTCTTTTGACTTTCGAATGTATTCAGTTAAAATTGAATAGAGGGTTCAATTATACAGTGTGAAATGCTATGGGGCCCGAAGATATTATATGAGTGTTTCTTGTAAACACGAAACCAAAGGTTAAATTATTGATGGTTCAAGATAAAGATTGTGAGTACTGATATATCCGTGTTGTTAAAAAGGTTTTACAAAAATTCCGAGAGTTATTTTATTTTTGATTAAAAGGCAGTTGTACATACAACATTTATATAACTGCAATGAACAGGGAACTGAATAAAAGAGAAAATGAAAAAAGAGTGGAGTGGGATGAATGTGTATGGAAAAGGAAAAAGAAGAGGAGAGCGTGTAGAGATGAAAGTTCGGTGAACAGGAATATGTACAGGAATGAATTGGACAGGTGAATAAGCACAGAAAATGGGAAAATATGCAAAAGACAGTGAACAAAGTATGCAGGACAGCTGCATGACTGCTACAGAAAGGACAAAACCAGCAAGCCAAGGGCTGAGTGAATTTTATATACTGTAACTAAAAATGTAAATGTTTTATTTTTTTTTTATTGTTTGTGATGCAAAGGCAAGTATCCTAAGGAAAATAAAAATCCCACTGTAACATGGAAATTTGTACACCTTGTTATAATTTTAAATGAGTTGGACAAAGGAATGAGAAGACAGAAGTCAAAGAGTCATGGTTGTTCACTCCAAATTCCTTGTGGAATACAAACAGTCATGTAATGAACTCTATATATAATATCTTCTTGATATGCATAAGAAGTAACAGAGAGTAAGGATAGAGAATGAAAAGTATAGAAGATTGAGGCAGAGAAGATTAGGGAGTGAGGAGCAGAAAGAGGTGCTATAGAACAGAGCTGATATCTGAGGTAATTCAGCAAACATTTCTTGTGATAAATTGAGGAAGTTGGAGCTTCCCTATCAAGTTGAAGCTTGATAGCTGTCAGTTGTAGCTGACTGAGGTTGGAGCCTCCTGTAGGTTGGTGCCTGTAGAAAATTGAAGGGAGTTGGAGCTTCGTTGCAAGTTGTAGCTTGCAGAATTGAGGTTGGAGCCTCCTGTGGGTTGGTGCTTGCAGGGAAACAGTGGCGAGAGGGAGTTGGAGCTTGCCTTTGCATCACAACAATAATAAAATGTGGTTTTCTCCCTTTATGGGTTTCCAATTATATCTTTTGTCTCTATCTGTGTTTCCTGTGTACTGAGATGATTTACCAAATATACATAATGTTTTCTTCTCTCATAATAAGTTTGATGACACATTAATTTAATACTTGCTGCAACATATTAAGACTGTTCATGTACTAAGGTTGATTATAAAAATAAGTTGTAGATAAGATGATGAAAAATTTAAAAAGCTCATGTATGTGTTAAATTGATTCAACCCCCCCCCCCTCTTAGTTTAACTAAGAATTCAACATGGTTGAGATGCACAATCTCTCCGAATCACTCAAACAACCCTTTATCTTCACAAACGCACACATGACAGATCATTTTGCTCAATCAGTTATAAAATTCAGTATCGGTTTTTAACAAATTTGCCCCAATTTCACATGAACGTTCGCATATCCATCTTCAGATTTGACTTAATTCAAATTTGTCCGAATGCCCCTGCATCATATGTCAGACTTTTAATAGAAAAAATGTACAAAAAAAAAGGGAATGAAAATTTAATATTCCTTTAAATGTTTTTCTAGAATTATTTATAAATATCACTTTTGTTATATTTAATTTTCATATATCAATATAAAAATTAAATAGTTTATTGTCATGTTACATTTTCAGGAAGATTATGAAAATATGAAAAGATGAACGTGCTAATATCAAAAATATGCTAGTAGGAATGTCCAAAAATGTGTACAAGGAGATGGTCAAAGAAATGGACAAATTTTCATCGCAGGAGGAGCCATCTCAACAACAAGATGCTTCACATGTAATATGTAATCATTGAATTTCTCGATCATTAGGTACAATAAATAAACAATTTAGCATTAAATATTAATTTTCAAGTATTTTCTTGCATAACAGACAAGAAAATGGAACCCATTTAGCACGTAAAATAGGACGACAAGGAAGTAAAGGGTTGATATCTAAGCTTGGAGTAATTGTTACTTCCTTATAACAACTTAAATAGATTTCATTTTTTGTATATTTTAAGTTGTTTTACAAAAATCATCATTGAATGTCTTCAAACAGGTGCTAACATACAAAAAAGAACCGTCAAACGAATTGATTGACATTGGGTTAAATATGGGTTGTGAGTATATGTTGGAATATCATAAATTAATTGTGGAATTTGTAAGTATCTATTGATCATGTTTTACTTAGCTCTGTCTATAATTAATAGAACAAATAAATCTTTCATATTAAATATATTATTTGTTATGGGGTATAAAACTTTCAAGAAACAAAGTATGGAACTGCGCCAACAGATGAAATCTTGAAAGATGGCATAGTACATGGTTTTGAAAGAATGTGTACAGTTATGAGTCAATTTTTGCTATGGTACGTCATTTATTTTCGATTTACATTGATGTATATTATTTAATATTGAAATTTTAATTATTTTCACCAATGTATATACACTCATTACAATTTATTTTTATGTTTGTAGATGGAAGGTGAAGAAAAAGAAAACAATCAACACCGTGAACAAAACATTCATGAAATAACCCATGTCATGGAAGTAGCTTGAGCAATGACAATAGTTCAAGCGAAGAATGATGATTATTATGTTTGGATATCAAAGCAAGGCATTGCATTTTTTGAAATATTTGTCTGTGAAATTAGACATGTTTTTAAACGTAATGGAGATAGTGTACCAATTGAAAGACAAAGGCATACCAATAACTGTCCCATTTTGTATTAAAAATATTGTCTTATATATATGTGTGTGTGTGTGTGTGTGTGTGTTTTAATTTATGCTATTGTGTTCTCCATTTTTGCTGTGAAATGTAACACCACTAATTAAATTTATGGATGATTAAATATTATAATGAAGAGATGTGAAATATGATGATATGATATAACAAATTAATCCAAACATCCTATTCAAATGCACTAATAAAAAATTAATTGATATGAATACTGTTATAAGATATGTGTCATCTTTTGATGAATAATGAATTTAAAAAAATCAGACTAATTATGATATGATATAACAAATTAATCCAAACATCACATTCAAATGCATTAATAAAAATTTAATTAATAAGAATATTGTTATAAGATGTGTCGAATTTTGATGAATAATGAATTTTAAAAAATCACAATAATTGCACTGTCACACATCGATGTTTCTAAAAAATACAAAATGAACACCGACGCGTGTCAGTTACTGTACACCGGTGCATTTTTATGATAGAGTGCACTGGTGTGTTTCTACGACCTATGGGCACCGCACAAATACCAATACCAATTATAAATCTCGGTGTGTTTGTGCGATACTATGCACCGGTGCATTTATGTGAGAATATGCACCGGTGTATTTGTACAACCTATGGGCACCACACAAATACCAATATGAATTAGAATAATCGATGCGTTTGTTTGATACTACGCACCGGTGCATTTGTATAAGACCACGTATCAGTGCATTCATACGACCTATGGGCACCGCACAAATCCCAATACCAATTAGAACGGCCCTGTGCGTTGTATCACCAATAGTGCACCTGGTGCGGTTTTAGTCCTTCATGGCCCAGTGCATGCACCTTCGAATGCCACGGGCCACTGTCTAGATGACACACACCAGTACATTGACACCTTAGTGGCGCACCAATGAAAAAAACATCCGTAATAACCTCCGGCCGCTCGTTTTTTAGCTGTGTTGAAATTGCATTAAAATCTCCGCCAAAGCCTCCATAACCATAAATGGATGTTGTAGCAAATGTGTTTTTGGAAATTTTGGCCAATTTTATAACACTAAAAACCTCCTTTATAACCTTCTCTAGAGGGTATTTTCCTTGTAGTGTTCCCGTTAATAATAAACAAGGGACAATCCTGGTTTGCATTTATTACCGTGATATCAATAGGGAAATTCCTAAGGACAATTGCCCCACTCCTTTTATCATCAAAATCATTGATGAATGTGTAGAGAGTGAGAATTTTTCCTTTATGGACGGTTTTCTAGCTAAAACCATATTAATATTGCTCCAGCCGATCAACAAAAATGCGTTTATCTGTCCATGGGGGAAATTTTCCTATAAAAAGCTCCCTTTTGGCTTGAATAATACTAGGGCCACCTTCCACTAAGCCATGTCATATGATTTTCGTGACATCAATCACATCATTTAGCCATATCTTGACAACCTTCTTTCTCATTCTGTGAAATTTTTATATCACCCGAAACACCTCAGATATATCTTCCTTCACTGTTAACACTATAATATAAGGTTGAATCCTCATAAGTTTTCCTTATGTGTCGAATCCGATCAGGTCTTGGGTTTCGTGGTGTCTAAAGAAGGGATCGACCTTGGTCCTCTTAAAAATCAAGGAAATCATCAATTTTCTTCCTCCCTCTTATGTTCATCAACTTCAAAGTTTGCAGGGGAAAGCCAATTTTGTCCATCGCTTCGTATTGAATTATGTTGAGCTTTCCAAAGGCTTTACTCACTTATTTAAAAAGGGAATCCCATTCATATGGGATGAAATTTCCCAAAGCTCTTTCGAGGCATTGAAACTAGCCCTCATCAGTGATCCTCTACCGCACCCTCCCAATTATCACCGTGATTACTGCCTATATTTGGCTGCCACAAAAAACACTATTGGTATGGTGTCGGTTTAGGAGGATGACGATGGTCAAGAGAATGTAGTGTAGTACTTGAGTTGCAATATCTTATATACTGAGACTCGTTATGCTCATGTAGAGAAACTTATGCTAGTTGTTGTCCATGTTGTTCAACGTTTTCGTCACTACATTCTCCTCCGCAAAAATTTGGTGATTTATGATTGCAGCCCCATGACTTACATTCTCACATGTGAATTTCTTGGGGAAAATTACTCCAAATGGTTTTTCACCCTTCAAGAGTTCGACTTAGAATTCACTTCTTCTAAGTCTAATAAATCTCTGGTCTTTTCTGAGTTGATTTGTGATCTTCCCACCATGGATGATCCCACTCGTCTTGATGAGTCCATTCTAGATGAGACTCTCTTTCTCATTAGGACTCTTGGCCTATGGTATCAAGATATCATTTTATATCTCCAGACCCAAACTTTTGGATAAATCTATCACACTTTGTGTGATGACGGATTCGTTACCAATCCCAACCTTACCGTATCGTTGGAGCCACCCTATATCACACTAGTATTGACTCCATCCTTCGTCGATGTTTGAATCTCGAGGAAGCTGAGAAATCTCTCAATGACTGTCACTCTGGGGCTTGTGGTGGTCAAATTTCTGGTTATGCTATCGCCCAAATGATCCTTCGCATTGGGTATTTTTGGTCATATATATTTAAAAACTGTATTGTTGCAGTATGAGTTGAAAAAAATAGTTTTTTCTTTTTCCCCTCCAAATTTAATGAGGTAATCTAGTATTATTTTATTATTTCCACTATTATTTTTTATTTTTTCCACTTACCTTAACCTAAAATTTTAATACCAACGAATAAAAAATGACTTACTGTAGTATTTAAGGTGTTTAAATGATTAGAGGCTCAATATTAAGCTCAAAAATGAAAGTGCTCATAAATTATCCAAAATAGAATAACAAAAAAGAGCTCATCATCGAGAATCCGGTGCAATTCATTTCATCAAAATATGACTTCGGATGATTAAGTTATGACCTTCTTTCAATTTTCTCAAACAGGTAAAAAAGTTGCAGAACAATCACAGGTTGATGACATGGAAACCCAGTACACACTCCATGTATATTCAGTGAATATTCTCGAGTTTCAGCCCAGCAACACTGTGACAAGTGTCACAACTAGATTCGCCAGTGAACTTTGAAGGTGAAATTTTTTATACAACTATCCTAAGGTTGAAGGAGAATTTTTTTTAGTTGGAATATTCTAACCAGAGCTGGACACGTGGTGCAGCCAAAGGCTGCCATGTGCCCCCTCTGGTGGACCCATCCAACCCTTTTATTATGTTGAAATTCTGAATTTATGAGTTTATGCCAAAGTCTGCACACACACACACACACACACACACACACACAAAATAAAGTAAGTAAAGATATATATATATATATATATATATATATATATATATATATATACAAGTGATATATATGCTATATTAAAGATATGCTATGATATACATATACATACATACATAAACAAAAAGTGAAACTGACAAAATGTATATAACCAAAGTGAAAACCATATTATAGGTGGGATGAATATTATGCGGGCGAATATTTTGTATCCAAAGTTTCAACTATGGAACCGATGGAATTTTGACATCGGAAATATTTCATTAACTAAAGTTTGGTTAAGGGTTAATCATTATGATGTGGACCAAAATTATGGTCTCGGGGTCGATGTCGAACCTATCACCTACCCCACGCCACTCTATAGTCTTACCGCCTCCTCTCTCTATTGGGTCTTAGCCCGTAAGGTTGTTGCCTTTTCTTAAAGTTTGATTTTTCTGATGGCAGGGTTTGGGAGGGGGCCATCCCCCTCCCATGTGACTGTGCAACATAAACCGTGGGTTGATTTGAAATGAAACGTGAGGAAAGATTAACGTAATCCATGTTGTATTCCACTAATCCATTGTTAGTTATTAATTAAACCAGATTTATGATATTTGGATAAAAGTGCAGTTAAGACATGCTTAATACTATTAAGCCATATTAAGTGCTAATTACAACTCTTGCTAAGTTGGCGGAGGATTTAGCGACATCTTCAAATTCAACAGAATTCACCAAAATTTCAAAGCTATCTAGAGTCTTCTCCAGATTTGGGGGAGATATTGTAGGAAATTTTATTTTTTCCATAATTGAGTCAATTTTCTATCAATTTTGGCTGAGGAAGAGTCATTCTTCATAGATTTTAATGTATTCAACACGTTGGATCAGGTTGCAGAGGAAATAGGAGAGTGTAAAAAGCATTATTTTCACAATTGAGCTAATACAAAGGCCCATGCCATGGAAGTTGGACCATGGAGATGTAGCTCAGGAGGGGTGAACTCCTTCATCAAAACAAAGTGTTATTGATTCAATTGTGATGGTTTTTTGTGTGTTTTTGTTTTTGTTGTTCAACATTTAGTTTTCATGCTTTTATGTTCAAGTATTCAAGTTAATCTCCACAAATTTACTTGTTAATAAATCATAAGAACTTCAATAAACCCTTGTACAAGAAGAAAATATCAACAATTTTAATATGAATATGAAGATTAAATTAGCACTACAAAACTAACATTCAAATTCAGATCAAGATGGTATCAGAGAAAAGGTTATTTTCTTGTTTTTCTTGATTTTTTTGCAAGAAGGGTTTTAATAGTTGCAATGTTTTGATGCTTACAACGTTGAAGTTGTAGAGAGGAGAAGGGAAACTATTGGTTTCTAGTCCCGAGGTAAGGACTACAAGAATGAGAGCTACAAGAGCATCCTCTCCATCTAAAGTTCCACTTATGTTTCAATTGAAGCACCTCAAGTTTTATCTCCAGAAGTTGAGATTGAAGAGGTACAAATTGCACAAGAAGCTGAGCTTATTGAAGAGGTATAAGAATCATAAGTTGAGCTTGAATCCATAATCATCATGTCAGGTGTTAGAGAGACTCAAGGACATTCAGAAGAGGAAGATGTCAAGGGAGAGTTCAATGACATAAAGAGGATGGTTAAAATCATGTTTGATGCATTCACTGTTGGAATAGCAGGAGAAGGTTCTAAGCCTCCACATGGAGAGGGAACTTAAAATGATAAGAAGGATGAAGAGAAGAGTTCAAAGGGCAATGGAGGAGATCCACCTCCATCTACACCATCCTCATTGTAATATTCCCAATTTTCCACAAGATAATTGGAATATTAGAGTTCTTAATTTTCATACTTAATTAAGTAAATAAGACGGTGGAGGGAGCTACAAACCCCATATATGAATAAAATCCACTTTTGATGTGTGTATGTGGATATTTCAGATCTAGATCTATGTTATGGAGTAGTGTAGAAGATTCTTAATGTGAAAGGAGTGGATATTATGTCTCATTAATGAGAAAGATCACAGAGGTTGAAGCAGTCAAATAAGATCATGGAGGGAATCAAATGTAAGATCGTAGAGAATTCATGATGAGATTATGGAGGAAGTAGTGCATTTAATGCATACATGATGGAGAGGGTGATAATTACATTCATATTTGATGGAGATCATGGAGAGACAACACAGTCAAAATGGAGACCCATGTCCATATGTACATCATAGTTATGAGGTGGTCCAAGGCATGGGAAGGTTCACAAACTATATAATAAAGATGAAGGAAACATTAGAGGCAAACTTTGTATTATTGATTTTTGATCTGTTTAGATCTAGATTGTCATATGACATTTCTATGCATGCTTATGATGTTTATTGAGAATGCAGTGCTATTTAGCACAAGGTGTTTCTAAGTGGAAATCCCAGCCTTACCCACGGAGGACTCCGAGTGCCTACTCTGGGATGTTTATTTTGAGGTGCCATTCATCATCAGGCATTAGTGCCACATTGTTCCTACTTTGTACAGTTGAAAAATCTTCAGAAATAACACATTTCTACATCAAGGTTTGAGAGGAGGATGTTGTCCTTCAGCATTTCAGCTGAGGAATTGGTGAAGGATTCATCCTATCACCTTGAGCTTCCAGATCAACCTTCCAGCACTTCAAATCTATATCAGGCACCAATCAATCCATCATACATCTCCAAGCAACATTCCATTAGGAATTGTGCATTCTAGTCTTGCAGATCCAAGGAAGAAGGGAAGTTTCTCACATTTCAGCTAGGAATCCTGTGAAGGTTCATCCCCTCACTTTGGTATCATTATTTTCATCGGCCTTAAGCTTATCTACTACATTTTACATTAGGATTGAGTATCTCCCTCCCTTACAGTGAATTTTCCCCAGCAGCTTCATATTTAGTTTCTAGACCTTGAGAAGGAGGAAGAAGATGCAAGATCTCAAGCTTCTAGCTTGGAGATCTGAAGGAGGGATCAGCCCTCAAAGCATAGATCTGTTTTTATCACATATTGCAGCCATGTTTTGATCAAATCTAGCTTCAGATCTGCATAACCTAATAGCCAAGGGATGAAACCTTAGGAGGGTGAATTTCCAATCTCATAGATCTGAAATTTCCTTTCTCGGTTATCTTGGGTTTCCATCATAGTGTCGAGATCTAGAATCTTGGTATCATCATAGCTCCAGATCCCCATATATCTACATTTTCCTTCCAGCCAACACCCATATGTACACCATTTACTGAAAGGACAATGCAGTATTTTCTCCAGCAGCTCTCCAGTTACGTAGTGCCTCCTTTGAGGGGATTCGAGGGTCATTCTAGGCCATCTCTTTAGCTAGAGTACCTATATTTTGTACAATGTTGTAATTGTAATCCATCTCCAATGAATAAAATGGATCACATGTTCTGTATATTTCTTTGTCGTTAATCACTTATCTGTACATAATCTGTAGTTTCAAATATTGTGTTTGTGTATCAATGCATTATTCCATTTTGGGATATTAGAGTGGTATTAGAGCATGAACTTTGGCTCAGCTTGTGGACATTATTAACATCATAAGAAAAACATATAGTAGAGATCTACTATGGAGGGATTAATTTTTGTAGCTTCTCTCTTTTTAACTATGAAGGATCTCTCCAATGAGATAAATGAAATGAAGATAGGAAGGAAAAGAGAAACCTCAAGAGGGTTTCAAAATGAAGGAGGTCCCAGTACTTCTTATCCACAACAAAGAAAACCGGAGAAGAAAAAGGGTTCACATTATTCCACTAGATCCAATTTATTTGATAAGAATGAGGACTGGTGTGAATATGAAGGAGGCTTGGGGCATGAGACCCTAAGTAAATATCTATCTGAATACAAGTCACAACCAAGAGAATTGAAGGAGAATCTCTCTTTCCAAAAAGTTTTGCAACTCATAGAAGAGAGGAGATCCCAAAGCAACAATAGAAGAAAGAGGCATAGATTCTTCTTGCCTACATTTGATGGATCTTCCAAAAGCACATTGAGGGCTTGGAGGGAATAATTATATACATTGTTTATGCAATATCCTATAGCAGAAAAAATAGGTTGTGGAGTTTGTAGCGCTACACCTAGAGGGTGAAGCAAGAGATTGGCAGTTATTTCACTTGTCCCTTATGAAAGTGTCTGCTTATGTAGATTTTATTCTAAGACTAAAGAAGAGGTATGGTAGAAAGAAACTTGAGAAATCTCACATAGTGACATCTCCCATCATCAAGGAGATATTGCATGAAGAACCCAAGGAAGATGTCCTCATTATCACTCAGGAGGAGGAGCCTCTACCACCACCACCAGTTGCAGATGTAATTACATCAAGAGGAGGATCACTTGCATATTTTCAAGATGGTCTTCATTTCTTTAAATTTGGAGCCCCATGCATGATTCTTGAGATACACGAGGAGGAGGATACAGATACCAGCACTGGTACACTTGTAAAAGAGTAGTCATCACTCTTACTAGTATTTTGAGAGGCCATTACACTGGTTAGAGGAGCACTTGTGATCTTGCAAGAGGTTCCCACACATCAGTTGATCCAAGGTTTTCATTCATTTCCATCTCATATTGTTTCAGTACCTCTTATTGAAACCTATGGGGACATGCCATTAGAGCTAATGCATGACAAAGGATTAGAGAAAAATGCTGATTTGAAGCAGCAACCTATCACTGTGCAAAGTACCCTTGATCTAATCAAGGAAGAGATGAAAAAATATCCAGATTTTTAATTGATGAGCTACACTCAACCCTTTGAGTTGAAGTGTGGAGTTTCAGAATATTTTTGAAGTTTGCAACAAGAAATAGTGAAGGAGGCATCCTGAAACATCATCCTTGATCCTAGTTGGAAAATAATCACCTAAACTAGGTGTGGCCCACACAGGCTATTTGTAGGTGTATGTCTATTTTTAGATCAAGTGAGCATATTCTATATGTAGCAGGAGGCTATTTGTGGATGTTTGATCAAGTTGGAAAAATAGATGAAATTCTATTTTTAGAATATTGGGCGAAGTCTATTTATAGATTGTTGATGTAAAAATAGATGCATGTCGATTATTATTAGCTCTTAATAATAATCAGACTCTAAACAACAACTTATTCTCTTGGAGCACTTTAGTTCAGTGCACAGATGTGGCACAATAGCTGACAGAAGGAATTAAGCTATTCCTGAGGGTTTACTAGAGCTATTGCATGGAGGACTCAGTTAGAACTCAAGTGGCAGAGTTATGACACAGTTGGAAGAAGTAGTTATGGAGTTGTATTCAGTTTAACTCAGTTAGACTCAGTTGAGCTAGTTGTATCTAGTCTAACTGATTGATACACTAGTGAGAGTGGAGTGAATTAATTATTTTATTAATTCATAAATAGTTATATTGCTATTATCAATCAATAATTCATAATATCATACATTAGTTAACTACAGTGCATGGTAGTTTCAGTGGAGACCAGTGGAGAGATAGGTGAAAGGGAAAGATAGACTATCTGTTGTGACTATAGTGATGCATGAATTGCATCTCTATATACATTGGAGTTTCCAATGATAATAATGCAATCAATGAGAGTGGGATTACATTGAATTGGTCTTTTTAATCAACTTGGATTGTGCAATGGAGTAGCAGGAGGGCGAAGATCAGTGCATGGATTTGCAAGATTGGTCGTGATTAGTGTATGATGATTGTACTGTACTGAGAGCTTGTGATAAGCTTCGTATGTTTGTATGAGATTTTCATATGATCTCTGTGTTAAATATTATATAGTTGGGGTTTTCAGCTTCAGGATTTCCAATTAAACAACTGTGTTATGTGTGTTTTTATTGCTTCATGTGTTTTGCAATTGTTGATTAAATTTCCGCAAGAATTAAAGTGGAATAGATTCAGTATTTTGCATAAAGTTAAATAGTGTGAGATCAGGTGGATCTTGGATATATGCATGCTTAGTGCATATAATTTCTACAAAGATGGGATGAGTATGATCCTATATAAAATGGTTGGTTATGAGTTCAACATTGTCCCTTGCTATGGGACAACTGATACAGCGTTGTTAATGAGCAACAATGATGAGAAGAGGACCCATTCATTGGTGGAGCATTCCAGTGGAAGCTTCATTCATGAAGCATTGGAGAATCAAATGATAGATGGTAGACATCTTGAGATGGGTAATATTTTCCCCTTTCAAGTTGACACTTTCTCAATGAACATCTCACAGCTCAAAGAGAAACTTCTACCTACATCATATTCAAAACCTTATGGGTATTGGAGGGCCAATGATGAGAGGATCTCATGGAGAGATCTCAATGGAGGTGCACTTCAACATCTCATGGATTTTAATGCTATTCATTTGGAGGATATTGGTATTCTACATTGGGAGGATACCAAGTTTGATCTTGGCATGATTCATCATCCACATTGGGATGAATGGATCTAGATCAGGAACAGGAGCTTTCCTACCTTCTTGCATATATGTGATACCGGGAAGCAAGAAGCATGGTTGTGTTGGTTTCTTTTGGGTGAGTATGGATACTACCCAACATCTCACATTTCTAGGATCCATTCTATACATATCACCGATGACATGCAACATCAGGAGCCATGGTTGCGCTGGTTATTGATGACAGAGTTTGGACATCTCATGATATATCTTGTGTCAATGTATTTTCTCTTGTTTGGGATATGCCTCATGTCTTTACATGTATTTTTGTTTGGGATGTATCTCATGTTCATGTATGCACTTGGGTTTGGGAGAAAGCATAACTCTCACATGATGTGGCATAAGGGAGATTATTTGTATTATTATGATGAGATATTTCACATGTCCATTACTATGTTGTTGATCCATGACTTGCATCATGATGATGTAAGGAGGCAGCAAGAATCCTTGTTGCTTTAGTTACTATTGGGAGAGTATGGGCTGATTTCATCCCATATATTGCATGATATTGATGGAGGATAGAAACACGAGGACTTACAATGTTCACTTCTGTTGGGGAATTATGGTCATTATATATGGTATGATGATGATATGATGGGGCAACAAGATGCCTTACTACGTTGGCTTCTCTTTAGAGAATATGGCCACTACATTTGGTACAATGATGATGTGGTGTGGCAGCAAGAGGAATTGCTATGATCACTTCTATTGAGAAGGTATGGCTCTCATATCTATATTGACACTAGAAAATTTTGCCCAATTTCCGACGGCCACTTCGTCGCTATTCTGACACATAGTCGTCGCAAGAGCGATAGTTCGAGGACGAGAAAAACATGGTTCGACATTACGTTGCAATTCCGATGCCTTGACAAAGTGTCACACTACCGACACTTTTTCCGTCGCTTCCAAACAAGCATCGCTCTTCCGACGTTTCCCAAAACATCGCTCTTCCGACGTTTGTAAACTGTCGCAATTCCGATGAAATGTGGTCCGACGTTTTGAACGTCCCTCTTCTGACATTTTTATACCGTCACTTTTTCGATGTTTGTAAACTATCGCAATTCCGACAAAATGTGGTCCAATGTTTTGAACATTGCTCTTCCGACGTTTTTATACTGTCGCTCTTCCGACATTTTTAAGCTGTCGCAATTCCAATGTCGTACAAAAGTGTCGCAAGACCAATTATTTCCAAAAGCATCGCAATACTGGTGCATTTCAAAAGCATCGCAATACCGACGCTAGGAAGAACTATCGCAATATCGACGGACATCACAAGACCAAAGAAAATGGAAATCGTTCAAAACGTTGGAATACTGACGCTTACAAAGTGTCGGTATACCGACGGCGGGTTCAATTTTTAAAAAAAATGAAACTTTAAAACAAGACAGTAAATCTCCAATATTTGTTATGAATTGTGGGCATTCCAATTGTTATGAACATAATTCGACAGTGAAATATTAATATAATAAACCACCCTGCAGCACTTCGACTATAAACAATCATATAAACATGGCTCTGTATTTCAAAAAATAGGTTTAAAATAGAAACATGGCAACTTTTTTTTTTTCTAAGGTTAATCTATTAACAGTGGGAATAAAATTACAGTATGAACGAAGTCAAAAACATTGCCTAGAATTATGGCAAATTTGTCAAAAAATAAAAAAGGAAGACTTCCCTCATACAGGGAAACCAGTCTTGAACGTTTTTCAGGTCGTTGCATTGCCCATGCAGGGGAACCATCGTTTGATATCTTTGACGATTATAGTGTTTACAGAATTCAAAAATAAAACAGAGGTCCAGCACAGTAATATAAGAAAAAACATGCCCAATTAAGTAGGCTTCGAAGCAAGAAAACCAAACCAAAGAGACGCAGCTACTTATCCAATGGTTCTTCGACAATTCGGCACCATCCTTCGGCAAACATAAAAAATGAAACTTTAAAACATGACAGTAAATCTCCAATATTTGTTATGAATTGTGCGCGTTCCAATTGTTATGAACATAATTCGACCATGAAATATTAATATAATAAACCACCCCACAGCGCTTCGACTATAAACAATCATATAAACATGGCTCTGTATTTCAAAAAATAGGTTTAAAATAGAAACAGGGCAACTTTTTTTTTAATAAGGTTAATCTATTAATAGTGGGAATAAAATTACAGCATGACCAAAGTCAAAAACATTGCAAAAAATAAAAAAAGAAGACTTCCCTCATACGGGGAAACCAGTCTTGAACGTTTTTTAGGTTGTTGCATTGCCCACGTAGGGGAACCATCGTTTGATATCTTTGACGATTACAGTGTTTACAAGATTCAAAAATAAAACAGAGGTCTAGCATAGTAATATAAGCAAAAACATGCCCAATTAAGTGGGTCGCGAAGCAAAAAAACCAAACCAAAGAGAAGCAGCTACTCATCCGGTGGTTCTTCGACAATTCGGCACCATCCTTCGACAAACATAAAAATGAAACTTTAAAACAAGACAGTAAATCTCCAATATTTGTTATGAATTTTTGGCATTCCAATTGTTATGAACATAATTTGACCGTGAAATATTAATATAATAAACCACCCCGCAGCACGTCAACTATAAACAATCATATAAACATGGCTCTGTATTTCAAAAAACAGGTTTAAAATAGAAACAGGGAATTTTTTTTTTTTTCTAAGTAAGGTTAATCTATTAACAGTGGGAATAAAATTACAGCATGACCGAAGTCAAAAACATTGCAAAAAATAAAAAAAGAAGACTGCCCTCATACGGGGAAACCAGTCTTGAACGTTTTTCAGGTCGTTGCATTGCCCACGCAGGGGAACCATCATTTGATATCTTTGACGATTACAATGTTTACAGAATTCAAAAATAAAATAGAGGTCCAACACAGTAATATAAGAAAAAACATGCCCAATTAAGTGGGCCGTGAAGCAAGAAAACCAAAATAAAGAGAAGCACCTACTCATTTGGTGGTTCTTCGACAATTCAACACCATACTTCGGCAAACATGTCACTGTCCATGGCGGGAGTAGCTTCAGACACGGAAGGTCCAGGATCTCTAGGCACTATCTCCCTACGAACCTGAGCATCCGGTTCCTGCACATTCATGCCACCGCTCCCCTCCTGAAGGCTCGAAAGCTGGGATTTTTCTGAGCTCAGACCCGCTGGACAGGTGCATTGTTCCTCCACTTGGGCCTCTTCATGGAAAACCAAGGTGATTGAAGCTGTGATTAGTGGGTGTTTCAGAGATAAATTAAAGGAAAAAAGTGCATTGCGCGTCGTGGGAGAAGGTGAAGCAGTGGGGAAATGAGGAGCAGGGGAGCCCATATGGTGGCCAGATCCTAGAACCCGACCCCACCCACTTCTAGTGTTTGGATAGCGGCCTGCGTAATAATCACTAGAGTGGGAAGATGACTCGGTTAAGGGGCTGGAGGGAGCGTGTAAGGGTTGGCCTCTGGTGCTACCCCTGCGGCAACACATCCTTTGACGCAGGGAGGCATGGGTGCAGTCTCAGCAGTGGGCACAAGACGAGATGGAGAAGCAGGATTCTAAGAAACCGAGGAAGACAGACACAGACCAGACTGAGAGAAATGCATATTTGCACCAAGGTCTAAGTAGTAGTTCAGTTGGCTTCTCCTTCCCGTCACAGTGAGCAGGCAGTGTAACCCAGCAACCGGAGAGCATCTGCAATTCAAAGGTTGTGGCTCATCTGAGAAACCATAGTGAAACGCCATTTTATCGACCCGACTGCAATGGCATCAAAGAACGCCCTTCATAAATCTCTCATTGATGAGAGCCGAACGCCAGAGCATATTGGAGCATGCGGAATCGCTAATAGGAGTGGAGGTCCGATCTTGAACATCGTTAAAACTTAATACGATTGATTGAACAACGTTAAAACTTAATGCGATTGAAACTTAATCCGATTGATTGAACAACGTTAAAAATTAATGCGATTGATATGACAAGCCAGAGGAGGACACGTGGCAGAAATTGATTGGAGCAGATCATTGTTTGGGCTGCTCGCACAGTGGAAATCTGGACCCAAAAAAGATTAGGTCGAATTTGATAAGAAATTCGCGTCACAACTCTCTCTTTGTACGCCAGCCCAAATTCGGACCCAAAAAAGATTAGGGCAGAATTCATTTGGTTTTCGCGTCACAAATTTGGCTAACGTTAGCAGGATATTTTGGAACGCGAATTTTGTTTGAATTATGGTTTATCGTCATTTGAAGTCCGGCGGGCTCCACGACTAAAGGGTTCGTTTGAAGTTTTGACAAAGGTTTTGTTATATGTTTTATATAACGCACGGTGGAATATTTTTATTGTTTGTTAAGGTCCCACACTGGTTTTAGTAATATTTTGTTTTAAATGTGACGTATATATATATATATATATATATATATATATATTTCATATATATATATATATATATATATATATATATATATATATATATATATATATATATATATATATATATATATATATATATTTCATATATATATTAAAACATTTATAAATTTTGGACCCCAGGAGCATTTTAATAGATTTGTTATTTGGATAGTTTTGTTATGTTTTTAATATATGCATTGCATATAAAAGAAAAGGGCTATGAGCCTGTTTCGGAATGTAGTTGTAAAGTTTATTATTACACACAATAGCAGTGTAAGTGTTTTGAAGAGCACAACAGTGTGTAGTTTTAGAGACAAAGAAGAATTTTGAATGCACTACATTTTGCAACAGTCACATTTTGTAATCCCTCTGAGTGAGGAAGAATTTGTAATAGTTTTTTTTTGAAGGAATAGAAAATTTTCAAAGTGTTGAACTCTGTTTCCAGTGAATAAATTTCAATATTTTCTCTATGTTAGAAGAGGATAGTATTACTCTCTCCATTGTTACTCTGGAATTTTAAAATATTCCAACACATGGCTATAAATGAAGGAGATTTCTACGCATCAACATCAACATGTTTTCAAGTAGGAGCTACCTAATTTTGTAACAAACTTCTCTTTGGATGTCAAAATTTGTAGACACTGAAGATTACTCAGGTGATGCCTGAAATTTCCATTGAATTCCTATAAGAATCTTAGATTTGTGACATAAATCCTTTTGCTAATATATTAGCTTACTCCTTTTAAGTTTGTCTCATTCAACTAACAAAAAATGTTTCAAGGAGTATAATGAAAACTAGATTATGTGTGAAGCATAAAATAATCATTGATGCTAGACTTGGAAGTTAAGAAGTATAATAAGAAGTAGATACACTTCTCTAAAGCATAATACCGTTTTTCTGAAGCATAAGACAATCATTGATGCTAGACTTGGAAGTTAAAATGGGATGAGATAAAACAACGAAAAAAGGCATTCAATTACTTGCATGAAATATGAGTACAACCTTTTACCAGTAAGCTGGGAGGAAGGTCTAGATTTTGACTGGCATCAATTCTTGTGAACTCAAATTTCACTAAAAACATAGTTTTTTGTATGTTTTTCAGCACATGGTTAGAAATGATAGTGCATCAAAATCTATATTGTTGGGCCGAATACATAAGTAATCAAAAATTCTCTTTACCAAGTTATTTGTTTCATCAAAAGCCTGATCTTCACATGTTACACTTTTGTTAGGGATAAATTTCAAGTGGGTTGTGACATTTTAAAACTTGGTTCACAGTGAAGTGCTCAAAAGGAAAGTCTATCAAAGCATCTGCGACCTGTGTCATTTCATAGTAGCAGATGATTTGATATCATAATGGAGATGCTCCAATTCAAGCAGTGTAGAAGAGACAGGAGCCTACAAGGCAGATCCAAAGTTTGGAGAAGAGCAAGGCAGATCCTGGGAAGAACGAAGAATTTGGGAATCCGAGATCTCTTCCAGAGGCCATGATACCAAAGGTTTGTCCTGTTTGTAGATATTTCTCATCTACATCTAATATAGCCTTAAATGCCCACATAGATCACTGTCTATCAGGTGAGTCAAATGCTAAAAAATCTGAAACAAAGTTTTCCAAGCCTAAAGTGAAGGTGATAAAAAAACGATCAATCCTAGATATAATTGCTGCGACACCTGTTTGCATGCTAGCGGATTTGGATTACAGTACTAGAAAAGAGCAATCGACTCTTGACCACCAAGCAGAGGCAACATCAATGCAAAGATCTCAAGATTTCAAAATTAATGCAAAGATCTCGCATAGTGGTAATGCATGAATTTCAAAAGAAAAAAATAACAATGCACATTCTAACCCATTCGAATAACCATTGTAGCAAGGGTTTACATCTAATTAGATCCAATCCATATATCGATGGAAAAAAATTAATATAATTATATTTTCTGTAGTAGAGGAAACTTTGTGAAAACATAAAAGGTATATAAAATGAGGATGTCAAGATGTTTAGATGACTCAGTACAACAATTATTTGTGCTTAGTAGACACAACACTGTATTCTTAATGCATTTTCTATAGAATACTAAACAGATTTGTCCAAAATTTGAGATGCAAACTGTAGTCTCTACTACGTTTGGAAAATTGGAGGTTTATAAAAGATAAACTGTGAACAGAATTGTACCACTATGATAAGAAGTTGTCAGGAGCATTCCTTCTTCTTCACAAACATGGAACTACCTTAAGAATGCTTACGGTTGATATAAATATTAGAGCATGGCAGTTAAATGTATTAGTTATGCTAAAATACAGAATACCAGCTTGAGAGTGCTCTTCAGATACTGTACGAATGCACCAAATTAAAGTTGTACCATTACTAAAGATAAATGGCCAAAAATAGTCAATTTTGATATTGTGAAGTTGTGTCTTTCTCAGTAGCAAACTGGGGATAGGATGGCAAATATGAGAGAACTAAGTTTGAAGGTATAAAAAACAAAGCCAACATAGTTCTACCTTGAATCAGAGACAAAACAAAGCTGCCCTAAAAAGTGTTTGCGACTGTCATCACCTTGAGGAGCGCAAAGTCAGTTGTTGGTGCCAACCATTTGATGAAGCAGAGAGAAGATTCATGGTGCCAATGGTTGTAGAACAATTTGTTGACGTGAGCCATCATTGTAACAAAGCATATTGATGGTGCCAATTGCTATAGAAGTCCATTGAGAGTGAAACTACTGTAGTAGAGTAGTTTGAGAGCACCCATTGAAGCTCCTATATATAGCAGAGTCAACATTTTCCTATTGAACAAGTTTGTATAGTTAAAGCCACAGCAAGATCAGATAGCCATGATTCTAAATGAGAACCAGAGCCAAAGCTAAAACAAATTCACGTTTTGCATAACAAGACATCCATAGCAAAGGATCTGACCACAGAACCAGATCATGAGAGATAGCAAGATTCTTGATTCCACTATGGAAATGTAGAAACTGTACAAGGGCTTTGATTCCAGCAGCTTTCATTGTGACAGTAATTTCTATGGTGTTGTAAGCAGTCATTAGTAGAATCTTAAAGCCATTCTGGAATTCTTTTAACTTGGAGAGGGTTTTCTCTGGTTATAAATCCTCATGTTCAAATTCCATTGTGGATTAGTTGTGTTTGATATTATGTCTTTACTGTCCGTAGTTGAATTTTCACACAGAAAATTATCAGTCTAAAGCGAGCAATTTTGCGATGTTTCTTTTGCTTCCTATTGTGAAGCATTTCGCTCAGAACTCTACTCGTTGTAACAAAGGTCTTGGGCATAGAAGAGGGGACTTGGGTTTTTTGGAATTGAACTTTAGGTTAAGATGCTCATCTGAAGAATGGCACAGCGAGCCTTAGCATGGAGTTGGGAGTACCAATTTGAAGTGCAGGTAGGGCATTGTACAATAGACTAGTTATATTTCTGGACCCTAATACAAAAGTTTCTTCTTCTTTCAAAAAATGTTTCGTGTTTTCTGTAACCAATGTGGGTCCTGTTCTTGTTTCAATTAGGGACGGATCAGCATTTTTTATTTCTCCAGATGATCACACTCTGGGTAGCCCTGGAGGATATTTGGGGGTGATGAGTCCAATAGGTCTCAATGAACTGTTGCCCTCGCTGGGGAATACTATTGTAGTGGAATTTGATACTATTTTGGATGTTTAATTCCATGATCCTAATGGAAACCAGTACCTTTAGCTCCAGTACCTATTCACAAAAGAGGGTTCCATAGTCATTCATGCGTGCAGAGAGGTTGAATTGCAGGCATTGTAATAGGAGGTGTTGTTGTTGTTGCATTGGCCACTAGATTGCTTGTCTGGTTCTGTTACAAGCGCAAAGTATTGAAAAGGACAAACAAATTTAGTTCAAATATTGTGAAATTGCCTCGGAAATTCACCTACAAAGAGCTCAGCAATGCTACGAAAGACTTTTTTTGAATGTGATTGATAATCGATAATTGCAAGAAAGGGTAATCCCCTTGTGAAACCCAAATTTCTGAGCATTTTCTAAAACCTGATGACAAAGTCATTGTAATGAACAAGCGCCTAGGTCCATATCATGTCCAAATCTACCAAGCACCAAGATCTATAAAAAAAATCCACAGTATCTGCAAACTAAGAAGAAGTGGCAGAAAATGTATTCTTCTTACCTGTTCAAATAGTGGTTGGGGCTTACCACGGAAAAAATTTGACAGAGCCCATGTAGCATTTCTTATCATTGAAATTCTGGTATTATCATTCAACTGGGCAAGCACCTGCCTTAGAGCTCCATGACCGAGGGAAAGATCCCTAAATTTTTCAGAGTCTCTAGAAATATTTCCCAAAGCCCAAATAGCCTTACACGAACACCAGTTGAACTCAAAGTTGGGTACTAGTTTTTTAAATCAAATTCCAAAATTATAGACATATAAAGATAGTTGGGAAGAATAATTTTATGCCTCTAAAATAAACGTGCTACCTGTTCTCAAACATTATCATTCCCAGAGGTAATAAGTTCCACAAATATAGCCAGTGCCCCGTAATCAATCATAACCTTTGTATTCTCAGAGGTTCCTGAGACTATATTAGTCAAAGCCAAAGCTGCTTCAAACTACATTATCAATCAGAAGGTATCACCATCAAAGCTATAATTTTAAGATAACAATTTATCTACCATTGAAAGTATAATTTTAAAATATATACACCTAGTGATATAGACACCTAGTGAGAGTAGAGATTAGGAAATTATAATAATAATTATTACAAAATATCACTCACAGTGCATTTGATTGTTCATTGTCTGCTGTAACTATAATTTTAAAGAAGACACACTTAGTGATATAGACACCACCAAGTGAGAGCAAAGGTTATGAAATTATAATGAGAATTATTTCAAGATATCATATTACTCATAGTACAATTAATTTTTTATTGTTTGGTGTAATAATTGTTTATTATTTATAAACACAATCAAACATATTATGAGGGATGGTGATGAAATTTACAACGGTCTCATAACAAACCATAATGGGCACATCCCCTAGAAAGATAGACTCTGAATAAGAAAGAAAGAAAAACAAAGTGATTACTTACAAGATCATAGGCTTCCTGAAGAACAAGATCCAGAGCAGCATCTGTAACCCCTAACGCAACACCTCTCTCTGCAAGATGAATCGCTACATCTTTCATATGTAGTCTAGCAAATTTTTTGAGCTCATCACGTGAAAGAGGATCAAATATAACTATCTCATCAAGTCTATTCAATTGCTCTGGCCTGAAATGTATTCTAACCTACAAAAATATTCAAAGGCATGTCAAAGCACTGCAGCCAACTTCGTGATAAAATTATATGAAAAATATGCATACACAGAGTCCAGGAGAATGAAATGGCAGTTGTATTGGTAGTTTCTGAAATGTAGCAACTAAAACGACAGGTGTATTGGCAGTTGCGGAAATGCAGCTACTAAAATGGCAGGTCTGTCGACGGTTGCAAGTGTGTGGATTGTTGTTGGTATTTTCAGACCGATTCCATGGAAATATACCAAAAACCAGTGGTATGTCAAACCTATAAGGTAACCCGAGAGACTGTGACCATCAGATTAAACAAGTAACAGGTGTCGTGCCTAGATAAGAAGTGTTGACAAAAAAAAAAATTGATCTCTTTCATAACAGAAGGCCTATCGGCCTAAATATCTAGGACATGTGGCACTCCATGATAAAGACACATGGTGTGTGGATTTGATTTTTTCAGGCGGTCAAGTGGGCTGAAAATAGGTGAAATGTGGCACCACTCAGAGATTGACATGTGCCAATTGGTACAAATGGTAGACAATTGGCATGCTCAAACAACAAGGTGATGCAGGAATGACATGAGGGAGAAAATATCAGAAAATCCCCAAATCTGGAGAACTAAATCTCATCACCAACCTGAGATTGACAACTTTACATGATGTAACCTATGAAATCGTAAATGGAGAAATAATAGTAACAATAAAGTAACCTATGTAACAATAAATTCGGATTCATCTTGGGAGTGGTAATGGGAGAAATCATAGTGAACAACAAGAAACATGCAGAGTTGCTTACAATCAAATAGATGAAAAAACACATACAAAAAACCTAGAGAATAATCACGAAGAAGCTTAATATTGAATTATGAACTATAAAGGAACTTACAAAATGTGACATTACGAACCTGGTCAAGCGCACAAGAAAAAATATCCTGGACATGACCCTGGTTGACAAGTTGTATTGCTCATGATGCAAGAGGATTTGTACATGCACTGCCAAGTTAATCAAAATCCATCATTATCTATACAATAAATACAAGTAATTGATGTAGTATTTTTTACTGTAAGATGCATTCTTATGATAATGTTAGAACATATGTTGAAAATGTCAAAACATACCTGAATAAGCTCATCTTCGTTTCAAGAACAATTTATTGGAGTTGCATGAACTTGGAACAAGCCTCCCACGATTTGAAAGAGTAGCAACTAAGTCAACAGTGACTTTTTTGTTGCTATGTTGGATCGAGGGAGGTTTTCTCCAAGATTAAATCAATCCAATAAATTATTCTCTACTAAACAGGGCCAACCACGTGAAGGTGGAAGCTCTTATGGCCCCTCCCCCCCCCCCCCTCGTATCACTCTCAATTCCCCAATAACCAATCTATATTATTTTTTACTTTCATGAGCATAAAAAAAAATTCAATAACTAATAAAAAAACAATTCAATAAAAAGTACGCAAGGAAACATTGAAATTAATGCTTGACATAAAAATAGTATGATAAATGAGTTTTTTATATAACGTAAAAAAACGTTCCAAGTATGGTAACGTTTGTCTTATAATAATACAATATTTTACATTATCAAATTTTCTTTTTCTTCTTCTTATTTCTAAATCTCCTAATTACATCATCAATATCATCATGCTCTGCTCCTGTTTCGTGCCTTTCGACTTGCACTGCTGACCTAGTTGCGTAGTCACGATTTCTGGTCTCATCTAGTGACGGGGAATCGCCTACAAAAACAGATAATATTAAATTTTAATTGTTAGTTTTTAAATATCATTGAACTAGTTCGGTAATATTAATAAAAGAAATTGCAATGAGATTAATTACCTGGTGCACCAGTTGTCACCGTTGGGATTGTTGCCCTATCTTCCTCTCTGGTGGTAAGATCCTCAAGGGAAACATTCTCTGTCATTTAAATAAAAAAAGTTATAAGGACAACCATCAAGGTATAATTAGAAAAAATTATAATTGAAATTAATTACCGTCATGGCCCTCACTGATAATAGCATTGTCGGCCTGGTCCCCACTACAATGATCAGGTTGCACGAGAGGAACATCTACATCTGGCTCTAAAACTGGGTTATTTGCCTCATAGGTAGTGCTACTCCCCTTATTTAAACAAAGTTGTTAGACATTAAATTTATGGACGAAAACAAACATATTGAAAGGTTAATGTTTTACTTATCAGGTATTTTGGATCTTGGGTCCTGCCCCAAGCTTCTGCGACGTTCAACTATGGCTTAATAGCCAAAATGGAAAGCGATATTTTTATCTTCTTCTGTAGTTTCTGTTACGAAGTCATCACCCTACATTACATATGATTGTGTATTTTTAATCATATTTTATAGGATTAAAAAAATGTTGGAAGGCGATACAATTAATTATAAGATGTTTAGCTACTTAATTACAATTCTTGCGGCTAATTTCAAGTAGCCGCCCTAGCCCAGCTTATGATGGCCCTTTTTTTCAATCCTAGCTTTGGTTTCCTTCTAGGTTTTAGGCAACCTATCATCAAAATATTGAAGTCAGATATGACGTAGCACACTTTTATTTTAGACATAGAGAAAATTAAAGTTGTAATTTACCTTGCGGGAACAGTTGGCATTTTTCCTTCTTTATTTTCCCTTTTCTCTTTTCCATCATGGATGAGTGCTCTCCACTCACTCTCTAGAACTGTGAGAGGATGCTCGTATCTAGGGTTAAATTGCAATTTCATCCTATAGGTGTCCCTGGTATATTTCAAATATTTGCCGGCTACCCAAGCCATCGCTGTTCTGTCAAATGTGCCGACCCCAAAAAGGGCTTCTAGATAATCTAGAAGTTCTTTTTTCAGGTTGGAATTCTAGGAATTCCACCTTGTGCATATGGTTGGGCCAAAAATTACCAACGCATGGCTCTCCAAAAACCTATAGAACTCATTGTTTCCTACATAGAAAAAAAAATATATTATCATTAATTTAAAAATAAAAATCATGATAAATATGTTTTAGATAGAGTACATGAAATAGTTAAAATATTAAAATTTACCTGGGAGTTGTACGTTCTTTATAAGGACACCTTCATCGTTCTCCAAAAACGTGCCATTAATGGTCCCTGTGGAGCTGACATGTGTAGCTCCAGGAAACGCAATAATGTAGTTGGCCATATCAGCCTCATCACTACCGACACGTTCAGCGGTTGGTTGGGTGTCTGCTTGGGCAGGGTGTGTTTCTTGGCTGGCACCTAAAGGAGTAGAAGGTGTACGAGAGGGTTTTTGGGCAATCTATTGCCCTTGTGTCCCACTACCACCAACACCGGGTTCAGCAAGTGTCAGAAAATGCTACATACAAAAGAACTTTTTGTTAGTTTAGTCAATGTAAAAATTAAAAATCAAACTATCAGAATTCATCTCATGCAGAATAAAAAAATATCCTTTTGAATTTTTATTATTACCTGATATGTTTCTAGCTGGGTCATAAGTTGTTTTATCCTCTCTTATGTTTCAGGTGTTTGAGGCATGTCTATCAAAGTATCAAATTCCAACCTTGCATTTCGTGCCTTTTTTCGCAACAAGAGCGCTGGAGATAGGGATGAAGAAAGCTCTTCCTCATAGAGGGAATCATTAGGCATACCATGGCTAGGTGTTTGCATATTTGAACAAAATTAATATTATTTCAATTATGTAAATAACTAAAATACTTGAAGATAGAGCAATGCTGGCACTTTACATGTTCTTCCGCTGGCCTCTTTCCACGATCATCCTGTCTCAGGGTTGTTCCTGTACTGCCCTGATCAATCTGCCACATTGCAAGAAAATTATAAATGTAAAAACTTGAAAACAATATCTGACTTGAAAACACAAAATGAAAACTGAAATAATTTCTAATAAGACACCGAAAGACAGAGTTAGAGTTTCAAATATGCCTTCCATTGAATTCAGTCCTAGAAACATGTCATTGCACATTAAGGCACCCAAACAAGAGACGATTTTACAATGAAGACCTTAATGAATATATTGTTGGAGAAACTTCTAGTAAACTTGCTGTGAAGACCTTGAGGACATTTTTGGAGCAACATTGTTGAAGCTGATGGTATAGCATTGTTGGAGACGATCTTGAAGGGCCTTGAAGTGAAGCTTTTGGAGCAACTATTGAAAAATTATTAGAGCATTTAAGTAAGGCACTTTCTATCTTCCATCACCTTTTTCCTTTCAATATCCTTTAAATGATTTTGTTGATATTTAATGTTTGAAATCACGTTATAATTCCTTGAATATATGTGTTTGGGGACTTTCCCTTTGAAATTACCCAAAAATACCCCGACAATTTTATCTTCAGGATGCATGTCTGACCTTATTGTTCAATATTTTGATTGATAGTAGTAAACATAGAGAGTTAGGGGGGCTCTTGACTTGGTTTGGTTGGGCCATTAGATCCCTAACATCTACTAGGGAGAACCCCCATTGAGTTGGAGGAGAGCTAGCCCGAAGTGAAAAGAGGTTGGTGAGGTGACAATGGGGCTATTGAATTACACATGGTATCACACTTTAGCTTTAGGACTTTATCTTGAGAAGTGCGAGATTTTGTTATATCAATTCTCAAATTGTTTACAACACTATTGTTAATAACTAATAAAAAGTGATGTTGAGGGGTTTTGGGGTATAAGAAACAATACCATTTAAAAACTAGGGTTCTCAACCCTTGGAATTCCTTCACCTAGGCCTAGGGGCACACAAGAATAATTTCACACTAAACCATGCAAACTTAAAAGTAACTTAATAGATCCATAAAGTAATAATAATCATAATTCCTAATTTCATATTGTACGATATAATGCAAATTATTCAAACATGAAGCAATGAAGACATGCAATGTTTGAATTTCAAGATTGATGAACCAATACAAGAAGTTAGAAACTACAACTTTGATTCAATACTCTGTGTCCTAACTCCAGGAATGAATCTAGTTTGTAGTACAGAACATGCTTCATGTATTATCAATTCTTAATTGAAAACAAATAAAGGTCATCTACCTCATCAATTCCTTCCCATGTTGTGTTTTTATGTTATATTCCTTATAAAAGTGTCAAATTTCTCTCAAAGTAAGAAACCACTGAATAAAATAAAAAATAGCTGAGATATGATTGAGAAATGGTCATTTATTTCTTGAAAGGATCTTCACAATTTCTTTGGTTGTTTTTCATCTCAAGAAACAAGAAATGACCTAAGAAACTATTGTGATGTAATATAAGAAACAACATGGTGCAATGGCCATTTTCAAAGCCAAATGATGTCCATTGAGGACATGGCCTTTATTTGGTTCCTATTTCATAGGAGTTTCGGGTAGAAATGGAACTTTGTTGTACCATTTCCAGTAGTAAAAAGGGAAAACCTTCTTTTTCCATGGGAAATAATTTACCATTCCTTTTTCAAGATAATCTAAATCACAAAAAATATGAACTATACTGCACACATTCTTGGATAATGTGAAAGTGGAAAAGGAATACCCTACACAAGTGATGCACACATGTACACTTGAACACTAATAGATTTTTGTAGTTGAAATGCAATGCTTTTTTTCATTTAAATGTAGGGTTTTAAAGCAGGGAGAAATAATGGCTGCCAATTTAATAAGCGTTTCTGTGGGAAAAATTTGAATCTTGTATTGGGTGATGAAGATAATAGAGGGTATGGAATCTTGATTCTTGACATTGTGTTTAACTTGAATAACTCAAATGATTATAAATATCAGTGGATGAGTTCTTTTTTCAAGTATGTCACTCAAAACTCTTATGTCAAAGCATTGTATGATGGCTAGCATTTTCGTGTTTCCCTTTCTTCAGTTCAATGTAAAAATCATATTAATATATTGGAGCACAAATGATAACTACAATTGTTTGCTCTATAGTATATCCAGCCCCGAGATTATGAAAATTTTTCTCGAGTGGATCTATTGGTTATTGATGAAGCAACTACAATTCCATTGCCTGTTGTAAAGGCTCTGATCGGGCCATATTTAGTGTTTATGTGCTCTACTGTAAATGGGTAATAATTATAAATGAGCCAACCACAATCACAGATTTTGTAACCATTTGGTTTCCATGGATAGTGATGATGATATTAACCCTATATATCAGTGACCTATATCTATATGAGAATGATCTCAACATTGACCTTGATATGGTTGTATGGATGTGACCTTTGGTATGTCATCAGAAAATCCCCAAATATTAGAAAATCCCCAAATTTTGAGAACTAAAGCTCATCACTTTCGATCTGGAGTACTACCCTTGTGATAAATTTGATGACTTTCGATCTCCCATTCTCTACCACTTTGCACTTCACCTTCAATATAGATCAGACCAAGGGCCATTCGTTACTGGGTGTTGAGATGGATGAGTCGAGTCAAATTCATGCAAGCACAAACACATCTTACACATCCTCTTTGAAACTCATACAAAAGAACATTGGAAGACATCTAGAGAGAACCCTATAGCCGAACACAATCCAATGGAATTGACCAAAAAAACCCAAATAGAATCAACCCTACTATAAGAGGAAGGGCATGCAGTAAGAACTTACCATTTTGCAAGAGCTGAGGGCGAATGCTGAGGGCGAATGCTATTCTGCAAGAGCTGAGAGTAAATGCTGAGGGCGAATGTTGTTCTACAAGAGCTAAGGGCAAATGTTGTTCGACAAGAGCTGAGGGAGAATGCTGTTCTGCAAGAGCTGAGAGAGAATGCTGTTCTGCAAGAGCTAAGGGTGAATGCTGAGGATGAATTTTGTTCTGCAAGAGCTGAGGGCGAATGCTGAGGGCGAATGTTGTTCTGCAAGAGCTGAGGGCGAATGCGCGCATGATATCAAATGTTAATGTATTTTTTAATAAAATCATTTTTATGTAGCATGCATTTGATTTTTTCATTTCAAATCATTTTTATATACATTTGATTTTTTCATTTCTAATACAAGTGACAAACAAATTTCTACAAGACGTTGAAATTTTTACTAGAATAGCCACGAAAGAATAATTAAAATGGCTTAAAATGCAAGTGGATCTTCAAAATAAATGTAATTGAAGGTTCTCCCCACTAAATTTTTGCAAAAGTGCTTACATTATTTAAGTTATCTAGGATATTTTTTTGTATTACACAATCTAAATTAAATAATGAAATAATTGGGTAGTCTTATTGTTTCAAATCAGGACACAATTTTCAAATGGTGATGAAGTTTCATGTGATGATTAACTGACAATATTCTCCTTTCCTATCCTTGAAAAACTATACAAGGTTCCCTGTTGCCACATGAAACCCTAACTCATGTAGCAGCATAGGACCAGTCCTCCATTTTGCCCGTCATAAGGCATTTTGCACATATTTGACGACTGGAATTTGCGGATTCCCGTTTTCCATGAGGTGCTAGGAAGGATAGAAGACTTAATTTTGACGTTTGAATTTTTTTCAAAAACGTTCTTACGCCCTTTAATTTCCACTTACCAATAACTTTTCAACACTAGTCCTCTTCGTAATTGCAAGGCTGTAATCAAAAAGTAACGAAAGTTACTTTTTTGGCTCACTCAAAATAAAAATTTAATAAAGGAATTACCACTTATCATTATTGATATTTTAAAATTAGAATCAATTTAGTTTTCCCCTTCCTATTACAAAAAGTTCACAAATCCTTTCTTTTACATAAAACACCAAAGAAAGAATAAAGCCTGTTGCCCTGCAAACTTCCAAGGTCATGATTAGTGAAGCAGTGAAAAAGTACGGCTATAGCACTAAAAAATTAGAATGCCAATCTGCCCCAACATGAAGTACTGTTAATATATTTGGTGGCTTGGCTTGATGGTCAAACAGTGAATTACACAAGCATAAAATAAAAGCTTTAGGCGTCTAGTTCCTTACACTCGCACTCTCAAGGCATTCAGACTTAGGCCGAGCTCAAGATTGGCTCCGAGGAAACTAGATTGGCTCATTAACTTGCCATATTTTAATTTCATAAGGTATGTTCGAAGTTTGAACTGCTAGGGTAATTTATTATTGTGAAATCATAGTTCTAAATTATCTCTTATTCTGTGAGCAATGTAATCTATTAATTGTAAGTAGATTCATTAAAAAAATTGAAACTAATTTTAGCATGAATGATGACAATTTATATATTAATTGGTTTTTAAGAGTATTTGTATTATGTAGGAGCACTGGAAAGAAAAATCAAGAGTTCATTTTCTGTTTTCCTTATTTTATTGGGCTGAACTAGAGAAAATTGAATATGAATAGTGAGTTAATTGTAAGATCAATGGGCCAAGGCCATACATCAACATTGACCACAGTGGGGAAGTATAAAAGCATGGATATTCATGCAATTATAGTTATTAATGTAAGATCAAAGTTAACTCTTAGCTTCACTAAAGAAATAGAAGGCAAAGATCTAGCATCAACTGAAACTCACGTGAAAAAGTAGATGAAAAATGTACAATCATCCAATGGAGAGGTAATCTATAATTATCCAGTAAGACTCTTGGCTATGCCTTGAGACTAAACTAATTCTCAATTTTTTTGAATAATCATCCATTGGAATTTAGTAGGAAAACCATAGTAAATCATTGTCCAATGGCCATGCAAAAATATAAAAAAATAATATTTGTTGGTTGTTTTTCAATAGGTGGACCATGATGGGACCATTGAGAAGGTGGGGGTGTTTTTTTAATCATGGAAGTGAGGTTTAGTAGATTGATAGTCAAGTTACCTTTCCCTATAAATTTCTCGATCAAGTTATTCATTCATTGAACTTTGATTCATTCCTACTGTTTTGATACACAATCCAATCTAGTTGAGTCTTGAGTCTTCATTGAGAATGGCATTCATAGATTGTCAAGAAAGAGGTTATCATGCACATGCACTCTTCTTTTCTTGGTATCTTTGTAACTATGTTCAGCCCGAGTTCTATATTTTTAAATTATCATAATAGTTCGTGATTATTAGGCTTTTATTTTGTCTTTTAAGAATTTTAATTTAATTATTATTAATCATTAAATTTAAAACACACACACACACACACACACACATATATATATAATTGTTATAGTTATTAAAATTTCAATAGAATTATTAAAATTTCAATGGTACATCAACTTTCATACATGAGAAAATAGATACTGACAAATGGTACATCATGGCCTGATTAATTTCGCTTAGCAATTTCAAATGGTATAACATTTAGTCAACAGTAATCATTAATTTCTGCACACAGAGACTAATTTCTCTGGAAGCCTGAGATTTCTTTGGCTTGTTATTATTATAACTACATAGACATAATTAATAGAGCGATTGAGGACAAAAGAAAATCTAGCGCTTAGTCTCCACTACTCAACATGATTTTGTGAGAAATAATACATAGATTGATTTCTTTGAGTGCCTTAGCATTCTTTGGCTCATTATTTTAATCACAACAACAATAAAAAATGCACTGAGGATCTTCTCTTAGTCCGATTATGCAATTTTTATAAGACAGATTATGCAATATTAATAATAAACATAAATTTATTGCAATTTAGGGAAAGCTCGTTCATGTTTTTTTCTTTATATTGGAAGGTTACTTTATTTTTGAAGTAATTTTTAGTAGATCATAGCATATATTGAGGAAATATTAGTTTGAAAAGAATAATTCATTTCTCTTGAAACTTTAGGTATTAAAAGTCCATGACATAGATATATCACACTCCAAAATCCAAAGAAAATGGAAGAGCGTTCAATTTTTTTAATCAAACTTTTATTGGTGAAGGGTTAATTTATTACAAGAACATCATTAATTAAGTGAAAAATTTTAAACGTAACATTTATTGACTAGAAAAATAATGACCAAAATGTCAAAAAAAGTTGTGTGACGGGTAAAGAGAAATCCAAATTCCAACCCTGCCTGCCACTTGTTGGTGAGTGGAGGTTATTCACTTTTCATTTACAGCTTACCGGGTTACTCATGTTACCAATATTTTCACATGGCTCACTTTTAGGTGACTACTTATTGTACTTCTTCTTTATAAATAAAAATTGGTAGATAATTGTATTACTTGAAATCTATAAGAAATCCAGGCAACAAAATTACAACAAATAGAAAATTATGCAAAAAATTCACCAGGGCACTAATGTGTGGATACCCTATCATTTCTTAGATCCTCATAACTTACCAACACCTACTATATTGGTATACACATAATATGGCATTTACCTAAAGTATTTCATATGTATCTAGAAGTAAATAAGTTGTATGACAATTGTTATGGCGGATATAAGATGTGTATTATAGTTTATATTTCAATTTTTCTTAAGTAGCATGGATGTGTGGTTCATATAGTGACTACAAATTACCAAATATATTTCAATGAAGATGTGAATATGATCTCTCATTGGGTCCTAATTACTTAAAGCATCATTAATTAGCTTTCCAAATGAATAAAATATGTTAACAAATTAGTAAAAACTAGGAAAACAAATCATGCTTTAAAAAAATATGGCACAATGAGTCACACTCTGAGATTTGTTTAATTACTCATCAAGTGTCGCTACAACATATATATGATCACCATTACCATAGAAATGGGACATGTGACCATCATTTTGGTTTCGCCAATGACATTCCACATCATGAGCATTGTTTAGGGTTGATTGTGTTGATTTTTTTTAAACAAATCATTTATACATTTATGGAAATTATAGACACAATTTATAATCACATTACAAGATCATGATGTATGGATATTCCTTATCATTTCTTAGATACTCACAACTTACCAACACCTAATAGATTGATATACACATCATATAGAATTTAGCCCTAGAATGCCACATGTATCCTAAAACAAATTAGTTGTATGGCAATTGTTGATGCAGGGGCATTAGTTGTGATAACCTGTGTTAAGTGCCATGACAGTGGACAGTGTGGCATTGGACAGTGGTATGGAAATGTTGTGGTCGAGACTCATGTAATACAGTGGGAAATGCCATGGTAGAGAGGGTCCATAGGTCCAAATTATGGATCTCCCCACAGTGTAATAGAGAATTGTGCTCGAGCCTTCGATTCAAGGTTCGATCGGTGCTACCACGTACATAGAACCGGCATGTGAAGGAACCTCATGGAGTGCGAGTCCTTAATTGAAGAAAAAAAAACTAGTACAGGAAGATGTGAGTCAAAGGAGCGGAGGCGAAGTACAATAAAAGAAATTTCGACGGAACCTGGAAGATAAGAGGCGGAACCATGACCGAAGTGCACAGTAAAACCACCATTTGGAAAATCGGCAATATTGCACAAGTTTGAAGGTGGTAAGCAGAATTGGTGAAAAGGATGCGACATATGTCTCCGTGAGACACGTGGTTGAGGGCAGAATTATAAAACTTTTCTCATCATATATTAACCCTTGGGTGTGTTCATTACGCGAGATTTCGTTGTGTCCGTTGGATCCTCCAAACCGGCATGATGCTCCATCAACCGTCGGATTGAGAGGTAAATTATTGTGGAGCCAAGAATGGTTTATGTATGACCATTGATTTATAGACCAAAGTCGAGATTTGGTAGAGATTATAATAAGGAGGACTGTATAATTATGTGAATGGCCGTGTGTTTGGTTGAAACCAAGTGACGGAGTTCGAATTGACAAGGTCGACATACATTAAACATCATAGTTGAAATACAAGAGGGTAGAGAAGTTGATACATTCAAATATCAATTCAAATATGTAAAATGAGTAAGCCCAAGGTTTTGGGGTTTAATTCCTAAGTGGCTTGTATTTATTGGGGTATATATTAATGAGAGTAGGCTAGTCATTATATTCGGGGTTTGTAAAGAGCGGTTGAATGTTGATAGGTATGATGGGGATTAGACCATAGAACGTGGGGACTTATAGTATGGTTTAGAATCATCAAGTGAAGAAGTTCCGCATGCGAGAAGGCATGGCATAGGCCTTGGGGGTATTATGATCCTTGGAAGAAACTCCCATAGCTAGAAGAGTTGACAGAGAAAATTGGATCGAGTACAAAGGTGTGGCAGGTGGGTTTTACCCTGCACCAATTGTTATGGTGCATATATGATGTGTATTAGAGTTTATCTTATAATTTTGTTGAATTATCATACAACAATTTACATAGTGATATGAGAACCACTCTCTAGAGTATACATCGATTTTGTACACATGGTTTTTCAGTTGCTTTTTAAGATATATCATTGGTGATGATCACCTGATTATATAATGAACCATTAAGTTGAACTATGAAATTATTCCTCACAACACACACACACACACATATTGATGAATTAATAATTTTTCTCATATAATTTTTTTAATCTATTTTGAAAAAGAAAAAAGAAATTATATATAATTGTTTCTAAGAAGAACAAGAGAGAATTCCTTACCATATCTTTGTAAAACATATAACAGCAAGAAACTTAATCTATTGAAATTTCATTTCCAAACATATTCATGGAGTAAAATGAAGATTAAAAGGAGATATTCATGGATTTACCTACAACATCACCTCATAATTAAGAATGTAAATGTACAATATATATGATACATAGGTTAGGAGAAAATCAATCTATTGAAATTTCGTTTCCAAACATATTCATGGAGTGAAATGAGGATTAAAAAGATATATTTATGAATTTACTTATAACATCACCTCATAAAAGTGTAAATGTACAATATTGATAAAATTTATTTATATATGATAAATAATAAACCTTTATCTCACATGTATCATATAATCTTATAAACAAACAATTGCACAGGGGGTGCAAGGGAATGCCGGAAGGAGGAGATGTGAATCATTTTGTAATATATGAGGGGTTAAATGTGTAATAACTGAAGGAGCTGAATATTTTGTTCATTTGTGACAATATGGAATATTGGATTTTATTTTTAATAAAAATAATAATTATTAATTTAATATTGTTTAATTTTAATTTATTTAATTTAATTTTTATTTAATTTTATTTTATTTATTTATTTATTTTAATCTTTATTTTATTTTATTTCTATTTATTTATTTTATCGAAATAGTGTTGAGTATTATTGGGAGCTTCTTGTCAAAGGCTGAACCTATGGTCTCAACCATAGTCAATTTCATTTCCCTTTTACAAAAATGGTTATAAAACCATGCACCCAAGGTATATAGCTTGTGCGGGAGTGCTTTACCTTCACTATATGGTTATGAGCCCATACATATATAGTAAATCTACATATATCATTTAACCCGACATAATTCACCTTGTACTTACATTCCACCAAGCTTTCACCTTCAACTATGCAAATTTATATATATATATATATATATATATATATATATTGGCCTAACTCATATATCATTTCTTGAAATTTAATCATACCATTCAACTTCATAAGCCTCGATTGTGATTAACCCTAAACCCTATATAATATTACTCGGCCCCACATATATTTCATATGGGCGCTAACTCCGCAAACGCATTGATATAGGCCTACCACCTTTATGTTTTCGATTTGAATTAAAATCACGGCATATAAACAGATGCTCAGGCCCACGTTCATATAAACACACCTTTCTTAAATGTCGAGCGGATCCAACGATCCATATGGCATCACTCCCCAAGCGTTAATCAGACGATCACTGAGCAATTTTTCATTTTTTTTATCACCGAGCATTAATGCTAAAAAAAAACGCGAAACTCGCGGTTTTGCAAATCCGCTTAGGGACACGTGGCATTTGATTTGTGGTATCACGTTTTTTATTTCAATACAACTTACCACTAGTGGATGTGTGCAAAAACCATAACCCATTCCCAAATACCACCTTTACTGTTTATGGATCGTGGTTCCATTTCATCTCGGCTTCGAGGTTCTTCTTTAAAGTTTCAATGCCAATTAAATCTGGTTTCTTCCTTGTCCATAGATATCAAGCTACGCCATCAATCATCCACTTAACAAACCAACGTTTGTTACTTCAAACAGGCGGGGAGTAAGCTTTAGGCAAATTCCGCCATCCTTTAATAGACAGAGTGTGGTTATACTTGCTCTTTTAACAGGACCTTATTCAATATTTCTCAATTTCTTATGCAGAACGCACACACAATCCCTCATTCACTGAGAATACCCTCCTTGGTGCCTTCTTCATTGGACTACGATGTGTTCATCAACAATCGTGAACGTGATGTTCGTTTCTTCGCTAGGCATCTTCACAACAGTGTTGTTTCCAGAGGATTGCGAGTCTTTCTCGACAGCATAGAATTGCAGGCTGGACAATCCATACCTTCACAAATCAAAGATGCAATTAGAGGAGCCTCTCTCATTATTACTATTTTCTCTCCAAATTATGCACAATCGCAAAGGTGCCTCGATGAACTACTCCTCGCGCTGCTCTGTAAGCCGACCATTTTTCCGGTCTTTTATCACATTTGGAGGAAGACATTGCAATTGTGACACTATGCCCCAAAGCGTCGCTATTACGACGGATGTCTCCAAACGTCACAATTGTGACACTTAGAAATTGTGTTGCAATTGCGACGTTTGGAGACATCTGTCGCAATAGCGACGCTTTGTGGCATAGTGTCGCAATTGCGACACTTAGACATTGTGTCGCAATTGCGACGTTTAGAGGCAGTTGTCACAATAGCGACACTCTGGGGCATAGTGTCGTAATTGCGACGTTTGGAGGCAGCCATCACAATAGCGGCGCTTTGGGGCATAGTGTCGCAATTGAAACGTCTTCCTCCAAATGTCGCAATTGCGACACTTTGTCTAAGTGTCGGTATTACGACACTTTTCTCTAAATGTCGGTATAGCGACGGTTTTGGGCGGGATTCAAAAAATTTGGGGAAATTTTCGAAATTTGGTCATAAGTGTCGGAACCAAGTGTCGGAATTTCCCCCAAATGTACTAGTGTGATGATGATTTGGCATGGCAGCAGTAAGCATTGCTGCGGTGGCTTCTTTTGAGAGAGTATGTCTCTCTTGTTGTTTGTTTTCATGATGATCTAACATAGAAGTAGAAGGATTTGTTGCGTTCGTTGTTATTGGGAGAATATGGTTTGACATTGTTAATGTTCATCCATATATCTCTACTTCTTTTTTTTCACTATGTTGATGTTATGTTTGGATCCTACATGGCCAACAAGGCTAATGATGAGAGCATTGATAAATGCAATATACTCTACATATCATGGGTTATAGAGATAGTTCATGAGTTGGGACTTTCCACTTTTGGAAGGAACCACTTCATTTCATGTATCTCATGTATAGAGGATATCTTTAGACATCATATGGTTTCCACTTGGAGATTCATTGATGAGGATGGGTATCTAACTTTTCAGTTGGAGGCCATTCTAGACATTCTAGAGAGGCATATTTGGAGCTAGACATGCATGACACATTGTGATAGATGGGGAGGCCTTCCATATGAGGATGCTATTTGGAGGTAGGATGTTTTATGTAGCATCCACTTTTGCAGTTTCTTGAGGACAAGAAATTTTTTTCCATGGAGGACTGTAATATTCCCAATTTTCCACAAGATAATTGGAATACTAGAGTTCTTAATTTTCATACTTAATTAAATAAATAAGAGAGTGGAGGGACCCAAAAATCCCATAGATGAATAAGATACACTTTTGATGTGTATATGTGGATATTTCAGATCTATATCTACATTATGGAGTAGTGGAGCAACTTCTTAATGTCAAAGTATTGGAGATCATGTCTCATTGATGAGAAAGATCATGGAGGGAATAAAATGTGAGATCATAGAGAATTCATGATGAGATGATGGAGGAAGTAGTGCATTTAATGCACACATGATGGAGAGGGTGATCATTACATGCATATGTGATGGAGATCATGGAGAGACAACGCAGTCAACATGGAGATGCATGTCCATATGTACATCGCAGTTATGAGATGGGCCAAGGCATGAGAAGGTTCACAAAGTATATAATGAAGATGAATGCAACATTAGAGGCAGGCTTTGTATTATTTATTTTTTATCTGTTTAGATCTAGATTTTTCACGTGACATTTCTATGCACACTTATGTTGTTTAGCTAAGTCTACAGTGCTATTTAGCACAGGGTGTTTCCAAGAGGAAATACCACCCTTACCCACGTGCGACTTCGAGTGCCTACTCTGGGAAGGTTATTCTGAGCTGTCATTCATCATCAGGCATTGGTGCCACATTGTTCCTACTTTTTGCAGCCCATACATCTTTAGAAATAACACATTTCTGCATCAATATTTGAGAGGTGGAGGTTGTCCTTCAGTATTTCAGATGAGGAACCGGTGAAGGATTCATCCTATCACCTTGAGCTTCAATATCAGCCTTCCAGTGCTTCAGATCTATATCAAGCATCATTCCATCCATCATACATCTCCTAGCAACAACAGTTCCATCACGAATTACACAGTCCAGTCTTGCAAATCCAAGGGAGAAGGGAAGTTTCTAGCATTTCATCTAGGAATCCTATGAGGGTTCATCCCCTCAATTTGGTATCACTGTTTCCATCACCCTTGAGCTTATCTACTGCATTTTTCATTAGGCTTGAGCATCTCCATCCCTTACAACACAATTTTCCTAGCAGCTACATATTCAATTGCTGCATCTTGAGGAGGAGGAAGAAGAAGCAAGATCTCAAGCTTCTAGCTTGGAGATCTGAAGGAGGGATCATCCCTCAAAGAATATATCCATTTGTATCACATATTGCATCGATATTTTGATCAGATCTAGATTCATATCTACATAACCCAATAGTCAAGGGATAAAACCTTAGGAGGATGAATTTACAATCTCATAGATCTGGAATTTCCTTTCTGGGTTATCTTGGGTTTCCATCATAGTGCCCAGATCAAGAATCTTGGCATCATCAGAGTTCTAGATCACCATAGATCTACATTTTCCTTTCATCCAGTAGTCATATGTATACCATTTGCTAAAGGGACGACGCAGTATTTTCTCCAGCAGCTCTCTTGTTACGCAGTGCCTCCTTTGAGGGGATTTTAGGGTCATTCTTGGCCATCAATTTGGCTAGAGTACCTCTATTTTGTACACTATTGTAATTTTAATCCATCTCCAATGAATAAAATAGCTCACCTGTTTTGTATATTTCTATGTTGTTAATCAATTATGTGTACATAATTTGTAGTTTCAAATATTGTGTTCGTGTCTCAATGCATTATTCCATTTTGGGATATTACACTCATCCTCATCATCTTCATCAACATCATCTTCCACTTCCACCACAAAAAAACCCATACTCGTTCAAAAACCCCAAAAAGGAAAAACACCATTACTCAAAATGGACATTAAGTTTTAACTTCCCATGTACAATGGCGAGGTAAATGTGGAGAAGTTGGAAAATTGGATCCGTCAATTAGAGGTATACTGAAGAATTCATAATCTACAATAAAACGACATAAAGATCTAGTTGGCTTCATTAAGGCTAGAAGGAGCAGCACTAGTCTGGTGGGAAGCAAAGACTCGAGAGGAAATGTGAATGCATGGTAAGATATCCATTTCTTGGGTTGATTTTATTTCTTCAATTAAAATATAGTTTTATCCATTACCCTATATGCAAAAATCTATTATGATTTTGCAAAACTTTAGGCAACTCAAGGGTCTAATAGTTCAAGAATATACCCAGGATTTTAGAAAAAGGACTTTGTTGTTAGGAATAAACTTGAATTCCCAATACACACTTTTGAAATACATTGGGGGTTTACATTCCTATTTGAAACATATTATCATTATGTTTAACCCAAACAATTTATATGAATTATGTTATCAAGCCACACATCTTGAAGCAAGGGGAAAGAACATTCAGGAAGAGGGTAGTAAGAAGAAGCCATTCAAGGGTAAGGGGAAAGAGAAGGGAGGAAAATGGACGAGAAAGAAGAATGAAAGTGTTAAGAAATAAGGGGAGAAAACTACATGCAAAATTGTACCAAAGAAGGGCATGATGAAGCCCACTATTGGAAATTACATCCCGAACTAAGGCCAAAGAAACCAAACAATAAGGGGAAACAAAATATGACTGCCACCACACAACATGATCTTGGATCTGATTTTGGTGACAAGACCAAGATTGTAGCCATGGTCAAAAAGGGAAAAGAAGCCATAACAACTACCATTTCCTCAAATTGTCACAAAAACACTCCAAATGAAGAAACAAGGATAGAATTGTTCCATGTAAGGGGGATTTCAAATCATACAAAGATTGATGCATTGTTTGATAGTGGGTCACAAGAAAACTTGATTTCACATGACTTGGTAAAAAAGCTTAACCTTGAAACTGTAACACATCGTAAGCCACACCCTTTGGGTTGGATAGTCAAGAATGCCAATTTATAGGTTACAAAGAAGTGCATATTTCTATTTTCCATTACTACAAAATTTGTTGATGAAGTTGAGTTACATGTGGTTCCACTTGACATTTCCAGAATTATCTTGGGAAGTCCATATTTGTATGACAGGAAAGAGATATTTTATCACAATGATAAAAAATATCATTTTCTCAAGGATGGGGTGGAGTATATTGTGAAAGCTCATCGCAAAAAGCTGAATATTTCTTTAGTTAATGCAAGGAAAATGAAGAGACTGGTTAATGCAAGTAAAAATTTGTACTTCTCATGATCAAGAAAAAGGATGATATTGAATATGAATATTTTGAAGGATGTGATGAAAATTTGAAAATTGTTTTCTTTGATGTGGTAAGTTAGCATGGCGAGATGTTTCAAGAACCAAGTGGGCTACCTCCCAAGAGGGCAATTCAACATGAGATTCTACTGTAGCAAGATGTTCCACTTCCAAACATTGGTATGTACCGCATGTCAATCATGGAGAGTTTGGAAATCAAGAAGAAAATACATGAATTTTTTAACAAAGTTATCATACACCCATCTACTTCGCCATGTGGTTCACCGATTGTTTTGGTACTGAAAAAGGATGGGACATGGCACATGTGTGTAGATTTCCGTGTGCTGAATAAAATCACAGTAAAGAATCGCTATCCACTCCCATGAATTGATGATTTTCTTTATTAGTTAAGGTATGAAAATTATTTCACTAAGATATAATTACGAATTGGTTATCATCAAGTTAGAATAGCTGAGTAGGACATTTGAAAAACAATGCATTTAAAACAAGACAAGGATTTTTTGAGTGGCTAGTTAAGCCATTTGGTCTAACAAATGCTCCAACTACTTTCATGAGAGTTATGAATGATGTTTTAAGACCATTTATAGATTACTTCGTCATTTTTTCTTAGATGATATTTATATATTTAACAATTCAAGAGATGAACATGTCATGCATGTGAACAATTTCCTTGATGTCTTGAAAAAAGAGCAGTTATTTTTAAAGTTTTCGAAGTGTGAGTTTGGAAAGACTTCTTCAATGTATTTGGGACACATTGTTGGAGGAGGTGAGTTGAAGATAGACCTTTCCAAATTTCAGGTCATTATGAATTGGCCCAAGCCCAATACAGTTACGGAGGTAAGAAGCTTTCTTGGGGCATCACAGTATTGGAGGAAATTCATTGCTAATTTTTCTTCAATTGCAGCTCTGTTAAATGCATAGAAAAGTGTCAAGAAAGTCTTCCATTGGGGAGATATGAAGCAGAAAGAATTTGATGCTTTAAAATAAAATATCAGTTCAACACCGGTATTGGCTCTTTTGGATCTTATACATCCATTTGAGATCCAAACCTATGCTAGTGCTTACGCCATGGGACCAGTTCTCATGCAACATGGTAAGCCTATTTCATTTCATTCTGAAATTTTTAATGGAGATATGACTAACTATCCCACCTATGACAAAGGGTTATATGAATTGGTAAAAAGTGTAAATAAATGGAAGCACTATTTGATGGGGAAAACACTACAAGGAAAATACCCTCTAGCGGATGTTTTTGATGAACCGCTTATAAAAATACCCCAGACATATGTTTCTAGCAGAGGTTACTAGAGGAGGTTGGCAAGCAGAGGTGTTTGCAGATGTATTTCATACGGTGCGCTTATCATCGTAAAACTCACCAGTGCGTTCAACATGAGAAAGCACCGGCGTGCACAAAACATTGGCACACCACACACCATGTGCTCCGTACACACCTACCTGATGCATTTCATTTTTGTAGCGCACTGGGCCTTTATAACATATTCACCCTAGTGCCTCATAAAAAGCACGCGATTAAGAAACCGCCTTGTGCAGAATGAAGAAAACGCACCGGTGCTCCCATAAAACCCGCGCACTAGAATAGGGTTAAATAATAAAAAAAATTATGGCCAAAAAACTGCACAAAACATTGGCACACTGTACACCGTGCGCTCTGTACACACCTGCCTGGTGTGTTTTATTATCGTAGCACCCCGGTGCTTTACCGAGAATCCACACTGGTGCTTCATAAAAAGCGTGTGAAAATAGAAACCACCCGGCGCGGAATGACAAAAATGCACTGTTGCGCCCAAAAACCCCACACACTAGAATGAGATTAAATAAAAAAAAAAAATTATGACCAAAAAACTAGACAAAACATTGGCACATCGGACACCGTGCTCTCCGTACACACCTGCCCGATGCATTTTTTTACTGTAGTGCCCCAGTGCGTTATAGCGCATCCGCACCGGTGCCTCATAAAGAGCACATGAAAACAGAAAACGCTTGCCGTAGAATGAAGAAAACATACCGGTACGTCCATAGAATCCCAGGCATCGGAAGGGGGTTAAATAAAAAATATTATGGCAAAAAAACCACACAAAACATTGGCACATTGTACACTGTGCACTCCGTACACACCCTTCTGGTGCATTGTATTATTGTAGCACGTTGGTGCTTTATAGACCGTCTACACCAGTGCCTCATAAAAAGCGCGTGAAAATAGAAACCCCCTGGTGTGGAATGAAGGAAATGCACTGGTGTGCCTAAAAAATCCTGCACACCAGAACAGGGTTAAATAAATAAAAAATTACGGCCAAAAAAACTACATTTTCACTTTTTCAGTGCTATGGAACTCTCAAGCATTGGTGCAATTTATCCTTGTCCGAGCTGCCCTGACATTGGTGCTCCCATTACACTCATTGCATGCACTACTACTGTGCATTTCCCACCAATCTCCAGCTTGAATTTTGCAAAACGATGGAAAAATTTTATTTTGAAAATTCTACAGCCAATGTGCCTCCTCGATGGGAAAATGTATAGGTATTTTTATTATTTTTCCATAATTAAGCCTTCTAGCGGATTATAATTTCAAATAACCTTAAAATTAACCATTTAAAAGGAAAAAAAAATATTCTCGCGCGGTGCACTCGAGCCATTCAGCTCGCACGGGTTTGTGGTGCTGCGTGTAAATTTACAGGCTGCACCACAGCCAGTGCTAATGGTATCCGCACCGGTTTTGGGGTGGTACTGATAGGCGCACTGTGTTATTTTAAAAATTTTAAAAAATTGTGGTGCGGTCGTTTACTCGGCCACACCATTGACAATGTGGAATAGCAGCAACACAGTGCGTTGACTAAATTATCCGCCTCGGTGCTGGTAATTTTATCAACGCACCGTGTTTCTGCTATTCCACATTGTTAATAGTGCATCCTGGTAAACCGGTGCTAACGATATCTACACCGGTTCTAGGGTGGTACCGAAGGCGCACCGTGTTATTTTATTTTATTTTAAAAAGTGCAGTGCAGTCGGTTATCCAGCCGCACCGTTGACCTAGTGGAATAGATGCGACGCAGTGCATTTAAAATAACTACCTCGAGCTGGCTATTTTTGTTAGTGCATGGCTTTCTGTATTTCACCTGGGTCAATGTTCCGGCCTTGTAAAAGGCCACATTTTTCACTATGTCATGATGGAAGGAGGTCGGTTCGATGACTTAACTATATGCCCCAGGGCATAGAGTTTCATTAGTGCATCGCCCTCTTGACACTGTACATAGTCAATGATGCATTATAAATTCTTCTGGAGCACCGTCATCGGGGCGCTTAATATTATTAGGTGCACCAAGGCCGGTGCGCTCCATAGGAAGACGCACTGGTACTAGTGCGTGACTGTGTTTTCGGCGCACCGACTGTTTTTTTTATTTTTTTTCAAAAAAAAATTATATATTTATTTTTCTAAATACATGTCTTATTTAATAAAAAAATTGTGTTTAATATGTCAATCGTTCAGAGACGTGAAAGGATAGAAGAGGGGGAACAACAACAACAACAAGCGGAGCAGTATAACATGGTTCACCTATGAGAGGCACGAGAGAGGGAGAGAAATTCATACCCTTGCCCTATTACAGCAGCTACGCAGGGGCTCCTAAGGCAGGTAGGCCTCGTCAAGTTCTATGAGGAGGCTACTTCCCTAAAGGGCCATAGTTTGTTTTTGAGACATCTTATCTAAAGGTGGAATGCCCAACAATAGGCTTTCTAGGTTGGTATCAACCAGTGGTACATGCCCACTGAGGAGTATATATACTTCATTACAAGGATATTGAGCAGAGGGGTGGACTTTCCCTCGTTCCCAAAGGTTCTGACTAGCTATGTAGTAGGGAGTCAATTAGTTGACTCACAGAGATATATTGGAGAAAATGTACTGTCTCCTATAGAGTTTTGGGTTGCTGGTGGTCAGTTACATATTGGTGCATTTGGTAGGGAGGAGGTGCAGTGTCTCTCACTTATAATTTCAACCATTTCGCACAATGCCAGTGACGAGAAATGTATTAATTTCCTGCTTCTATATTATGTTGATTCTTTAGTACAGGAGCCACGACTTGTTAGGTGGTCTGCCATTTTTTTGTGATAGTTCTGTATAGCCTTAGATAGATGTCATGCTCATGCACATGTGGGGGTAGATGATGCCCAAGAGGGGTGACACTGAGTTTTTCGCAAGGATATCACTGGATGCAATGTAGTTGTTAGCTAGTGTTGATGTGCACCTGTTCATTATGGTCCCCTTTCCTTACGCAGGTTTGGATTGGCGAGGGTGTGCAAACATCCTCTTCACAGCTAATGGGCTGCCAAATGATATAGGTAATATTATTGTTTTATATATTTAAAGTTATTCTAGCAAGTTATTTAACTTGTTTTTATTAAATTGTGTAATGAAATTGTCTAATTATTGTTGCGTACTTGTATATATTTTGCATACATTAGTTATTTTGATGGCGAGTGGATGTCGGCACCAGTACCACATGATCTAGATGTGGATCCTGATGATGATCACGGCATGCTAGATGTCGAGGATCATCAAGAGGCTAGTGCTAGGCGTGGTCGACATGATGCTAGATACCGGATGGAGTCAGGCGACCAACTTAGTGCATTGATTGTTGAGGTGGGCATCAGGCCCGCTCATTATAGAGACATAGAGGCCGATGATAGGCTATTACAGGTGTGGAGAGGCATGCCACGTGACATGTACAGCCTGATGTGTCATGTTGTAGGAGTTACAAAAAATTTTACGCAACTGATGAGGATTGTTGAATGTTATAGGTGTGGTCGTGACGTAGCAGGCGATGGACAGTCCACGAGCAGTGACTCTTCATCTCATGATCGTTCACCTCATGCTGCGTTAGATGAGCATGAGCCTCCACTAGCATCTAGCAACAATCATCATGGAGATGAGGCTGGACCATCGGCCATGTCCAGTCAGCAGCCTGCAACATCCATCAGTACTCATGATCATGAGCAGGCTGGACCATCGACTGTCGAGGCTGCACCATTGACTGAGCATGCCTCCACTAGTACTGATATTGATGTTGTACTACCACCAGATGATCCATGACATTTATATTACAGTTGTATATTTTTAACATTATTCATATATATATATATATATATATATATATATATATATATATATATATATATATATATATATATATATATATATATATATATATATATATATATATATATATATATATATATATATATATGGTCCATGTATTTTATGTTCATGTTGTAGTTGTACTTAATTTACATGTTGGTGATCATCATGATGTGTATATTGTTAGGCCATGTTAGATATTTGCATTTAATGTGTATGTGATGATAGCATGAGTTATTTGACATGAGATGTATATTTGATGTTTTTGTTGTGATGAATATGTTAAGATATACTGTTAATTGTGTTTTGTTAGATGGTCATGATCATGATGATGTTAGCGATTTTGAATGTGTTTTTTAGTCAAATATGATGCTTGTGTGATGGTTATCATGAACATGATGTTTATTAATTAATTTAATACTAAATGATCATGATATTGTAAAATTTTAATATTTGTAATTCTAATTGTATGTAAAATTCTAAAATTGTAATTGTAATTGTATATATGTAAATTTGTAAATTTGTAATGGTAATTGCAATTTTTTAATTTGTAAAATTGTAATTGTATATGTAAAATTCTAAAATTGTAGTTGTAATTGTAATTTTATGTGAAATTGTAAAATTGTAATTGTAATTCTAATTTTAATTGCAATTGTGTGTAAAATATTTATAAAATTTTAATTGTATTAATGTGAAATGAATTTATTAAAATTTTTAAATTTGTAAATTTGTAAATTTTAAATAATTGTAAAATAATAAATCTAGAATAATATGATTTATTGTAACATAATAAATTTTAGAAAATAATGAAAATAAATTCATGTACTTTAGAATTATCATTATTCTATTATGATCTTAGATACAAAATAAGAACTAATTTATATAGTACACCATTTTTTTTGAGATCAACATAATTGAAAATAATTATCAAGTGAATTATTGATTTTAGCATTAACACAATGCAAATTACCAATTAATTCAAAATACATATTATAATGTTTTGAAAAACCCATCTTAAAAAGTATAAATATTGATGAAATAACACTACATGTTCCATATCACTCTCGGTTCTCATGATCACTCTCATTATCTTCCAGCTCGCATGGCATGATAACACTATTGTTCTCAAAAGTATGTTTTGATCTAGGGTCATGTGTCAATATGAACCACCAATCCCTATCCAACACATCTGGGTAAAAAAACACCTGGTTTCAGTGTTTAGGGGAAACATAGGGCTCCTTAGCTTCATCCCACATCTTTATAGAGTTGACACATATCATCCTACTATCGTGATCTTCCTTTACATTATTCCAATCAAAGGTGTCCCACCACTTGCACCTAAAAATAACACATTGGAAAGAAGAGAAATCCACTTCAATGATCTCTTGTATCTTTCCGACGTAACCTAATGTCCCTCATACTAGATTTTGATCATGGTGGCTATATCGACTAGATTGATCGAACTTAACTTACACTCCAAAGTCTTCTGTGATGTTTCTAGCATCGGAATTTTCTGTGCGAAAATGTTGTCCCTATGCCCACATAGATGGGAACAAATACACCTATTATAAAAAAGTTAAAAAAATCATAGTGTCATGTGTCTTATAATAACCCAATAGTTAAAATATGAAATTTAGATGTATTAATATAAGTTTCAAATTTACATATAAATTAAAAATATTGTTACTAAGTTGCTGCACCCAATCCCTACGTTTAGCACATCCTCTTCAGCATGTGGGTAACAACCGATAGCACTGTATTTCTCTCTGACTTGGTCAACAACCCAACTATTGGGGCATATTTTTGGCATATTTTATTTTAAATGATCGGGATAAGGCACACTTATACCATTCAGCTATCTGTATTCTTTCCTATCACTATCCCATTTCATCCTCTTTTGTTCGTATAATGCAACCCATGATTGTGTCACTTCAGAATTGTAAAGAATGAATTTATTGATTTCTTCAATTTCTGCATTCGCTGATGAAATAAAACCAAAATTATATAGTACTTAGAGATCAAAATATACATTATATCAAAGCTCAACATGGATATTAATTACTTTTTGTAAATTTGAAAAATTATAAGTCACTTACTCTTTATCAAGTGCTTTTTTCCACTGATTTGGAGGAACTCCCCTTCTCTTTTGTCTTCATCCCTTTCATCGCCCCAAATCACTGTACCTGGTCTGTTGTCGATCTGCTTGATGTACTCATTGGCATAATAGAAAGACTCATATGATATGTACCCCTCTGGCATAGACCCCTCGGGTTTTTCCCTTTGTTGAATAAAACCTTTCAATTTCTTCATGTACCTCTCTAAGAAGAGCATCCAACGACAAGAAATGACCCCAACTAAATCAACCTCATCTACTAGGTGGATTAGAAGATGAACCTTTAAGTCCATGAAACTCGTCGACAATTCCTTCTCAAACATACAAACAATTTCAACTATCTCTTGACGCCACTGTGGAATGCTAGCCACATGAATCTCCTTTGACATGATCCAATGTACAAATGTAGATAATTTAGATATGGCACGTCCAAGGTCTCGAGGGAATTCATGTTTGACACACCCATGCACAAACAAAGGATAATGACACTGCAAAGTTATAAAGACGTGCAATAATATAAAAAATTAGGTATGTTTTATGATTCTCGCATGGGATAAAATCTATTAATATGAAAAATAATAAAATCATGCTTTTGACATTATACACACTCTTAGAAGATTCAAATGGTCATGCGATTTCAAACACAATATTGTTAATCACAGAGGCAAACGGCACCGTGAAGTGAGGCAGAGTAGGGAGTTAGCACCCTCCACATCCATTATAACTTCCTTCACAAAATGTCATCTTTTTTAAATCCATGGGACATCACCTTCTTTTGGCTCCGCAATTCTGAGGACAATACACACTGCGATCTTTAGTACTCTAATCGTCTTGGCCAATGTTTCTTTTTAGTTTTTGAAGTAATAAGATCTTTCCTAACAGCCAATGTGTCACTTTTTTTGATGATATGTGCCTCTATAAAGAAGATGAAACATTTTTAAATATATGCATGGGATCTAATAAGTGGGTAATGTTAAGATGCTCCCAATATGGAGGTCATAAAATATAGATTTCCTTTTCATCCCAATGGGAAATTTCTCAACATAGGTGTCGAAGAAATCTGGATCATCGAACATAGGCTCCCCATTTTAATCGAACATTTCTATGAAATCCTTCTCCTTCTCTCTCTCATATGCTCTAAGTCATTCAACTGGTGTCATTATTGGAGGCCTTTGGGTTCTCTCTCGTTTACCATTGAAAGAAGATGCTGCTCTTCTTTAAGGGTGTTCTTCTGGTAGGAATAACCTGGAGCAGTCATACACTGGCTTTCGTAGGTCCTTGGACCATCTAGATTTTAGAGAAGGCCCACAACAATTACATCCAAAATAGCCTTTTATTACAAGACCAGCGAGATTATATTTGTATACATTAAATAATATGCATGGCACTTTAAATAATATCATGAAGATTAGAAAAATATTACAACGAATTAAATAACTAATATGTGAAAGAATATTATTACGTATATAAACAAATCAATAAATTAAACATGTAATTTACCAGAGAAAACTCCTAAGCTTGGATAATCATGTGTCATGTAAGCACATATGCCATACAACATAAAACTCCTGTCTGTTGCAATGGGTCTTGATACATCATATAAATTTATCCCATCCCATAATTCCTTCAATTCATATACCAGTGGTTGTAAGTAGACATCCATATTCTTGACTTGTCTTCTACCAGGGACTATGAGAGCCAACATAAGATGTTCATTCTTCATGGAAAACCATGGGGGGATATTGTTATTAATCACTACTATAGGCCAAAAAGAATATTTGGTGTTATGGAGGGAATATGGGTTGACGCCATCCATGGCTATGCTGAGTCGTAGAAATTGTACTTCATCCTTGAATTTTTCGGGCCATGTATCCTCTATATGCTTCATGGCTATTGAATTAGTTGGGATTCGCATAAATCCCAACTCACTTCTATGTGAGGCATGCCATCCCTGCAACATAGCTAATTCTTTCCAACAAAAGAGCCTTTGAATCCTTGGGATTATAGGCATGTGCCTAAATATCTTAAAAGGAGGACCAGTACATGATTTACCCTTATTTTTTTATTTATCATACCTTTTGTTGATCATTAATTAACATGAGTAATTTTTGAATTAACCCTTAAGAAGCCAGGTATCGAATGTTATGACAGAGGGTGAAACATTTAAGGGAAGCTTGAAGAGAAACGATGTAAGACAATTCACATGCCTAAAAACCGAAGAATATGTACGAAAAGGGTCCAAACATAAAGTGAAAGGGAAAAGGTAATATAAAAAGGCAAAGGTATGGTGTAAAGGACGCAAAACGAAATTATTAAAAGGCTTGCCGCTTTCATAATATGCACATGAGGGAACTCTTCGTATGGGAAATTCCGAGGGGGTCAAGGAGCGGAAGGGGGAAGAGACCCATACCCCCGCGGAATTATGATGACGTGCCATGGTGTAGACCCCAGGTAAGCATGATGTGGCAGAGCGAAGTGCGGGTAAGCGTGATGTGGCAGAGTGAAGCGCAGGCCCTAGAGGTCTGTATGCTATTTGTTTCACAAATTTCACGAAGAATATTTTCCAAAGACCATGTGATTTACGCGGCAGAGGGGTAAGGTAAGTCTCTAGGTGAGCTGGTACCGAGGCCCGTACCAGTATTAAACCTGACACGCGGTGTTCACCTACTTCCAGTTGACACCCAATCCATATACGCTGCATGCTCCACTGTCAGTGTCCTTACGACACTCACCCCGCTTACTTCACCTCTCCACCTTTTATATCAAAACTCTCAGTCTTAGATAACGGTCCTCCCATATTTTACTGCAGTGAAATTTACAGGTTTTCTAGCTATGCTATAAACTAAGTGGGAGCTAGTGCCAGGTCTACCCAGTCACTGTCAGTACCCCTGTGTCGTTTTCCTGAGCAAATTTCCCACTGCACAGGTATTCCATCCCTCATATTCCCTCTGATTTCCTTTAATTTTTAAAAGTTTTGTATGTCAGTCATGGGAAAGGGCACCCCAAGAAAACTGAACCAGAGACTCCTCAGGTCCGTGCAACTAGAAACCCTCTTGGGTTCGAGCCTTTCATTGACCTGCAAGCCGAAATTTGTGATCCCCAATACCCTTTTCCCATCAGCAGTATAAAACCTGAGCTTTTTAGGCAACATGTCGATAATAGGGATCGATATCGGGTGGTTGTATCAGGTTTATATCATCATATTAACCCCCCATTCTACCCGGTGGTCAAGTTTATTTGCTGGTTCAGAGAGCCAGCTCATCAGCAAATGTGCCGCCACCAGTGTCAGTGACCGCCTCAACCCCTTCTCATCAATGAAATACTGTCAATTCATGATTTGGTTCTAGTGTCCTTTTTACTTTTACTCTAGTAAATTACTTTTAATTTTCAAGTGGAATGTATATTCCACTCTAGCATTTTACTTTTCTGCCAAGACTGTTGTTTAATATTTTGTTTCAAAACGGCCGAGTGCCTAACTGAAAATGATGAGATGCCTTTGTTCCTCATCAGAAGTTTTGGTTATTTTGATAAGGACCTCTAACTAATTTAAGGCATGCGAGGAAGATATTTTTCCCAAAAATATCTTCCCGCTTATGTTGGGAGGCCTCTATATAAGCAAGATCTGAAGAGAAAAATAGGTTCCAGATTTTCAAAAGAATTTGGCTGTGAAAGAATTGTTGTATGCTTGTTGTTGAAATCTTAATAGAAATGCGAAGAGCCCGTTAGGTCTCAGCAAGAAGGAGTTTTACTTTAAGTGAGGATTCTGGTCTTAATGTTTTATAGTGTGTAACCCTACCTTATGTGATATTATTTTGCTGTTCATTTCGTTGTTTCCACTTCTTTTATATCATGTTCTGGAATGCGAGTGGCTCACTAGTTTTGGTATAAATTTATCACCACTGATACTTATACTAAGCTTTTCAAGCACTTTAAAAATGGCTCAGGCATGGTATGTTGTTCCAATTACCACTCCACTCATTATTCCTCTATATTAAATACTGTGAGATGTTATTCTTTGAAAGCTATTGACATGTATGGATTCTTATCACTTTAAGCCCATCTCATGTTTAGATATGTTTATGGAATTCCCTCTCATTAGTAGTTAGTATCCTTCTATATTTTCTACGCTGTAAACATCGTCTGACTTTTAAATCTCTATAAAGCACTTTAGAATCCAGCCCTTCTTACAGGAAGCTGTCTTTGAGTTGTCTGATGCATCTATATTGAGAAATCACTCCTTGCCTCTGCAGTGTCTTTTCATTGTGTTGAGTCTATGAATATTCTGGTTCCATCTATATTACACCCTCTTGTAAAAGTTGAAGTAGTAAAGAGCCTCATTCTGTTAAAAGTCTTGAATTATACCTTATTCTCCTTACTATATAAGATGTCCTAGGCACTGGTCTTTCCCAACTCAAGGTTGTCTCTAGGATTGACAACATCTTTTTGGTGCCATTGCCGAGGAACGAAGTTAAGAAAATTTGAATCCCTGGGCCTCGACAAAATATTTATTCACTCTTCAGAAAGGTGAGCATGAAGAGTTGAGAGTTGTAGATCCCTCACCTTGGTGACTCCACAGTCATCTATTAGAAAAACTTACTTGCAGTCCTGGCTCCTCGGAAGCCACACCTGAGGTCAAATACGTCTCAGCCAACGACACCTTCTATGTCTGACCTAGAGAAAATCCTACACAGAAGAAATTGGAGGGGAAGACAATTTACCCATGCTGAGATCCCACAATTTTCCTTAGAAGAATTTTCATCCTCTTCTTCTCAAGTAGCCCAAGTACAAGGTTGTGAATCCACTGTGGGAGAAACTAGTTATTACTCAGATAGTCTACCTCTGGGAAAAATCCAAATTAAGGACGAGGCTGAATCAATAGATACCACTCATTATTCATTCCATCCCACTCCAGAGGCTGAAGAGGTCAAATAAGTCACTGAAATATCTGTTGTTAATATTCTACCTTTTTCGTCATCACCCCAAGCTGTTGTTCAATACATTACCATTATCATTCACACCTCACTTCCATCTCCCCCTCCTCTTACACATCAAACCCTTCTGTTACCGCCACATCCTCCTCCAATGGAAAATGTTCCAGGCTTCTTGTTGAATAAATATGCCCCTCTGGCATTACCTCAAGTGTCAAATGACATGCCACATGACTATCTGAAGATCTTACCCCGATTCAATGGGGAAAATGAGATCGAAGCTCAAAAGCATCTCGAGGTTTTTTTCTCTTTTGCTTTAATGTGGAACATCTAGACGTAGCCTTAAGACTGTTTTTTCAATCTATTAATGGTGAAGCCAGAAAATGGTTTAAAACATTGGGGGACCGTTTCGTCACCACTTGGGAAGGAATGGAGGACACTTTTCTTAGAAAATGGGGAGAGAAGAAAGATCATGGACATTGTCTTACTTAGTTTAACACACTCAAGAAAAGACATAACGAAGGAGTGGCTGAATTTATTAAGATATTTAACAAGTTATATCTGAGCCTCCCTGGTGATATGAAACCTCACCAAACCATCGCCAAGGTAGTTTTCGTGGCAGCTTTTGACTCTGAGTTTGGTTTCTCTCTGAGAGAAAGAAAGCTGGACACCCTGGATGATGCCCAGACAGATGCACTGGAGCTCGAGGCAAACTTTGGCTCCACTGGTAAATCAAAGGGAAAATCTGAACAAGATACTAGAAGAAGGGGAAAAGAAGAGGTATCCACCTTGAGCCAAGATAGAGATTCAGCTAATGACAGGATTGAGGAGATGAACAAGATGATTAATAATATTTCGAGTAAGCTGGTTAAACTTGAAATGGAGGCCAAGAATTCATCCTCCAAGAATTTCCAAAATGCTCCAAAAAGAGGTTATAATCCTCAATATAGGAAGCCACCCTTGTACATACTGCAAAGGGAACGGAAGGAGCAGCAAGACCAGGTACCGCACCCTCTATACTTGGAAGGTCAAGTAGATGGTCCTACCTAAGACACCACTTATGAGCAAGAGTAGGCATACCTTGCTTTCTAAAATAGTGATGAAGTGGAATTCCCCCTACATGAAAGTGACGAAGTGGAGGTGCAGGCACACACAGAAGGAAAAGCTAATGAAGACACCGAAGATCTTGAGATTGATGACTACTGCAAGCAATTCGTCGATTTCATGAAAGCTCAGTTCAATAGAAGATATGACCTAAGATCTTCCAGGAAGAGAAATCGCACTCAGGATCAAGAGGAGGACACACCTCAAGAGGAAGCACCTACTCAAAAGGAGGCAATGGCTCAAAGGACCCCAGATAAAGGTAAGAGGCCTCTTAACCAATCTTTGCAGTCTGCTGATCAAATTCCTTCATCTTCACAAGCGGATACACTCCCTAGTTTCAAGCCAATCTTAAAAGAAGTCAAACCTCTCCTCCAGAACAAAGACTCCAAAGATAAAGAATCAAAATAAGTGCCAATAGATAGGTCCTCCTCTGCCTTCAGTTTACAAAAGGAGTTGGAGAAGGTAAAAATCCCAGTTCCATTGAACGAATTGTTAAAACAACCTGCATATCAGTCCCAGGTCACATCCTTTATGCTCCCTCCAGAAGTAATACACATTCCAAATAGTCTGAACCTTCAAGAAGAAAGACCTATGGTTTTATTTGGCCCACATGTCGAAGAATTAGATGCTGCTACTCCCCCATTTTATGTGTCTTTAGTAATACATGACCTGTTGTTGCATAATTGTATGTTAGATTCGGGAGCCTCCCATAACCTTTTGCCCCTCTCAGTCATGGAACAACTAGGACTACAAATTAGTCATCCATACAAAGACCTTTATTCATTTGACTCCAAAATATTTAAATGCCTAGGCATGATAGAGGACTTAGTGGTCAATATGGCTTATATTCCAGCAAAAAGTGTAGTGATGGAAATCGTGGTGGCTGACATTCCAGCTCACTTCGGCATGCTACTGTCAAGATCTTGGGGGACTAAAATTGGTGGATCAATCAAGTTAGACCTGACCTATGCCACTATCCCTGTATTTGGTGGCTAGGAGAGGAGACTGTACCAGGAAACTAGATTTGTTAAGACAGTTACCAAGGCAAATGACTCAGTTAATTCTCCAGTTTATAGCAGGGAGGCTGATTTCTCATGTTTGATGCTGGAGGAAGACCAAGAGTATGCTCACGAACCATCATTTTACCAGATCAAGACCGAGCAGTCCATAGAGAGTCCTGAATCAGAAATCTGGACACTTCATTTTGATGGAGCAAACTCCAGAGAAGGAAATGGGGTTGGAGTATTATTGATTTCCCCTGCAGGCCAATGGGTCCCTTGGGTCTTTAAAGCTGGAGTATGAAGCCACCAATAACGTGGCCGAGTATGAAGCACTCCTGTTAGGGCTGCAGACAGCCAGGAGCATGAACATACAAAGTCTAAAGGTTCTGGGAAATTTGGAACAGGTAGTTAGACAAGTGAAGAATCAGTGCTAAGCCAAACATCCTAGGCTAAGGGCTTATAGGAACGAAGTTTGGGACTTGGTGGAGAATTTATTCTTAGCATTCAATATCTAGTTCATGCCTTAGGAGTAGAATAGGATGGTAGATTCCCTTGCAGTGGCAGCCAGTACTTTCCGTCCACCTCAGAACCCTCTCTTGAGATATGAAATTGAGGTACGATATCGGCCATCAATCCCAAACAACATCAAACATTGGCAAGTGTTCGAAGATGAAGAATAGGTGAAGAGATTCTTGGAAATAGTCAGGGAATTTTCCAACATGGAGATTGATCCTTGTGAAGAAGAAGAGGCTGAAAACACTTCAGGAGATAAATGGGAAGAAAAGGTGGCTGGCCATAAATTTCTGCAGCTGAAAGGGAATGTCATTCCCCGAGGACTAGTGCCCTTAGAAAGGCTGTTTAGCAAGAATGATGTTCCACTGCAGCCGAACAAAGTTGTGGAGGAGAATCAGGTATAAGATCTGAATGTTGGCACTGAGGCTGACCCTAAAATCGTGAAGTTGTCCAAGAAGGGCCCAGAAAAGTATAAAGAGCTTTACTAGAAATTATTCCAGTCATATAAAGATGTGTTTTCATGGTCTTATCAAGAACTAAAAACCTTCGATATCAGCATCATGCAGCATAAAATTCCACTGAAGGGAGATGCAAAACCACACAAACAGAAGCTTAGAAAGATAAATCCCCTACTGCTACCCTCTATTGAGAAAGAAATTAAGAAATTGTTGAAGGCCAAAATCATTGTACCATTGAGATATTCTGAGTGCGTAGAAAACTTAGTCCCTGTACGGAAGAAGAACAGAGAAATAAGGCTATGTGTTGATTTTAGGAATCTGAACAAAGCGTCCTTAAAGGATAATTATCCACTGCCAAAGACGAATCACATCCTGTAGAAAGTGGTAGGAGCTTCTCGAATGTTAATTATGGATGGATTCTTTGGGTACAATCAGGTGGCTGTACTACCAGAAGATCAGAAGAAGACCACCTTTACCACTCCACGGGGGACGTTTATGTATGCCAAGATGCTTTTTGGGTTGATTAACATAGGGGCCACTTTTCAGAGGGCCATGGATATTAATTTTTTTGGGGAGCAAGATAAGTTTATGGTGGTATACCTGGATGACATTACTATGTTTTCAAAAGATGATGCAGAGCACATTGAACACTTGCGCAGAACTTTCAAAAAGTGCAGAAGGTATGGCCTCTCCCTCAACCCACAGAAGTATTTGTTTGCACTGGAAGAGGGCAAGATTTTGGGACATATTGTAATCAAAGATGGAGTAAAGATAGATCCTAAGAGAGTAGAATTTATAAATGGCATTTCCATTCCCAGAAATAAAAAGGAAGTTCAGGTGTTCCTACACCGTATAAACTTTCTGAGGAGGTTCATCCCTAACTATGCTGAGATAGTTAGGCATATAACTGACATGCTAAAGAAGAATAATGAGGTAAATTGGTCACAAGAATCACGAGAGGCCTTTGCCAGGATTAAAAATTCATTTGCCGAAGCCCCTGTGCTAGCAGGACTAGATTATGCCAAACCTTTTATGATCTTTTCCTTTGCATCACAACACACAGTGGCAGGAGTTCTATTGTAGAAAAATGAAGAAGGGTATGAGCAGACTATTGCCTTTTTTAGTCAGGTGCTCCATGATGCTGAACTAAAATATAACATACTAGAAAAGCAGGCATATGCTCTGGTAAAGTCTCTTAAAGCATTTCTTATGTATGTCTTGCAGTCTCATATCACTACGTTTTTGCCTACAACAACTGTTAAAGATATTCTTATCCAGGGAGATAGCGAAGGAAAAAGAGGGAAATGGATTGCCAAAATACAAGAGTATGAGCGAGACATCCGCCCTACCAAACTAATCAAGGGACAAGGGTTAGCCAAAATCCTGTCCGAATCAAACTGTCAGGCTCTGGTTATAAATTTTTCCATGATAGCAAACAAGGAGTCTGAGAAGAAAGAAGAGTCACAGGGAGTAGAGATAGCTTCCTAGAAGACACATATGAAGTACCTCATCAGCCCGTGGTACAAAGAGATAGTGGAATATCTTCTAACACTCAGTTTCCCACCCAGCTGTGACAAAGCTAAATACAAAACACTAAGGTTGAGATCACAGAAGTACATTGATGCGAACGGTTGGATATATTGGCGAAACCCCTCAGGAATCTAGCTCTTGTGTCTCATAGAGGAAGAAGTAGAGAGTATAATGGCTGAGTTTCATGAAGGAATCTGTGGGGGTCATTACAGCTGGAGGGCCATTGCCCACAAAATCCTGAAAGCTGGTTTCTGCTAGCCTAAACTCTTTTGGGATGTGTTTTCCCGGGTCAAAGCTTGTGAGAAATGCCAAAGATTTTCTGAAAGACAGAAGCTAGAGCCTCTGCCCATGATCCCTGTTCATGTGGATGAACCATTTCAGCAGTGGGGAATTGACTTTATCGACGAAATACATCCACCATCAAGTGGTCAGCATAAGTGAATACTAACTACCACGGATTATTTCACAAAGTGGGTGGAAGCTATACCCGCCAGGAATGCAACAGATACTGTGGTAATAAAATTTGTGGAAGAAAATATCATATCCAGATTCAGCTGCCCTACCAAGATAATGACCGACAATGCACAGGCCTTTAAATCTGCAAAGTTTGTCAGCTTTTGTCAATAGTATAATATTGCACTAGGTCACTCTACAGCCTATTACCCACAAGGAAACGGCCTGACAGAGTCTTCAAATAAAGTGCTGGTGAGAGCACTGAAGAAGGCTATCAACAAAAACCAAAAAAATTGGGATTCCTAGCTGAAATTCGCTCTGTGGGCCAACAGGATTACCAGCAAGAGAGCAACCGGGAAGTCCTCATATGAATTAGTATATGGGAGGATAGCAGTTTTCCTTCTACAGTTAGCATTACCAGTAGCTCGATTCATGTAAGAAAGCCAAGAAGAACCCGATGATGTGACCAGGAGAATAAACCAGCTGGTGGAGTTAGAAGAAACATGGAACCAGGTAAATCAGAGGATAATTGAATATCGGGAGAAAATGAAGGATCTTTTCGATCAACACGCCAAGGACAGGAAGTTGCAGACAGGGGATTTAGTGCTCAAATGGGACATTTGAAGAGCCGAAAAAGCAAAACACGGTAAATTCGACCCCCTCTAGTTCGGCCCCTTTAAAATTGTGGAACAAGGGGGCAACAATACTTTCAGGTTATAAAATTTACAGGGAGATTTGCTTGATGCCCCTGTAAATGGTTAGTTCCTCAAACCTTACTTCTAGTTTTGATTCAGGCCGAGAGAGCCTGATGTAGCATATTGTATATTAGTTTATGTTTCATCTTTGTTTGAATAATGTGTGTGTCGTGATGGATCATGAAGAGGAAAATTAAAAGTGCTGAAGAATGGTGTCCACAGAAGATAAATAGGTGGTCTGCGAAGTTCTCGACATGCTCAAGAATGAATGTGCCGTCTCTAGGTGGAGCCAATGTTGATCATTAATTAACATGAGTTATTTTTTAATTAACCCTTGAAAAGCCAGGTATCGAATGTTATGCCAGAGGGTGAAACATTTAAGGGATGGTTTAAGAGAAATGATGTAAGACAAGTCACGTGCCTAAAAACCGAAGCATATGTATGAAAAGGGTCCAAACATAAAGTGAAAGGGCAAAGGTAATACAAAAAGACAAAGGTATGGTGTAAAGGACGCAAAACAAAATTATTAAAAGCCTTGCCACTTTCATAATATGCACGTGAGGGAACTCTTCGTATGGGAAATTCGGAGGGGGTCAAGGAGCGGAAGGGGCAAGAGACCCATACCCCCACGGAATTACGGTGACATGCCACGGTGTAGACCCCAGGTAAGCATTATGTGGCAGAGCAAAGTGCGGGTAAGCGTGATGTGGCAGAGCGAAGCGCAGGCCCTAGAGGTCTGTATGCTGTGTGTTTCACCAATTTTACGAAGAATACGTTCCGAAGACCATGTGGTTTACGCGGCAGAGGAGTAAGGTAGGTCTTTAGGTGAGCTGGTATCGAGGCTCGTACCAATATTAAACCCGGCACGCGGTGTTCACCTACTTCCAGTTGACACCCAATCCCTATACGCCGCGTGCTCCACTTTCAGTGTCCTTACGACACTCACCCCGCTTACTTCACCTCTCCGCCTTTTACCTCAAAACTCTCAGTCTTAGATAATAGCCCTCCCGTATTTTACTGCAGTGAAATTTACATGTTTTCTAGCTACGATATAAACTAAGTGGGAGCTAGTGCCAGGTCTACCCAGTCACTGTCAGTACCCCCTGTGTCGTTTTCCCGAGAAAATTTCCCACTGCATAGGTATTTTGTCCCTCATATTCCCTTTCATTTTTAAAAGTTTTGTATGTCAGTCATGGGAAAGGGCACCCCCAAGAAAACTGAACCAGAGACTCCTCAGGTCCGTGGAACTAGAAACCCTCCTGGGTTCGAGCCTTTCATTGACCTACAAGCCGAAATTTGTGATCCCCAATACCCTTTTCCCATCAGCAGTATAAAACCCGAGCTTTTTAGGTGACATGTCGAGAATAGGGATCGATATCGGGTGGTTGTATCAAGTTTATATCATCAGATTACCCCCCCAGTCTACCCGGTGGTCGAGTTTATTTGATGTCTCAGAGAGCCAGCTCGTCAGCAAATGTGCCACCACCAGTGTCAGTGACTGCCTCAACCCCTTCTCATCAATGAAATACTGTCAATTCATGATTCGGCCCTAGTGGCCTTTTTACTTTTACTCTGGTAAATTAATTTTAAGTTTCAAGTGGAATTTATATTCCACTCCAGCGTTTTACTTTTCTACCAAGACTATTGTTTAATATTTTGTTTCAAAACGGACGAGTGCCTAACTACAAATGATGAGATGCCTTTTTTCCTCATCAGAAGTTTTGGTTATTTTGATAAGGACCTCTAACTAATTTCAGGCATGTGAGGAAGATATTTTTCCCAAAAATATCTTCCCGCTTATGTTGGGAGGCCTCTATATAAGCAAGATCTGAAGAGAAAAATAGGTTCCAGATTTTCAAAAGAATTTGGCTGTGAAAGAATTTTTGTATGCTTGTTGTTGAAATATTAATAGAAATGCGAAGATCCCATTGGGTCTCAGCAAGAAGGAGTTTTACTTTAAGTGAGGATTTTGGTCTTAATGTTTTATAGTGTGTAACCCTGCCTTATGTGATATTGTTGTACTATTCATTTCATTGTTTCCACTTCTTTTATATCATGTTCTGGAATGCAAGTGGCTCACTAGTTTTGGTATAAATTTATCACCACTGATACTTATACTAAGCTTTTCAAGTGCTTTAAAAATGGCTCAGGCATGGTATGCTGTTCCAATTCCCACTCCACTCATTATTCCTCTATATTAAATACTGTGAGATGTTATTCTTTGAAAGATATTGACATGTATGGATTCTTATCACTTTAAGCCCATCTCATGTTTAGATATGTTTATGGAATTCCCTCTCATTAGTAGTTAGTATCCTTCTGTATTTTCTACGCTGCAAACGTCGTCTGACTTTTAAATCTCTATAAAGCACTTTAGAATCCAGCCCTCCTTACAGGAAGCTGTCTTTGAGTTGTCTGATGCATCTATATTGAGGACTCACTCCTTGCCTCTGGAGCGTCTGTTCATTGTGTTGATTCTGTGAATATTTTGGTTCCATCTATATTACACCCTCTTGTAAAAGTTGAAGTAGTAAAGAGCCTCATTCTATTAAAAGTCTTGAATTATACCTTATGCTCCCTACTATATAAGATGTCCTAGGCACTGGTCTTTCACAACTCAAGGCTGTCTCTAGGATTGACAACACCTTTCATGCCCACATTTTGGACACATCTCTTTGTCTTCATATTCTCCTTTATATAGAATACAATCATTTGGACATGCATGATATGATATGTACTCAACACCCAACATTTTCAATAATTTCTTTGCCTCTTCGCAGCTACCGGGCAAGACATTATCACTCGAAAGAACCTTATCTTTAAATAGCCTGTAGTTGGTGATCATGGAAAAATATATTAATAAATGTACATTAATTTTGATATAATTATTAACGTTCATAAAATTTACCATTTGTAATGTTCATTACAGTGTACTGATTATATTTAAAATTTATATAAGGGAGTACTTTATGGTAACTTACCTCAAAATTTCTGAGAAACATGCATTCGACAAGCCAAAATTTTCTTTCAAGTTGTACAGTAACATCGTTGTCCCCAACTGGGTAGACTTTGACTGACTGTCAGGTCCAAAAAGAGGTGTGGTGGAAGCAAATTTAAGGCTTTCGAAAAAGGTGTCAGCGATATGAGAATCATCCCCTAGTTGATCATCGTTTTGGAATGCATCTAACAAAATTGTCTTCATGGCAGTCATATCCCTTAAGTAATGATCCATACCAGCCTATATTGATTGCCTCCATTGTTAGCTTGTGAAGAACTACTATTGCTGTAGTCATTCCTAATTGGTGAATCTAGATGTAGCAGGAATTGAATCGATGGTTGATTCAACCATTCTTAGTATCGTTCCTCTCTGATTTTTTCTCTTAATTCAGTCTTCTCTCGATTTTACATTGTCGTGGGGTTCAAAAGAAGATGGTAGGTAGTTCGTTCATCATCACTATAATCCTAATAATTTAAAAAAAAATATTTGATGATGATCAGTACAAAATATATGATATTAATTAGTAACCATGTTGACAATATTGCATGATTATAAATTGGTTTGACGTTGAAGTAATTACATATTAATCAATATATATACCAAACAATTATAATTATAATTAACATCATTGTCCTGGGATTGTGGCTAGAAGATGCAATATTGTTACAATTGGCAGGGTGAAGCGGTTGTCCATTTTCATCTACCAAATACACCTTGCAGTATGCAACTCCTGATAAGAACTTCCGATGTTTTGGAGCAGTTTGAATATTTTGTGCATCTGAACTCGATGTTGAATCTGCATGAACCTACAAATTTTTATACATTATAAATTTAATTAAGCTGTGCATGATTGACTGCATGGATAAAAAACATAAATTCAATTAGATAGTGAAAATATAAAACAAATCTGAAGTAAATATTACGTCTCGAGATAAATAGGGATAAATCCACGATGGACTTTGAGAAATATTATGGAACGAGTTGGATTTTGAATAATTTTCCATTCCATATAATATATGATATTTTCTTGCTGCATTTGAGTAAAACAACAATAAATTTTGGTGCACAAAACTAAATCTAGTTTCGGTGCGTAATGTACAGATAGCCACATTAGTGTGTTTTTGGTAATGCACACCAGTGTTGTTGTAGAACCCAACACGTCGGTGCGGTTCAATTAAGGGACGCACCGGTGATGAGTAACCGCAAATAAAAAAAGTGCAACCCTATTTTATTTAAGTGAAAAAAAACGGTAAATTGAAAAATGGGCGGAAAAATATTTTCGAAAATCTAATTTCATAAAACATTTCTTTAAATACTAAACAATTTTCATTATTTCACTATTTTTGCAAAAAATTTCAGCTAGATATTTGCAGGATACATATCTGGAGCAGACAGAGCATGAGAGCACTGTGGAGTAGGGAAATACATTCGAACAGAAGTATTTAGAGAATCATAATTCCAAACCTCTTGTGATTCAAACCTTTTACCATAGAATTTCAAATGATGTGAATAAGTTTATTGTTTTTTTTTTTACTTTTTTCTGCAGTTTTTTTTATGCAGTAAAAGAAAAAATCGAAGTTTATTGTTTTTTTTTTACTTTTTCTACAGTTTTTTTTATGCAGTAAAAGAAAAAATCGAAGTTTATTGTTTTTTTGCCTTTTCTGCAGTTTTTTTTACTTTTTCTGTAGTATATATATAATCCATTTTTAGAAACAAAAAACCTAGATTCTTTTTGTTTATGCCCTTCCTTCTCCCTCTTTCTGTAATTTCAGAATTAGGGCTTTTCAATTAAGATTTATAGGGTTTGTATAGTTATAAGACATTCAACCCACAGGTCGACTCGCATAGTCGAATCCCAATCCATGTCAGTCCTTGCGTGAATTTTAAAAAACAAAAACATATTTTTTTTTCCTCAGTGCACCCTGCATAACATAGCGCACTGGTGCACTTTGTTATACCAATGCACCACGAAAGTACAATGATAAAAAAATAAAAAAATAAAATATGTTTTAATTAGTGCGCCATATGTAACATATGGCACCGGTGCACTATTTCATTATGACGCATCGCGAACATGCTGTTTTGCAAAAAAATAACCATTTTAGAAACAAACCCTACATTCTTCTTGTTCCCGATCTTTCTTCTCCCTCTTTCTGTGATTTCAGAATTAGGGCTTTTCAATTTATATGGTTTTTATTGCTAAATATAAGCCTAAGACATCCAACCCACAGGATGATTTGCATAGTCGGATCCCAATCCATGTCAGCCCTTGCGTAAATTTAAATATATATATATATATATATATATATATATATATATATATTGGTGCGCTCTGTGTACCTGAGCACACCGGTGCGCTCTATTATCCCAGCGCAATGCGCAAGTACTATGATAAATAAAAAAAAAACAAATTTTTTTTATCGGTGCACCATATGTAAAATATGGCACCGGTTTATGCTACAAAAAATAACACTAGACAATTTTTATTATTTTATCATGGTTAATCGATGCGATGATTGACATGTAATGCACCAGTGCTCCTTGTTGACATAGAGCACCGTACAGTCTATTATATTGTTTTTGCGGTGCATTTCTAAGACACCCACGCACCGACGCTGGTGCGTTAACCATGAATCGCACACTGCTTACTTGACATTTTTTTTTTACTTGAAAAGTTTACAATTTATTTATAAATATATTAATGAATAATATGGTATAGGTTTGAGATTGACAAAGAAATGACTGACAAGAGATCAAGTAACAAAAATACTGATAACACATCAAGAAAAGAAAAGAAGGCAAGTTCTTTGTAAATTATTTACAAAAAATATTATTTTTGAACTATATAAGTTTAACTAATATGTATTGTTTATTGTGTATCATGCAGAGCCACAAAATGATGAAGCTCGATAAGATTATTTCTGATCAAGGACTAGAAGAGTGTAAAAGATTGATGGAAAATTTTCAAAAGGATGAATCAGGTGAATGAAATAATATTATCGATCCAATATGAGTTTCTCATTAATAATATAATTAAAATTATTAGATAACATGTGTCAAAAAGTCTATTAATTCACATCTGTTTAATGTTCTACAGTTACCAACAACTCAGAAAAGGAATGTTGTTCTAAGAAAAGAAAAAAATAGAACATGCAAATGAAAATGAATTGCTCCTTAGCTCATCTGGAGTGGTGCTGGAGGTTAACGAAAGGGGGGAAATATTTTATCAAAGTTTGAGGGATCTAGTGGAATGAATGTATAGATTTTCTTTCCACTTACAATACAAAAACCAATCCAATGATTTCAAGAACCAAATTTTATCTAAACTACAGGAAGAGTTTCCAAAGAATTGGTCAACGAGACATGTCATACTTTTAATAGCAAAAACGTATAACAACAAAAAAGAAGGAATGAAAAAGTAATATTCCTTTAAATGTTTGTCTAGAGTTATTTATAAATATCACTTTTGTTATATTTACTTTTCATATATCAATATAAAAAATAAATAGTTTATTGTCATGTTATATTTTCAGGAAGATTATGAAAATCTCAAAAGATGAACGAGCTGATATCATAAATATGCCAGTAGGAATGTCTAAAAATGTGTACAAGGAGATGGTCAAATAAATGGAAAAAATTGCATTGTAGGATGAGCCATCTTAACAAAAACGTGTTTCAAATGTAATATGTAATCATTGAAAAGTTTGATCATGTGGTACAATAAATAAACAATTTAGCATTAAATATTAATTTTCAATTATTTTCTTGTAGAAAAGAAAAGAAAATGGAACCCAATCAACACATAAAATAGGACAACAAGGAAGAAAATGATTGATATCTAAGTTTGTGAGTAATTGTTACTTCCTTATAACAACTTAACTAGATTTTATTTTTGTATTTTTTACGTTGTTTTACAAAAATCATCATTGAATGTCTTCAAACAAGTGCTAACATACAAAGAAGAACCATCAGAGGAATTGATTGAAATTGGGTTAAATATGCGTTGTGAGTATATGTTGGCATATCAGAACTTAATTGTGGAATTTGTAAGCATCTATCAATCCTGTTTTAATTAGCTCCGTCTATAATTAATAGAAAAATAAATCTTTTATATTAAATATATGATTTTCTATGGGGTATAAAACTTGCGGGAAACAAAGTATGGAACTGCGCCAACAGAGGAAATCTTGAAAGATGCCATGTTACATGGTTTTGAAAAGAATGTGTATAGTTTATGAGTCAATTGTTGCAATGGTACATCATTTCTTTTCGATTTACATTGATGTATATTATTTAATATTGAAATTTTCATTATTCACACCAATGTGTATACACTCATTACAGTTTATTTTTATGTTTGTAGATGGAAGGTGAAGAAGAAGAAAACAATCAACACCGTTAACAAAACATTCCTGAAAATAACCCAAGTCATGGAAGTAGCTCTAGCAGTGACAACAGTTCAAGCGAAGAATGATGATCACTATGTTTGGATATCAAAGCAAGGCGTTGTATCTTTTGAAATATGTTTGTGAAATCCGACATTCTTTTTAATGCAATGGACATAGTGTCCTAATTGAAAAACAAATTATTCATATATATATATATATGTGTGTGTGTGTGTGTGTTTTAATTTATTCTATTTGATTCTCCATTGTCGCTATTGCGTTCTCCATTGTCATTCTCAAATGCACTTATAAAAATTTAATTCATATGAATATTGTTATAAGATATATATGTGTCGAATTTTGATGAATAATGAGTTTTAGAAAACAACAATAATTATGATATGATATAACAAATTAATCCAAACATCACATTCAAATGCATTAATAAAAATTTAATTAATATGAATATTGTTATAAGATATGTCAACTTTTGATGAATAATGAATTTAAAACAATCACAATAATTACACTGTCACAGGATGATGTTTCTAAAAAATACAAAATGAAAACTGGTGCGTGTCAATTACTGTACATTGGTGCGTTTTTACGACCTATGGGCACTGCACAAATACCAAAACCAATTAAAAATATCAAGGAGTTTGTGCGGCATGGTGCACTAGTCCATTTATGTGTCTATATGCACCGGTGCCATTTTATGACCTATGGGCACCGCACGAATACCGATCCCAATTATAAATCTCGGTGCGTTTGTGTGATACTATGCACCGGGGCATTTATGTGTCTATATGCACCGGTGCATTTTTCCGACCTATAGGCACCACATGAATACTGATACCAATTATAAATCCCAGTGCATTTGTGTGATACTATGCACTGGGGCATTTAAGTGTCTATATGCACCGGTGCATTTGTATGACCTATGGGCACTGAATGAATACTGATACCAATTATAAATCTCAATGCATTTCTGTGATATTGTGCACCAGTGCATTTCTATAAGTCTACGCACTGGTGCGTTGATACAACCTATGGGCACCGCTCAAATCCCAAGACCAATTAGAACGGCCCTGTGTGTTGTATCACCAACACTACGTCCTATGTTGTTTTATACCTTAACGGTCCGATGCATTCTCCTTCGATCGCCCCGGGGCACTGGCTACAGGTATGCACAGGTGCACTAAATCCTGAGTAGCGCATCGATGAAAAAAACATTCGTAATAACCTTCGGCCGCCCATTTTTTTAGTTGTGTTGAATTTTCGTTAAAATCTCCACCAAAACCTCCATAACCATAAACGAATGTTGTAGCAAATGTTTTTTTGACAATTTTTGCAAATTTTATAACGCTAAAAACCTCCTTTATAACCTCTGCTAGAGGGTATTTTCCTTGTAGTGAAGAGACCTTTATCTAAACCGACCATTAGCCATTGCAATACTTACAATCACAGTCAAAGTTTCAACAATCAAAAAATTTCATATGGATGGGATTTCTACGGAAATTCCATTTGGATATCAGGTATAAAAAGGGAAGCTACAATAAGGTATCTAATATGCTCTCTAGGCCAATTGTAAATTCATCTATTATACTCAAGAACAATTCAGTTATGCATGAAAGTTACATTGAACAATATGCATATGATAGTGATTTTCAAGATGTGTATGAAAGCTTGATTCAAGGAAACAAAATTAAAGAGTTAGATTACCATGTGCATAACAATTTGTTGTATCACTTGGGCAAGTTATGTATTCCACAAGGAGAAAGAAACAATATCATAAGGGAGGCCCATACTTCATTGATTGTTTGACATTTCGGTGTAGGAAAGACGGTAGATAATCTCCAAAGGTATTTTTATTGGGCACTGATTTGAAAGGACTGTATTAGTTTGATGTGCTAAGTGTCTTTTTAGTGATAAAACATGTGCATACTTGTCTCCATAGTTTGCTTCAGTATTGAGGATTTTTAACCATGAAATATAAGTGATTTTAGTGAATTAGAAGCATGAAATAAGAGCAAATAACACTAAAAAACAATGTCTAATAGAGAAATAAAACCACACATAACATTTACATAGCAGACATGATGAAGAAGTTCACCCCTCCTGGGCTACATCTGTTGGTCGAGCTCCCAATGGCAGGTCTAACTTTCATTATGCTCAAAAATTTGTAAATACATGTGTTTACAAGCCTCTAATGGTTTTTTTCTTTGCTCCAATGGATCCAAAATGCTCCAATTAGTCTCTATAGACTCTTCATTTACTCCATTTGAGCAACAATTGACCCTCCAAGTAATTTTCCCAATCAGTCCTAGAAAAGCTCCACCAATTTTGGTGAACTACACTTAACTGCAGTTACATTTGGAAATTTTTGCAAGTTTGGGGCGCGCTCTAACTTTACCACCAATCTAACCATAATTTTAATTTTTATGGGAAGGGGCGGCCACATTTGCACCCGCTAACCCTGCCTAATCGTAATGGTCGACGGGACAGTTGGCTTGAACTGCGCGGAGAAAGGTTATTAAACATCACATGTGAGAGCATTGTGGTGTTAAATGTTGCGGGTTCTGAACTGAAATCGTCTTTGCTAACATAGCCATGTGAAAAGGTTTCATCAGCGGTGGTTGTGGTTATGAATGATGTAACAGTTTTCCAACTGTCGGGTTAACATATCGATGTCGTGGTTTGGTTGCATTGATATGTGACCATATAACGTAGACTGCCGGCAGTCCCAACCGAAATTGCCAACCTTGCAAACTTTAAATAACACTGTTGAACTATAAAAGTTAAGAAACAATGAAATGCAGTTGGTGGAGGTCTTTGCATGTAGGCTGGAGTTCGGGTGGTTGAACCCTATGGGACCTCTCCCAAAATTTTACCATACAGCTCAGGGGACACGTGGCGGCCTCTAGGCTGGCCATGTGTCAACCTATAATTGGTCCACCATATATAACATACAATTCAACACCTAATCACATACTGCTAGTTGTCAGCTTCTGATTGGCTCTGAGAAAAAGAATATTCTTAGGAATATTCCTTTTTGCTTACTGTACACCCTCATGTTGACTAGGCATCCCAGTCAAACCTGTCACAAAATTTAGTTGTTTGGGAAATCGATCAAGATGCGATATCTCCCTCATACGACATCGATTTTTTGAACTGTTCACTGTGCTGGAATCCAGAAGTCGAGATCTACGCAACCATCCTGATTTCAACCCAATCATGTAACTTTAAATTTTGAACAAAATTTATGAACACCACCTGATCACACCTCCCCATTGGGAAGCTTTTGGACCCCAAAATACTTTGATTACCTGGTCAGTAGATGAGGGTACATCTCCCTCACCTTTCCAACTTCCATCCACTTTGCCTTGCTTGGCTTACTTCCTTTGAGCCCAACTCAAAGGTAGTCAACACTTCCCCTATTGGATGCTCTTGTCCTCCTGTCAAGAATTGTATCTTCTTTGAGCTCATCTAGAAATTCTGGTGAGAAATATTCAATAGAAGGTAGTTGAAAAGCACTTGATGATTGATCAAAGGTGGCTCATACAAACGTAAGTTTTCAACATTAACAACTGAATACATTTTCATATATGAAGGCAAGTCAAGTTGAAATGCATTGTTACCAACTTGCTTTATGAAATTGAATGGGTCATAGCAAATGGGTTTGAGCTTTTTACCTTCTCCTTACATCCTTTATTTTCTTATGTGAAACCATACCTCATCTCCTTCTTGAAACTTGTGATCAACTCTATGTTTGTCATGCCTCTCCTTGTATTTTCTTTGACTCTTCTCAAGTTGTTCTTGAACTTGTTGATGTATAATATGAATTTTCTCAATGAACTTTCGAGCCTTGTCAATATCACTATGCCCATCGATTGCAACATCCTTCCCAAAGATGAATTCTAATGGAGATTTTGGCAAACAACCAAAGCATACTTCAAAAGGTGATGCATTTTTAGAAGAGTACTTTTACTGGTTGTAAGCGTGCTGAATTTAATGCAATTGCTCATCCTACAACTTAGGATGTTTGTTGCATTATCCTCTCAATAGATGCACAACGGGTTTTTTCACCACCTCGGTCTGGTCATCAATATGCGGATGAAAATCAGTACTCTTTTTCAAATTTGTGTCCATCATAATCCAAATATTAGACCAAAAATTCCCAATGAACCCGGAATCCATATCACTAACAATAGAAGTAGGCAATCCATAATGAACCTATACATGTTGAAAATAAAGTTCAACAGTTTGTTCAGCAGTAATGGTTTTCTTACATGGCATAATTATACACATTTTACTGAATCTATCCACAACTATGTAAATATAATCATGTTATTTTCTTGACATAGGTAGACCTCCAACAAAGTCCATGGAGACACTATCCCATGGCCTTGATGGTACCAGTAGTGGTGTGTACAACACAAAATTCCTATTACTATGCTTGCTTGTTGCACACATAGAACAACCTCTTATAAAACGCGACACACTATCTATCATGTGAGGCCAATAGCAATACCTCTATAGATGCGCCACTATTTTTCTTACCCCAAAGTGTCCAGCAATAAGAGATGAATGAGCCTCTCTCATGACACTTATCCTCTGTCATTGTGGTATACACAGTTTTCCCAAATGAAACAGCAAATGGTTATGCATTTGATAATCATTTTCTTCAACTTGATTCCCTTCACTCAAACTAGCATACACATCTTGAAAATCAACATCTTGTGCATATTGTTCTACGTAACTCTCATGTACAATAAAATCATTTTTAAGTAAAGTAGAAGCACTCATAATCAGTCTTGAAATAATATTAGTAACTTTATTGAAAATACCTTTCTTGTACCTTATAACCAAGTGAAACTATTGAATAAATCCCATCCACCTAAAATGTCGTGATTGCTGTAATTTTGTTTGTGACTGAAAGTATTCTAATGGTTGGTGATTGGTATGTATAATCGTCTCTTTACCCATCAAGTAGTGTTTCCACTTCTTGATGCTTTGTACCAATGCATACAGTTATTTTTCATATGTAGGATAATTAGTTACAGCACCATTGAATGTTTCAAAATGAAATGCGATAGGCTTACCATGTCGCAAAAGAACTACGCCCATGGCATAATCACTAGCATCAGTTTGTATCTCTAATGGATGTCTAAAATTCAGAAATGAAATGACTGGAGCTGAATTGATCTTGTCTTTCAAAGCTTCGAAAGCTTGTTTTCTTTGTCCCCCCATTGGAAGCCTTACTTCACATTTGTCACTGCATGCATAGGAGCTGCGATGGCATAAAATTTAGCAATAAAATTTCTCCAATACTAAGTTGCCCCTAAGAAACTTCTTACCTCAGTTACTATTTTGGGAGTGGTTCAATTCACAATGGCTTCCACTTTAGAGGGATCAATTCTCAATTCGCCTCCTCCTACAATGTGTCCCAATTAAGCCAAATAAGTCTTTCCAAACTCACACTTTGACATATTAAGAAACAATTTCTCTTTCTTCGAAACATGAAGCACCCTATTCACATGCAAGACATGTTCTTCTATTGTTTTGTTGAAAATCAATATGTCATCTAAATACACAATCACAAAGTCATCAATAAATGGGCGCAAAACACTATCCATAACACACATGAAAGTTTTCAGTTCATGACACAAACCAATTGGCATAACCAACCACTCAAATAGTCCTTGTTTGGTTTTGATTGTAGTTTTCCATACATCATTTTCTGCAATTCTTATGTAATATTCCCAATTAGCAGCAGCTAGTTAGTAATATTAATTTTGGCCAGTTTTTCTTTTATAAGGTTAATTAAGTTAATAAAGTGGGTGATGAGACACACAACCTACACTTAGGAAATAAAAATTCCCTAAAGTCACTTGAGCATATAATTATTTGGCAGCATGGGCCCATGACAACGCAGTGAGAGAGGGATAGTGTGGGCCAAGAGCAGTTTGGTGGGGCCCGGGAGAGAGAAAGGTTCTCAAAGAATAAAAAGGGGAAGAGGCTCCTCATTCTCTCATTCTGATTATGTATCTTTGGTATTTGTCTTCTGACATTGAGCACGCTTGCTGTTTAGCAAATTCTACACGTACTATTCAATACATCGGGTGTCTCCACTCGAAGATCCCAACCTCAGCCCCGAGGGACTTCTAGTGCCTATTCGGGTGAGGAGTTTCACCCTTGTTTTGCCAGAGAGAGTTGAAGCTACCACCGAAGGAGCATCCACTCAGAGAGACAACGTAGTCAGTGAGAGGGAAGACGCAGTCTTGACGGGAGGTGGTTCTGGATTGGGGATTTGTTGGTGGATTTAGCCCAGGATAGTGGGTAAGGGGCCAACCCTTCCCTATTCTAGAATTTTAGTGGAGTCAGGGGCCATTATTTGGAGTAGATCATTCAGAGCCAGCATCGCTCCTTGAGGAATATCTTAGTGCCTCAAGGGAGCCATTTTCAGGGGTTGCCCATTTCTGAAAAGCTTCTGGGTTTTTCTAGGTTTTGGGAGTAGAGGCCACTCCCGAATTTTCAGAATTTTCTGAGGTGGGGAGCAGCCCCAAAGAGTTGGTTAATTCTAACAAGAGTAGCAGCATGACAACAACACTGATAGCTTGGAGATTACACAGTCATTGAGGGAGCAGCCATTTAATGATATATTTTGAGAGTATTTCTACACTTGCCTAGTGCAAGCCAAGGTGCCATCATTCTGACCACCTTTGTATTCATTTTATCTTTTAGTACTTAATAAAATGGCTCAGCATTCTCCATATTGTGTCTGGTTCATGTGATGCCTCTCTAGTTGTTGTAGTTTCTTATTTATGTGCTTTATATTATTGTTTATTTCTATTCTGGATATTACAGTGGTATCAAAGCCAAGGGAGGACTGTAATATTCCCAATTAGCAGTAGCTAGTTGGTAATATTCATTTTGGCTAGTTTTTCTTTTCTAAATTTAATTCAGTTAATAAAGTGGGTGATGAGACACACGACCTACACTTAGGAAATAAAAATTCCCTAAATTCACTTGAGCATATAATTATTTGGCAGTGTGGGGCCCAGGATGACAAAGTGGCAACGTGAGGGAAGTGGCAGCATGGGCCCATGACAACGCAGTGAGAGAGGGACAGCGTGGGCCAAGAGGGACATCGCAATTTGGTGGGGCCCGGGTGAGAGAAAGGCTCTCAAAGCATAAAAAGGGGAAGAGGCTCCTCATTCTCTCATTCTGATTATGCATCTTTGAGATTTATCTTCTGAAATTGAGCACACTTGTCGTTTAGAAAAGTCTACACGTACTGTTTAGTACATCGGGTGTCTCCGCTCAGAGATCCCAACCTCAGCCCCAGGGGACTTCGAGTGCCTGCTTGGGTGAGAAGTTTCACCCTTGTTTTTCCGAAGAGAGTGCAGCTACCACCAGAGGAGCATCCACTCAGAGGGACAATGTAGTTAGTGAGAAGGAGGAAGCAGTCTTGAGGGGAGTTGGTTCCAGATTGGGGATTTGTTTGTGGATTTAGCCCGGGATAGTGGGTAAGGGACCAGCCCTTCCCTATTCCAGCATTTTAGTGGAGTCAGAGGCCATTATTTGGAGTAGATCATTCAGAGCAGCATCCCTCCTTGAGGAATAGCGTAGTGCCTCAAGGGAGCCATTTTCGGGGGTCGGCCATTTCTGGAAATATTTCTGGGTTTTTCTGGGTTTTGGGAGTAGAGGCCATTCCCAAATTTTTAGAATTTTTTGAGGTGGGGAGCAGCCCCAAAAAGTTGGTTCATTCCAGCAGTACGAGTAGCACGACAACAACACCGGCAGCTTGGAGATTACGCAGTCATTGAGGGATCAGCCATTTCATGATATATTCTGAGAGTATTTCTACACTTGCCTAGTGCAAGACAAGGTGCCATCATTCTGATCACCTTTGTATTCATTTTATCTTTCAGTACTTAATAAAATGGCTCAACGTTCTCCATATTGTGTCTGGTTCATGCGATGCTTCTCTAGTTGTTGTACTTTCTTGTTTATGTGCTTTATATTACTATTTATTTCTATTCAGGATACTACATCTTACTTGATGATATCCACTTCGTAAATCTAACTTAGTGAAAAAAATTTCTTCTTTCAGCTAATCAAGAAAATCATATAACTGTGGGAGTGGGTATCGATTTTTTACTGTTATCTTGTTCAAAGATGTGAAGTATACACACATGCACCAAGTCCAATATTTCTTCAGAATCAAGACTATGGGTGATCGCATGGCGAAGTGCTTGGCCTTATGAGTCCTTTTTCCAAAATCTCCTTGATTTTACCATTCTCCATTATCGACATGCGATACATGTCAATGTTTGGAAGAGGACAATCTTGATGCAAATGAATCTCATGTTGAATCTCCCCTTTTGGAGGCAATCCTGTTGGCTTATGAAACATCTCATGATGTGCATCAACTACATCATATAAATCTGATTTCAAATTAGGATCACAATCCTCAAATGATTCATGATTAACATCAACTTTAGGCTTAATCATTAGAAGAACAAAATTCTTACCTGAATTTACCAGCCTTTTTACCTGTCCAGCATTTACCATAGCAATATCTGTCTTCTTGCGATGTGCTCTAACAATTTTCTCCTTGCCATCTTTGAATAAATAGTATTTGTTCTCATGGCTATGGAAGATCACTTTCCTGTCATACAAGTAAGGACTCCCCAACACAATACCTATTATGTCAAGCGTAACCACATCTAATTCAACTGTGTCACAAAATGTGCAGTTATTGCAAACCACAATATACACCTCTTTGAAACCTGTAAATTTGCATCCTTACAAATCCAACCAAGTGGATATGGTTTTGGATGTGGAATGGTCTCAAGATTAAGTTTATTGACCAAGTCTTCAAAGATTATGTTTGCTTCTTACCCACTTTCAAACAATGTTTCAATCTTAGTATGTTTGGATATGACCCTCACATGAAACAATTCAATTCTTTCTTTTTTATTTGGAGCATGTATGTGACAGTTTGATGTACTAGAATTGGGTTTAGTTTCAATTTCTTTCCCCTTCATGTTCTTCAATCCCATGGCTATAATTTTAGATCCATCACCTGAATCCTCTCCTAAATCATGTTGAGTTGTAGCTGCAGTTTTATGTTTCCCTTTGTTGTTGAAATATTTGGGCCTCCTTTCAGGATGTAATTTCCAACATTGATTTTCATGATGGCCTTCTTTTGAATAATGTTTACAAACCACATTTTCTCCCTCTTTCTTAATAGATGCATTCTTTTTTCTTTTACCTTTTGAGGTCGTCTATTTGTTTTTCCCCTTAAAAGTTTTGTTCCTACCCTCATAAAAAATGTTTTTCCCTCTAGCTTCTAGATGTGTGGCTTGAACACATACCTCATCTAAACTTGTGGGGTTAAACATGAGAATAATATGTTTAAGGTAGCTATATAAGCCTCCTATGTACTTGAGCAAAGTATCTTGGCTCTGCAAATCTACCCCTAATAAGAAAGCTCTTCTCCTAAATTCTTGGGTGTATTATTGCACATTCTGTCCTTTCAATTGTCTAAAGTTTTGCCAGTTCATTATGAATTTTTACATATGAGGTAATGGATAAAACTGTCATTTTATTGAATAAATGAAATTATACCGTGATAGAATAATCTCACCATGCTTCTTGATCTCTACCTTTGTCTTGGATTACCACCAAACAAGTGTTGCACCTTCCATTCTCAATGAAGCTAATTGGATTTTGGTATCATCATCTTGAATGTTTTGGATTCTCAAATAGACGTCCAATTTCCTAATCCAATTATCAAGATTTTATGTACTGACTTCACCATTAAACATTTGCAATTAAAAGTTAACATCAAGTTTTCGAAAATGACTTTTACCAATGTTCTTTGACTTGTGTGACTGATGTACTGAAAATGAAGTAGAGGATGATGATGATGAGGGTGATGATGGGGACAATCCACTGCCTCCATTTCCTCCATTGCTCTTCTTTGACTTATCTTCATTATTGTGACCTCCTGATGATCCATGTCCTTCCTTGTGAAGTTTGGATCCTTCTCCTTCAAGTTTCTCATTCCTTTCTTGATAAAGGATTCTAACCATCTCATTCATGTTAAGGAATTATTTCTTGAACAATCTTTCTTCCTCTTTGGGATCCACTTCTTCATGGATTTATTCTTCCTCTAGAGGCATGCTTAATGTTGCTTCTGCTTCCTTAGGAGGTGAACTTGGTGGTGGAGATCGTGGAAATGTTTCTATCCTTTTTTGTGGCTCATTTTAAGACCCTCCTACTTCGACCAATGTGCCTTCTCCTCTCTTGAGATTGAGCCTAGTAAGCATGTGAAACTTGCAAACAGTTAAACAAATATTTTGCACAAAACAACACTAGAGAATAAAATCTATCTCTAATACCAACCTGATCTGAAAGGATTGTATTAGCTTGTTGTGCTAAGTGTCTTTTCAGTGATAAAATATGTGCATAAAGTCTCCATAGTTTTCTTAAGTATTGAGGCTTTTTAACCATGAAATATAAGGGATTTTAGTGAATTAGAAGCATGAAATAAAAGAAAATAACACTGATCAACAATGTATAATAGAGAAAAAAAACCAAACATAACATTTACACAGCAAGCATGATGAAGCAGTTCACCCCTCCTAGGCTACATCTGCTAGTCCAGCTCCCAATGGCAGGTCCATCTTTCATTATGCTCAAAAATTTTCAAATACATGTGTTTATAGGCCTCTAATAGTTGTTTTCTCTGCTCCAATGGCTCTAGATTTCTCCAATTAGTCTAGATAGACTCTTCATTCACTCCATTTGGGTGAATATTGACCCTCCAAGTCATTTTCCCAATCACTCCTAGAAAAGCTCCACCAATTTTGGTGAACTGCATTTAACTGCAATTACAGTTGGAAATTTCCGCAAGTTTGGGGCGTGCTCTAACTTTACCACCAGTATAACCATAATTTAAATTGTTATGGGTAGGGGTGGCGACATGCACACCTGCTAACCCTACCTGACCGTAACGGTCGGCGGGATGATTGGCTTGAACTGCACAGAGAAAGGTTAAAAACCACCACATGTGATAGCATGTTAGTGTTAAATGCTCCGAGGTCTAAACCGAAACTGTCGGCGCTAACATAGCTATTTGACAAGGTTTCATCGGTAGCAGTTGTAGTTATGAATCATTTTGCGGTTTTCCAACTTTCAGGTTAACATATCGATGTCATGGTTTGGTTGCATTGATATGTGACCATATAATGTAGACCGTCGGTGGGTTGGGACTGCTAGCGGTCCCAACCCCAATTGCAAACTTTGTAAATTTTAAATAGCACCGTTGAACTATAGGAGTTAAGAAACAATGAAACGCGGTTGATGGAGATATTTGCATGCAAGCTTGAGGTCACGGGGTCAAACCCTGGGGGACCTCTCCCAAAATTTTACCATACCGCTCAGGGGACACGTGGCAGCCTCCAGGTTGTCCATGTGTCACCTTATAATTTGTCTACGATATATAATGTAAATTTCAGCACCCAATCACATAACGCCACTTGTCAGCCTTTGCCTGGCTCTAAGAAAAGGAATATTCTTAGGAATATTCCTTTTTTGCTGATTATGCAACCTCATGCTAATTGGGCATCCCGGTCAAACCTATCGCAAAATTTAGCTGTTTGGGAAATTGATCAGAACATGATATCTCCCTCATACAACATCGGTTTTTTGAACCATTCATGGTGCGAGAATCAAGAAGACGAGATCTATGCAACCATCATGGTTTCAACCCAATCCTACATCTTTCAATTTTGAGCAAAATTTATGAACACCTAATCAACGATAGATGATTGATAGTGTATCTAGTTTTATTAGAGGATGTTATTTGTGTGTAATAAGTAAGCCTAGTAATAGGATACTAGGATTGTACACTCCACTTCTGGTACCTTCACGTCCTTGGGAGAGTATCTCAATGGATTTTGTAGGAGGTGTTCCAATGCCAAAGACAGGTCGTGGTTACTTATATGTAGTCGTAGATAGGTTCAAAAAAATGTGTATTTTGATGCCATGTAAAAACAAATTACAGTTGAAAAAACATCTTATCTTTTCTTTCAAAATGTATGGGTTCATTTTGGTCTTCCTAATTCTATTGTAAGTGATCGAGATTCGTGGTTTGTTGGGAATTTTTGTCAAAATTGTGGGACATGATCGACACTAAGTTGAAGAATATTACAACCTTTGATCCGAAAATAGATGGTCAGACCGAGGTGGTTAATAGGACAACCATTCATCTTCTTATAGGTTATTGCAGAAAACATCCCAATTTATGGGATGAACAGCTGCATTACATTCAACATGCATACAACAGGCAAAATCATTCTTCCACAAACACATCGCCATTTGAGGCATGTCTTGGGTAGCTACCAATATTTCCTTTTGACTTCATCTTTGAGAAAGATTTCACTATATATGGTCATAGTGACATAGATAAGGCAAGGAAGTTCATTAAGAAAATTCAGTTTGTACATCACACAGTGAAAGAACAACTTGAAAAGAGTCAAAGAAGCTACAAGGAAAGGCATGATAAACACCGTGTTAATAAAAAATTCCAGGTTGGAGATGAAGTTTGGTTATATATCAGCAAAGAAAGAATTCAATGGGAAGGTAAAATTATTAAGCCAATCAGTTATGGTCCTTTTAAAATTCTGGAAAATATTGGTAACAATGCATTTAAGCTAGATTTTCTTCCTTATATAAAAATATATTATGTCGTTAATGTTGAGAATTTGAGATTGTTTGAGCCTCCATAGATTGATTACCAAGGAGAGCATCTTCAATTGTCATCAATAGATGATTTCTCGCGAGAATATCTTGATGAACTTCAACAAGATCGCATACTTGATAGAAGAACCAGAACTTCAAGAAGAGGGAATGTCGGATACCTTAGAGTGGAACACAAGGGAAAAAGATATTTCCAAGGCCAAATGGATAGAGATTGAAAGGGTGAGGGATATGTACCCTCACATGCTAAAAAATTGATAGTATATTTTGGGGTCCAAAAGGCTTATAGTGGGGATAAATGATCAGAGGCTCAGTATTAAGCTAAAAAATGAAAGTGCTAAAAAATTCTCCAAACTAGAACTACACCGAAGATCTCATCACTTGGAATCCAGTGCAATTTGTTTCATCAAAATCCAACTTCGGATGAGGAAGTTATGACCTCTTGTCTATTTTCTCAAACAAGTAAAAAATTTGCAAAACAGTGGCAGGTTGATGACATGGCAACCCAGTCAGCACTTCAGGTATATTAAGGGAATATTCTCCAGTTTCAGCCTAATGGCACTGTGAAAAGTGTCACAATTAGATTCACTAGTGAAATTTGGAGGTGAAATTTTTCATACTGTTGGGAAAAATACTGAGAGGGGGGGGGTGAATCAGTATTTAGGGCAAACTAAATATTTTTACTTTTTCATGCTCTAAGACCCATACGCTACTTTTCTGAAGCCAACTAGCGTATACACGCTGATATCCTTCATAAAACTCGCGTATACACAGAGATCTAATTATGCCATTAGTTCTTCACTTATATCATTCCATCATTCATTTATTAGATGTTCTCTAAACAGTAAACATGTGCAGTAAGAACAGAATAAACCATCACACAAGGCATCACACATAAACACCAGGATTTTTAGGTGGAAACCCAAGTCGGGAGAAAACCACTGCTGCAGTTGCTCAGCCTTCAATATTTTATTATAGAGAAAACATCTTACAACATATGTGCTGGTGCAGACTCTGCCAGCACGCAGGCACCCACCTACGCTCGTTTACCAGCCTCTCCTGGAAGGGAGCTCCAACCCCCTGACTCGTTTACCAGCCTCTCCTGGAAGGGAGCTACGACCACCCGATCTCGTTGACCAGCCTCACCTGGAAGGGAGCTACGACCCCCTGACTGAAGGCTACAACCCTCAGCACCTCTATGGACCACGTTTCATCAATTTTCACACTGGATCCAACAAATTCAATAGAACAATACTTGTAGGCCACGTTTCATCATATTTTCAGACTGGACCCTCTTCATACATTTAAGCTCAATCATACAACCAAACTGATACAGACAACTCAGAACTATAGAATGCAAAAAGCAGTAACACGGCAGAACAGATCAGACATTTCTTACCACAGACTTCAGTAAACCCTAGTTTGCATACGCGCTTTCCTTTCACTGATGTCGCGTATATACGCGCTTCCGTTCAAACAAACAAGCGTATACTTCTGTACAAATTACATAACCAATTTCATTGCGCATACGCGCTTTATCTTCAGCGAAGCCACGTATATACGTGCTTCCTCTGCGGCGAACTAGCGTATGCTTCTTCAACCATTTCAGAGCTGCAAACTTCTTTAGATCATATATTCAGTTCAGATTCAACCCTTTACTTCAGACAGATGTTCGCCTCATCACAGATCTAATCACTCCATAAACAGATCTAGCAAATACAGGTACATTTCAGATCTAGATCCCCTTCTTCATCATTGGTGCATCTTACATTCAGATCTAGCATTCAAAGTAACCCTTTCCATTCAGATCTATCATTCAAAGTAACCCTTTCCATTCAGATCTACTTCACAGAGAAGTATTCATTTAAGCTCAGACATCTTGCACCCACACTTGTGATTTGCATAATGAAATTCTTCTCCTTATATAGGTTTACCCTTTTTCAATACCATGAGCCCCTTTTTCAATACCATGAGCCTAAACAATACCATGAGCCGAAAACTACATTACTTCTGATGGTATTCCTGGACGGGGTCAATTAGGTGGATCATTACCCAAAACAATGGGTCAATACCATGGTGGTTACCCCTGATTTTACACTTTTAGAGCGCTTTTGCCCATACGCGACTTGGAACGTTATTTTCCGCGTGCATACGCGACTTCCCTTAGACATATCCGCGTATGCCTTAAGACATACTCTTTTCATCATGGATTTAGCACATGTTTAATTCCTTTCTTCATTCCCTTCTGTACTCACTGTAGATACATCAGATTTACTTCATCAAGAACATATTCTATCAAGCACAACTTCATCAAGTAAGTTGTCATCATCTTCATCAAGTGGGTTGCTATTCACTTAGCATCATATTGTCAACAAACATCATATCACATCATATTTACATCATTTACCAAGTCCATCAAGTCAAGAATAACTTCATCAGGTAGATTGCCATCAAGGACAACACTCTGCATCATATTTCCAACAATCTCCCCCTTTGGACTTGATGGCAACCACGATGGTGTTTGGTTACCACAACAGATAGATACATTAAGAATACAATGACACCATGTCACTCTCCCAAATATTTGACATCATTATCTTCATTCAAACACCATGTCACTCTTCCCCTTTGACATCAAGGGCAAAGGGCGGACCAAAGCCAACATACTCTCCTCCTTTTCTCCTCATGTGGAAGAAGCGTTCTGCAGATCTGATGTATACTGAAGTGACCAAGCTCCCCCTGAGTTCATGCTGGAACTTCAAAACATATTTTCCAATGAAGTACAAGACTCTATGACTTTCCTATCACCAAAGACTCATACTTACATCAAATATGCAACCAAGTGGATTTACATATGAGACTCAACTACCCAACCAAGTGGGTTTACACATTTCAACTCAGCTTACCCAACCAAGTGGGTTTACAAAAAAAATGACTCAGCTACCCAACCAAGTGGGTTTACAAATTTGACAAGTCCTTACACGACTGAATATTACAAATTTTACATCATGGGTCTTAACATGACCTTTTTATACAAATATGACATTTCATAACCAATACCAAAAAGACCTCAAGAGAGATCATATATCAGAACCATCATAATGCCAACAATGCATTATACTCAACAAAGCTAATGCTCCCCCTGAAACTGTGCATCCATGCATCCTTTTCATATGACTAAGGCTCCTCCTTAGTTTGCGCAGCCTGAACACTTTCACCAACAAATCATCAAGGCATCTTTATCAAAACATGAGAAATAGAATTGTGAGAACTGGAACACCACCAGATATACCAAACAGTATCTGAGATACCAAACAGTACTGCAGCTGTGCTGAAGAGCGCTGACTCCAACCAGAAATGTCAGCAATCAGACATACGCGGTTTTTTGTGCAGGAACTCGCGTATATACGTGAGTGTGTTTCATTAAACCCGCGTATCCAATGCTATCTTCTATACTTCAACCAGATCTGATCCTTTGTGAGAAAAAGACAGTGTTCAGCTTTTTTTTCTGAGATATTTTGAGTGCTTCCCTGGACTACAGATAGATAGAATAGTGTAGTTGTTTCTTCAAACGTCATCCAATGGTTGTAGCATAAGCACATTAGTAATCAAGCCTTCAGATTCTTTTCATTATTAATACATTCAGAACAACATCTTCACACAAGTGTCGAGCAATCATCCATGTGGTCCAACATCACCATGATCTTCAAGATTTAACATGAAAGAACATATGTAGGCAAAAGATCTCAACCATAGTAACAAACTCTGCATGATCTATTCTTATTTCTAAATCAAATGACTTCCAACTCATCTATGTGTGAGCATCAGGGATCAAAATCTCATCATAATGAACCATATACCAAGTCATCATCATTTAAGCATGAGTATCACAATAGCCAAGAATAATCAGTCATATTGCCAACAATGCAATCATTAGTATTCAACCTGCTGCTCCCCCTGAACCAGTGCTTCTCCTTAACTTGTGCTACCTAAATATTTTTATCAGCAAGCCATCAGCAACAATCTCTGCATGATCTATCCTTATCTCTGAATTATAGGACTTTCATCTCAGCAACGAATACTCTTCATTCAACAAGCAAATAGGACTTATCCATAAACTTCATCATAAGACATCAAGTATCATATCATCAACATTTAGAACTGATAAATTAAGCTGATACAGAGCCAAAACTATAGTTATTATCAGTCAGACTGATGCTCCCCCTGGACCTCTGCTCCAGATCTTCAGCTATCAGATAAATTCTCTTATCATCAATGAATACGCGGCTGTGTCTTCTGGAACTCGCGTGTATACGCAACTTTGTTTCATCGAACCCGCGTATGGAAGGTGAAATATAGAAAATTTCACACCTTCATCTCCTCCTGCAATTTTACCTTCTGTTCCTGTCTTTTCTTCACACCAGATGCATTGTCAGAAATACATATAACCAGAATAGTCAAATCAACCATGAGAGACATCATACATTGCTCCCCCTGTGACGATACATTACTAAATATGATAATGTATCTCACATCATTCCTGCAGTCAATCAGAGAAGTAAGCTTCAGAAGCGGATGACTGCAATAGGGTTAGAATTCCCTACGTTTCTGATCGGTCCTCCATCCTTTTCCTGATTTGTTTGAACTTTCTATTTGTGTGCTGAAAATTGTCCACTTTCTCAGATCTGTTCAACCTGCATTCCTTTTCTACATGTCCATACTTGTTACAAGAATAACATCTCATGTGTCGAGAGAAATAAGCATAAGAATCATAATGAGTATTTCTAATCTTTCTCCTTTTGCACTCAACTGCTTTATGTCCATACATGTTACATGAGAAACAATATCCCCTGAAGAAACTAGAGTACCTTTCTGAGTAGAACCTGTTTGTTTGTGGCTGAAATGATCTGCTCCTGCAATTTGCTGCAACATGCCCATAATTATGACATCTAAAACATTCAACGTTCTTGAATGAATTCCTTTGAGAATTCATGATTGTTGGTCTATCTTTTATTTCTTTCAGCACTTCAGGTTTTGCATTGACATCCTCTGAATTTTTAGCACTTCCTTGTGAGCTAGATTCACCTTTAACAGTTTCATGGAAACCAAGACCAAGTTTGATAGCAGGAGACCTTTGATTACTTAGAATATTGTCCAAAGTGTTAGTACTATCTTGAAACCTCAAAATTTTAACCTTTTCTTCTAATTTACCTTTGAGAATGTTTACCTCAACCTCCAAGGCTTGACATTGCTTTGTCATGCTTTCTTCTTTCCTTCTTCCATCTTCTACTTGATCCTTCAGATTTAGAATCTCTTCTTTCAACCAATTTTCATTTTCTTGACATGTTTGTTCTAGCTCTTCATTCTTCTTATTTGATTTTTCCAGATCTTCTTTGAGAGATATGATTTCTGCTTCAAGGCCTTCCTTTTCAAATGATTGTAGAGGTTCCTCATTTTTCTTACTTGATGCTTCTAGATCTGCTTGCAGAGAGATGATTGTAGCTTCAAGTCCTTCATTCTTCTTGCTTGATTTTTGAAGATCTGCTTCTAGTTCTTTAATTCGATTGGATGCATAAGTATGAAACCTTTGATACTTGTCCACCTGTCCATTCAACATTTCTATTTGATCTTTCATTTGAGAGGTCATCTCTTTGTAAATAGAATCTTTCGTATCAATTTCCTTTTTTTGTTCTTCAACTTTGATCTTGATAGCTTCCACAACTTTACTATCTTCACTATTGTTTTCACAAAGAAGAGTATTACAAGTGGCCTTCTTCTTTTCCTTCTTTGCCATGAGTATTTGTAGAGCTTCGTCAGAAACTTCTGGATCCATACTGTCACTTTCACTATCATAATCTTTGCACATGCAATTAAGTAAGAGACAAGAACAACGATTAATATCTGGTTCATCTTCTTCAATTTTTTCTATACATGATTTCTGAGGTATCTCCTTGTTTCAAGTAGGCTTCTTCTTTTGCTTCTTTGCCATGAGCACTTTCAGATCATGGTCAGAATCTTCTTCATCTTCACTGGACACTTCATCATCATCTTCTTTTGCATAATAACTCTTTCTCTTTTCAAATTGTTTTCCTTTACCATGCTTTTCTCTATAAGGACATTTAGCAGCATAATGACCAACTTTTCCACACTCAAAACATTTGAAGGGAAGTTTACCTTTGAATCTTCCAGTACCTAGTTGGAGCTTTCTCACGAAATTCGCTTCTTCTTCATCGGATATATAGTTGGATTCTTTGACAACTTCCTTTTCTTTTCCTCTTGCAGATACCTTAAAAGCAGCTTCTCTGATTTGAGAAGGACCTCCTTGTCTCATTTCAAAATCAGTCAGAATACCATGTAATTGAACAATAGTAAGAGTTTGCAGATCTTTCCTTTCTTCAATAGCTGAAACTTTAGAGTCAAATTTTGAAGTCAAGGATCTTAAGACTTTTTCCACCAGAGTAGTATCGATTATGGTTTCACCCAAATTTCTCATCCGATTTACAATATCATCTAGACGAAGAAAGAAACTGGCAACACTTTCATCACTATGCATCTTCAAATTTTCATATTCAATTCTAAGAGTTTGGAGTTTTGCACTTTTTACCTTTGTGTCTCCTTCATAGCTAAGAATGATTTTGTCCCATATGTCTTTTGCCGAATGTAGTTGCATCACTTTAGCAAATTCTGATTCAGACATGCTTCCCAATAAGACATTCACTGCTTTGGCATTGATTTCATACTTCTTTCTTTCAGCTGCATCAGTAGGAATACTTGCCGGGTATTGATAACCTTCTTCCACGATTGCCCATACATCTGCACCAAGATTTTGCAGATAAGCTTTTGTTCGTACCTTCCAGAATATCAGATTGCTTCATTGAATAGAGGTGGCTTTATAGACATCACTCCTTCTTGACTTCCCATTGCAAAGGATCTCCTTCAAGCGATCAAGCTTCTACAGAAGAACCTCCCTCTGATACCAATTGTTGGGAAAAATACTGAGAGGGGGGGGTGAATCAGTATTTAGGGAAAACTAAATCTTTTTACTTTTTCATGCTCTAAGACCCATACGCTACTTTTCTGAAGCCAACTAGCGTATACATGCGGATATCCTTCATAAACCTCGCGTATACACAGAGATCTAATTATGCAATTAGTTCTTCACTTATATCATTCCATCATTCATTTATTAGATGTTCTCTAAACAGTAAACATGTGCAGTAAGAACAAAATAAACCATCACACAAGGCATCACACATAAACACCAGGATTTTTAGGTGGAAACCCAAGTCGAGAGAAAACCATCGCTGCAGTGGCTCAGCCTTCAATATTTTATTATAGAGAAAACATCTTACAACATATGTGCTGGTGCAGACTTGACCAGCACGCAGGCACCCACCTGCGCTCGTTTACCAGCCTCTCCTGGAAGGGAGCTACGACCCCCTGACTCGTTTACCAGCCTCTCCTGGAAGGGAGCTACGACCCCCCGATCTCGTTTACTAGCCTCACCTGGAAGGGAGCTACAACCCCCTGACTGAAGGCTACAACCCTCAGCACCACCTTGGACCACGTTTCATCAATTTTCACACTGGATCCAACAACTTCAATAGAAAAATACTTGTAGGCCACGTTTCATCATATTTTCAGACTGGACCCTCTTCATACATTTAAGCTCAATCATACAACCAAACTGATACAGACAACTTAGAACTGTAGAATGCAGAAAGCAGTAACACAGAAGAACAGATCAGACATTTCTTACCACAGACTTCAGCAAACCCTAGTTTGCATATGCGCTTTCCTTTCACTGATGTCGCGTATATACGCGCTTCCGTTCAAACAAACAAGCGTATACTTCTGTACAAATTACAGAACCAATTTCATTGCGCATACGCGCTTTATCTTCAGCGAAGCCGCGTATATACGCGCTTCCTCTGCGGCGAACTAGCGTATGCTTCTGCAACCATTTCAGAGCTGCAAACTTCTTTAGATCAGATATTCAGTTCAGATTCAACCCTTTACTTCAGACATATGTTCGCCTCATCACATATCTAATCACTCCATAAACAGATCTAGCAAATACAGGTACATTTCAGATCTAGATCCCCTTCTTCATCATTGGTGCATCTTACATTCAGATCTATCATTCAAAGTAACCCTTTCCATTCAGATCTATCATTCAAAGTAACCCTTTCCATTCAGATCTACTTCACAGAGAAGTATTCATTTAAGCTCAGACATCTTGCACCCACACTTGTGATTTACATAATGAAATTCTTCTCCTTATATAGGTTTACCCTTTTTCAATACCATGAGCCCCTTTTTCAATACCATGAGCCAAAACAATACCATGAGCCCAAAACTACATTACTTCCGATGGTATTCCTGGACGGGGTCAATTAGGCGGATCATTACCCAATACAATGGGTCAATACCATGGTGGTTACCCCTGATTTTTCACTTTTATAGCGCTTTTGCCCATACACGACTTGGAACGTTATTTTCCGCGTGCATACGCGACTTCCCTTAGACATATCCGTGTATGCCCTAAGACATACTCTTTTCATCATGGATTTAGCACATGATGAATTCCTTTCTTCATTCCCTTCTGTACTCACTGTAGATACATCAGATTTACTTCATCAAGAACATATTCTATCAAGAACAACTTCATCAAGTAAGTTGTCATCATCTTCATCAAGTGGGTTGCTATTCACTTAGCATCGTATTGTCAACACACATCATATCACATCAGATTTACATCATTTACCAAGTCCATCAAGTCAAGAATAACTTCATCAGGTAGATTGCCATCAAGGACAACACATGCCAATTATCTCATGTCTTCATCTTCATTTGGTGGGTTGCCATCAAGGACAACACTCTACATCATATTTCCAACAATCTCCCCCTTTGGACTTGATGGCAACCATGATGGTGTTTGGTTACCACAACAGATAGATACATTAAGAATACAATGACACCATGTCACTCTCCCAAATATTTGACATCATTATCTTCATTCAAACACCATGTCACTCTCCCCCTTTGACATCAAGGGCAAAGGGCAGATCAAAACCAACATACTCTCCCCCTTTTTTCTCCTCATGTGGAAGAAGCGTTCTGCAGATCTGATATATACTGAAGTGGCCAAGCTCCCCCTGAGTTCATGCTGAATCTTCAAACATATTTTCCAATGAAGTACATGACTCTATGAACTTCCTATCACCAAAGACTCATACTTACATCAGATATCCAACCGAGTGGATTTACATATGAGACTCAAGTACCCAACCAAGTGGGTTTACACATTTCAACTCAGCTACCCAACCAAGTGGGTTTACAAAATTTGACTCAGCTACCCAACCAAGTGGGTTTACAAATTTGACAAGTCCTTACATGACTGAATATTACAATTTTACATCATGGGTCTTAACAAGACCTTTTCATCAAATTACAAATATGACTTTACGTGACCAATACCAGAAAAATCTCAAGAGATATCATATATCAGAACCATCATAATGCCAACAATGCATTATACTCAGCAAAGCTAATGCTCCCCCTGAATCTGTGCATCCAAGCATCCTTTCCATATGACTAAGGCTCCCCCTTAGTTTGTGCATCCTGAACATTTTCACCAACAAATCATCAAGGCATCTTTATCAAAACATGAGAAATAGAATTATGAGAACTGGAACACCACCAGAGATACCAAACAGTATCAGAGATACCAAACAGCACTGCAGCTGTGCTGAAGAGAGCTGACTCCAACCAAAAATGTCAGCAATCAGACATACACGGTTTTCTGTGCAGGAACTCGCGTATATACGCGACTGTGTTTCATTAAACCCGCGTATCCAATGCTATCTTCTATATTTCAACCAGATCTGATCCTTTGTGAGAAAAAGACAGTGTTCAGCTTTTTTTTCTGAGATATTTTGAGTGCTTCCCTAGACTACAGATAGATAGAATAGTGTAGTTGTTTCTTCAAACGTCATCCAATGGTTGTAGCATAAGCACATTAGTAATCAAGCCTTCAGATTCTTTTCATTATTAATACATTCAGAACAGCATCTTCACACAAGTGTCAAGCAATCATCCATGTGGTCCAACATCACCATGATCTTCAAGATTTAACATGAAAGAACATATGTAGGCAAAAGATATCAACCATAGTAACAAACTCTGCATGATCTATTCTTATTTCTGAATCAAATGACTTCCAACTCATCTATGTGTGAGCATCAGGGATCAAAATCTCATCATAATGAACCATATACCAAGTCATCATCATTTAAGCATGAGTATCACAATAGCCAAGAATAATCAGTCATATTGCTAACAATGCAATCATTAGTATTCAACCTGCTGCTCCCCCTGAACTAGTGCTTCTCCTTAACTTGTGCTACCTAAATATTTTTATCAGCAAGCCATCAGCAACAATCTCTGCATGATCTGTCTTTATCTCTGAATTATAGGACTTTCATCTCAGCAACGAATACTCTTCATTCAATAAGAAAACAGGACTTATCCATAAACTTCATCATAAGACATCAAGTATCATATCATCAACATTTAGAACTGATAAATTAAGCTGATACAGAGTCAAAACTATAGTTATTATCAGTCAGACTGATGCTCCCCCTGGACCTCTGCTCCAGATCTTCAGCTATCAGATAAATTCTCTTATCATCAATGAATACGCGGCTGTGTCTACTGGAACTCGCGTGTATACGCGACTTTGTTTCATCGAACCCGTGTATGGAAGGTGAAATATAGAAAATTTCACACCTTCATCTCCTCCTGCAATTTTACCTTCTGTTCCTATCTTTTCTTCACACCAGATGCATTGTCAGAAATACATATAACCAGAATAGTCAAATCAACCATGAGAGACATCATACATTGCTCCCCCTGTGACAATACATTACTAAATATGATAATGTATCTCACATCATTCCTGCAGTCAATCAGAGAAGTAAGCTTCAGAAGCGGATGACTGAAATAGGGTTAGAATTCCCTACGTTTCTGATCGGTCCTCCATCCTTTTCTAGATTTGTTTGAACTTTCTATTTGTGTGCTGAAAATTGTCCACTTTCTCAGATCTGTTCAACCTGCATTCCTTTTCTACATGTCCATACTTGTTACAAGAATAACATCTCATGTGTCCAGAGAAATAAGCATAAGAATCATAATGAGTATTTCTAATCTTTCTCCTTTTGCACTCAACTGCTTTATGTCCATACATGTTACACGAGAAACAATATCCCCTGAAGAAACTAGAGTACCTTTCTGAGTAGAACCTGTTTGTTTGTGGCTGAAATGATCTGCTCCTGCAATTTGCTGCAACATGCCCATAATTATGACATCTAAAACATTCAACGTTCTTGAATGAATTCCTTTGAGAATTCATGATTGTTGGTCGATCTTTTATTTCATTCAACACTTCAGGTTTTGCATTGACATCCTCTGAATTTTTAGCACTTCCTTGTGAGCTAGATTCACCTTTAACAGTTTCATGGAAACCAAGACCAAGTTTGATAGCAGGAGACCTTTGATTACTTAGAATATTGTCCAAAGTGTTAGTACTATCTTGAAACCTCAAAAGTTTTACCTTTTCTTCTAATTTACCTTTGAGAATGTTTACCTCAACCTCCAAGGCTTGACATTGCTTTGTCATGCTTTCTTCTTTCCTTCTTCCATCTTCTACTTGATCTTTCAGATTTAGAATCTCTTCTTTCAACCAATTTTCGTTTTCTTCACATGTTTGTTGCAGCTCTTCATTCTTCTTATTTGATTTTTCCAGATCTTCTTTGAGAGAGATGATTTCTGCTTCAAGGCCTTCCTTTTCAAATGATTGTAGGGGTTCCTTATTTTTCTTACTTGATGCTTCTAGATCTGCTTGCAGAGAGATGATTGCAGCTTCAAGTCCTTCATTCTTCTTGCTTGATTTTTCAAGATCTGCTTCTAGTTCTTTAATTCGATTGGATGCATAAGTATGAAACCTTTGATACTTGTCCACATGTCCATTCAACATTTCTATTTGATCTTTCATTTGAGAGGTCATCTCTTTGTAAATAGAATCTTTCGTATCAATTTCCTTTTGTTGTTCTTCAACTTTGATCTTGATAGCTTCCAAAACTTTACTATCTTCACTATTGTTTGCACAAAGAAGAGTATTACAAGTGGCCTTCTTCTTTTCCTTCTTTGCCATGAGTATTTGTAGAGCTTCGTCAGAAACTTCTGGATCCATACTGTCACTTTCACTATCATAATATTTGCACATGCAATTAAGTAAGAGACAAGAACAACGATTAATACCTGGTTCATCTTCTTCAATTTTAACCCTCTTCTGACATTTTTATACCGTCGCTTTTTCGATGTTTGTAAAATATCGCAATTCCGACAAAATGTGGTCCGACGTTTTGAACATCGCTCTTCCGACGTTTTTATACTGTCGCTCTTCCGACATTTTTAAGTTGTTGCAATTCCAATGTCGTACAAAAGTGTCGCAAGACCAATGATTTCCAGAAGCATCGCAATACTGGTGCATTTCAAAAGCGTCACAATACCGACGCTAGGAAGAACTATCGCAATATCGACGGACATCACAAGACCAAAGAAAATGGAAATCGTTCAAAACGTTGGAATACTGACGCTTACAAAGTGTCGGTATACCGACGGCGGGTTCAATTTTTAAAAAAAATCAAACTTTAAAACAAGACAGTAAATCTCCAATATTTGTTATGAATTGTGGGCATTCCAATTGTTATGAACATAATTCGACAGTGAAATATTAATATAATAAACCACCCTGCAGCACTTCGACTATAAACAATCATATAAACATGGCTCTGTATTTCAAAAAATAGGTTTAAAATAGAAACATGGCAACTTTTTTTTTTTCTAAGGTTAATCTATTAACAGTGGGAATAAAATTAAAGCATGAACGAAGTCAAAAACATTGCCCAGAATTATGGCAAATTTGTCAAAAAATAAAAAAGGAAGACTTCCCTCATACAGGGAAACTAGTCTTGAACGTTTTTCAGGTCATTGCATTGCCCATGCAGGGGAACCATTGTTTGATATCTTTGACGATTATAGTGTTTACAGAATTCAAAAATAAAATAGAGGTCCAGCACAGTAATATAAGAAAAAACATGCCCAATTAAGTAGGCCGCGAAGCAAGAAAACCAAACCAAAGAGAAGCAGCTACTTATCCAATGGTTCTTCGACAATTCGGCACCATCCTTCGGCAAACATAAAAAATGAAACTTTAAAACATGACAGTAAATCTCCAATATTTGTTATGAATTATGGGTGTTCCAATTTTTATGAACATAATTCGACCATGAAATATTAATATAATAAACCACCCCACAGCGCTTCGACTATAAACAATCATATAAACATGGCTCTGTATTTCAAAAAATAGGTTTAAAATAGAAACAGGGCAATTTTTTTTTTTAATAAGGTTAATCTATTAATAGTGGGAATAAAATTACAGCATGACCAAAGTCAAAAACATTGCAAAAAATAAAAAAAGAAGACTTCCCTCATACGGGGAAACCAGTCTTGAACGTTTTTTAGGTTGTTGCATTGCCCACGTAGGGGAACCATCGTTTGATATCTTTGACGATTACAGTGTTTACAAGATTCAAAAATAAAACAGAGGTCTAGCATAGTAATATAAGCAAAAACATGCCCAATTAAGTGGGTCGCGAAGCAAAAAAACCAAACCAAAGAGAAGCAGCTACTCATCCGGTGGTTCTTCGACAATTCGGCACCATCCTTCGACAAACATAAAAATGAAACTTTAAAACAAGACAGTAAATCTCTAATATTTGTTATGAATTTTTGGCATTCCAATTGTTATGAACATAATTTGACCGTGAAATATTAATATAATAAACCACCCCGCAGCACGTCAACTATAAACAATCATATAAACATGGCTCTGTATTTCAAAAAACAGGTTTAAAATAGAAACAGGGAAATTTTTTTTTTTCTAGGTAAGGTTAATCTATTAACAGTGGGAATAAAATTACAGCATGACCGAAGTCAAAAACATTGCAAAAAATAAAAAAAGAAGACTGCCCTCATACGGGGAAACCAGTCTTGAACGTTTTTCAGGTCGTTGCATTGCCCACGCAGGGGAACCATCATTTGATATCTTTGACGATTACAATGTTTACAGAATTCAAAAATAAAATAGAGGTCCAACACAGTAATATAAGAAAAAACATGCCCAATTAAGTGGGCCGTGAAGCAAGAAAACCAAACTAAAGAGAAGCAGCTACTCATTTGGTGGTTCTTCGACAATTCAACACCATACTTCGGCAAACATGTCACTGTCCATGGGGGAGTAGCTTCAGACACGGAAGGTTTAGGATCTCCAGGCGCTATCTCCCTACAAACCTGAGCATCCGGTTCCTGCACATTCACGCCACCGCTCCCCTCTTGAAGGCTCGAAAGCTGGGCTTTTTCTGAGCTCAGACCCGCTGGACAGGTGCATTGTTCCTCCACTTGGGCCTCTTCATGGAAAACCAAGGTGATTGAAGCTATGATTAGTGGGTGTTTCAGAGATAAATTAAAGGAAAAAAGTGCATTGCGCGTCGTGGGAGATGGTGAAGCAGTGGGGAAATGAGGAGCAGGGGAGCCCATACGGTGGCCAGATCCTAGAACCCGACCCCACCCACTTCTAGTGTTTGGATAGCGGCCTGCGTAATAATCACTGGAGTGGGAAGATGACTTGGTTAAGGGGCTGGAGGGAGCATGTAAGGGTTGGCCTCTGGTGCTACCCCTGCGGCAACACATCCTTTGACGCAGGGAGGCATGGGTGCAGTCTCAGCAGTGGGCACAAGACGAGATGGAGAAGCAGGATTCTAAGAAACCGAGGAAGACAGACACAGACCAGACCGAGAGAAATGCATATTTGCACCAAGGTCTAAGTAGTAGTTCAGTTGGCTTCTCCTTCCCGTCATAGTGAGCAGGCAGTGTAACCCAGCAACCGGAGAGCATCTGCAATTCAAAGGTTGTGGCTCATCTGAGAAACCATAGTGAAACGCCATTTTATCGACCCGACTGCAATGGCATCAAAGAACGCCCTTCATAAATCTCTCATTGATGAGAGCCGAACGCCAGAGCATATTGGAGCATGCGGAATCGCTAATAGGAGTGGAGGTCTGATCTTGAACATCGTTAAAACTTAATACGATTGATTGAACAACGTTAAAACTTAATGCGATTGAAACTTAATCCGATTGATTGAACAACGTTAAAAATTAATGCGATTGATATGACAAGCCAGAGGAGGACACGTGGCAGAAATTGATTGGAGCAGATCATTGTTTGGGCTGCTCGCACAGTGGAAATCTGGACCCAAAAAAGATTAGGTCGAATTTGATAAGAAATTCGCGTCACAACTCTCTCTTTGTACGCCAGCCCAAATTCGGACCCAAAAAAGATTAGGGCAGAATTCATTTGGTTTTCGCGTCACAAAATTGGCTAACGTCAGCAGGCTATTTTGGAACGCGAATTTTGTTTGAATTATGGTTTATCGTCATTTGAAGTCCGGCGGGCTCCACGGTAAAGGGTTCGTTTGAAGTTTTGACAAAGGTTTTGTTATATGTTTTATATAACGCACGGTGGAATATTTTTATTGTTTGTTAAGGTCCCACACTGGTTTTAGTAATATTTTGTTTTAAATGTGACGTATATATATATATATATATATATATATATATATTTCATATATATATTAAAACATTTATAAATTTTGGACCCCAGGAGCATTTTAATAGATTTGTTATTTGGATAGTTTTGTTATGTTTTTAATATATGCATTGCATATAAAAGAAAAGGGCTATGAGCCTGTTTCGGAATGTAGTTGTAAAGTTTATTATTACACACAATAGCAGTGTAAGTGTTTTGAAGAGCACAACAGTGTGTAGTTTTAGAGACAAAGAAGAATTTTGAATGCACTACATTTTGCAACAGTCACATTTTGTAATCCCTCTAAGTGAGGAAGAATTTGTAATAGTTTTTTTTTTGAAGGAATAGAAAATTTTCAAAGTGTTGAACTCTGTTTCCAGTGAATAAATTTCAATATTTTCTCTATGTTAGAAGAGGATAGTATTACTCTCTCCATTGTTACTCTGGAATTTTAAAATATTCCAACACATGGCTATAAATGAAGGAGATTGCTACGCATCAACATCAACATGTTTTCAAGTAGGAGCTACCTAATTTTGTAACAAACTTCTCTCTGGATGTCAAAATTTGTAGACACTAAAGATTACTCAGGTGATGCCTGAAATTTCCATTGAATTCCTATAAGAATCTTAGATTTGTGACATAAATCCTTTTGCTAATATATTAGCTTACTCCTTTTAAGTTTGTCTCATTCAACTAATAAAAAATGTGTCAAGGAGTATAATGAAAACTAGATTATGTGTGAAGCATAAAATAATCATTGATGCTAGACTTGGAAGTTAAGAAGTATAATAAGAAGTAGATACACTTCTCTAAAGCATAATACCGTTTTTCTGAAGCATAATACAATCATTGATGCTAGACTTGGAAGTTAAAATGGGATGAGATAAAACAACGAAAAAGGCATTCAATTACTTGCATGAAATATGAGTACAGCCTTTTACCAGTAAGCTGGGAGGAAGGTCTAGATTTTGACTGGCATCAATTCTTGTGAACTCAAATTTCACTAAAAACATAGTTTTTTGTATGTTTTTCAGCACATGGTTAGAAATGATAGTGCATCAAAATCTATATTGTTGGGCCGAATACATAAGTAATCAAAAATTCTCTTTACCAAGTTATTTGTTTCATCAAAAGCCTGATCTTTACATGTTACACTTTTGTTAGGGATAAATATCAAGTGGGTTGTGACATTTTAAAACTTGGTTTGCAGTGAAGTGCCCAAAAGGAAAGTCTATCAAAGCATCTGCGACCTATGTCATTTCATAGTAGCAGATGATTTGATATCATAATGGAGGTGCTCCAATTCAAGCAATGTAGAAGAGGCAGGAGCCTACAAGGCAGATCCAAAGTTTGGAGAAGAGCAAGGCAGATCCTGGGAAGAACGAAGAATTTGGGAATCCGAGATCTCTTCCAGAGGCCATGATACCAAAGGTTTGTCCTGTTTGTAGATATTTCTCATCTACATCTAATATAGCCTTAAATTCCCACATAGATCACTGTCTATCAGGTGAGTCAAATGCTAAAAAATCTGAAACAAAGTTTTCCAAGCCTAAAGTGAAGGTGATAAAAAAACGATCAATCGTAGATATAATTGCTGCGACACCTGTTTGCATGCTAGAGGATTTGGATTACAGTACTAGCAAAGAGCAATCGACTCTTGACCACCAAGCAGAGGCAACATCAATGCAAAGATCTCAAGATTTCAAAATTAATGCAAAGATCTCGCATAGTGGTAATGCATGAATTTCAAAAGAAAAAAATAACAATGCACATTCTAACCCATTCGAATAACCACTGTAGCAAGGGTTTACATATAATTAGATCCAATCCGTATATCGATGGAAAAAAATTAATATAATTATATTTTCTGTAGTAGAGGAAACTTTGTGAAAATATAAAAGGTATATAAAATGAGGATGTCAAGATGTTTAGATGACTCAGTACAACAATTATTTGTGCTTAGTAGACACAACACTGTATTCTTAATGCATTTTCTATAGAATACTAAACAGATTTGTCCAAAATTTGAGATGCAAACTGTAGTCTCTACTACGTTTGGAAAATTGGAGGTTTATAAAAGATAAACTGCGAACATAATTGTACCACTATGATAAGAAGTTGTCAGAAGCATTCCTTCTGCTTCACAAACATGGAACTACCTTAAGAATGCTTATGGTTGATATAAATATTAGAGCATGGCAGTTAAATGTATTAGTTATGCTAAAATATTGAATACCAGCTTGAGAGTGCTCTTCAGATACTGTATGAATGCACCAAATTAAAGTTGTACCATTACTAAAGATAAATGGCCAAAAATAGTCAATTTTGATATTGTAAAGTTGTGTCTTTCTCAGTAGCAAACTGGGGATAGGATGGAAAATATGAGAGAAATAATTTCGAAGGTATAAAAAACAAAGCCAACATAGTTCTGCCTTGAATCAGAGACAAAACAAAGCTGCCCAAAAAAGTGTTTGCGACTGTCATCACCTTGAGGAGCGCAAAGTCAGTTGTTGGTGCCAACCATTTGATGAAGCAGAGAGAAGATTCATGGTGCCAATGGTTGTAGAACAGTTTGTTGACGTGAGCCATCATTGTAACAAAGCATATTGATGGTGCCAATTCCTATAGAAGTCCATTGAGAGTGAAACTACTGTAGTAGAGTAGTTTGAGAGCACCCATTGAAGCTCCTATATATAGCAGAGTCAACATTTTCCTATTGAACAAGTTTGTATAGTTAAAGCCACAGCAAGATCAGATAGCCATGATTCTAAATGAGAACCAGAGCCAAAGCTAAAACAAATTCACGTTTAGCATAACAAGACATCCATAGCAAAGGATCTGACCACAGAACCAGATCATGAGAGATAGCACGATTCTTGATTCCACTATGGAAATGTAGAAACTATACAAGGGCTTTGATTCCAGCAGATTTCATTGTGACAGTAATTTCTATGGTGTTGTAAGCAGTCATTAGTAGAATCTTAAAGCCATTCTGGAATTCTTTTAACCTGGAGAGGGTTTTCTCTGGTTATAAATCCTCATGTTCAATTTCCATTGTGGATTAGTTGTGTTTTATATTATGTCTTTATTGTCTGTAGTTGAATTTTCAAACAGAAATTATCAATCTAAAGCGAGCAATTTTGCGATGTTTCTTTTGCTTCTTACTGTGAAGCATTTCGCTCAAAACTCTACTCGTTGTAACAGAGGTCTTGGGCATAGAATAGGGAACTTGGGTTTTTTGGAATTGAACTTTAGGTTAAGATGCTCATCTGAAGAATGGCACAACGAGCCTTAGCATGGAGTTGGGAGTACCAATTTGAAGTGCAGGTAGGGCATTGTACAATAGACTAGTTAGATTTCTGGACCCTAATACAAAAGTTTCTTCTTCTTTCAAAAAATGTTTCGTGTTTTCTGTAACCAATGTGGGTCCTGTTCTTGTTTCAATTAGGGACGGATCAGCATTTTTTATTGCTCCAGATGATCACACTCTGGGTAGCCCTGGAGGATATTTGGGGGTGATGAGTCCAATAGGTCTCAATGAACTGTTGCCCTCGCTGGGGAATACTATTGTAGTGGAATTTGATACTATTTTGGATGTTTAATTCCATGATCCTAATGGAAACCAGTACCTTTAGCTCCAGTACCTATTCACAAAAGAGGGTTCCATAGTCATTCATGCGTGCAGAGAGGTTGAATTGCAGGCATTGTAATAGGAGGTGTTGTTGTTGTTGCATTGGCCACTAGATTGCTTGTCTGGTTCTGTTACAAGCGCAAAGTATTGAAAAGGACAAACAAATTTAGTTCAAATATTGTGAAATTGCCTCGGAAATTCACCTACAAAGAGCTCAGCAATGCTACGAAAGACTTTTTTTGAATGTGATTGATAATCGATAATTGCAAGAAAGGGTAATCCCCTTGTGAAACCCAAATTTCTGAGCATTTTCTAAAACCTGATGACAAAGTCATTGTAATGAACAAGCGCCTAGGTCCATATCATGTCCAAATCTACCAAGCACCAAGATCTATAAAACAAATCCACAGTATCTCCAAACTAAGAAGAAGAGGCAGAAAATGTATTCTTCTTACCTGTTCAAATAGTGGTTGGGGTTTACCACGGAAAAAATTTGACAGAGCCCATGTAGCATTTCTTATCATTGAAATTCTGGTATTATCATTCAACTGGGCAAGCACCTGCCTTAGAGCTCCATGACTGAGGGAAAGATCCCTAAATGTTGCAGAGTCTCTAGAAATATTTCCCAAAGCCCAAATAGCCTTACACGAACACCAGTTGAACTCAAAGTTGGGTACTAGTTTTTTAAATCAAATTCCAAAATTATAGACATATAAAGATAGTTGGGAAGAATAATTTTATGCCTCTAAAATAAACGTGCTACCTGTTCTCAAACATTATCATTCCCAGAGGTAAGAAGTTCCACAAATATAGCCAGTTCCCCGTAATCAATCACAACCTTTGTATTCTCAGAGGTTCCTGAGACTATATTAGTCAAAGCCAAAGCTGCTTCAAACTACATTATCAATCAGAAGGTATCACCATCAAAGCTATAATTTTAAGATAAGAAAGAAAGAAAAAAAAACAAAGTGATTACTTACAAGATCGTAGGCTTCCTGAAGAACAAGATCCAGAGCAGCATCTGTAACCCCTAACGCAACACCTCTCTCTGCAAGATGAATCGCTACATCTTTCATATGTAGTCTAGCAAATTTTTTGAGCTCATCACGAGAAAGAGGATCAAATATAACTATCTCATCAAGTCTATTCAATTGCTTTGGCCTGAAATGTCTTCTAACCTACAAAAATATTCAAAGGCATGTCAAAGCACTGCAGCCAACTTCATGATAAAATTATATGAAAAATATGCATACACAGAGTCCAGGAGAATGAAACGGCAGTTGTATTGGTAGTTTCCGAAATGTAGCAACTAAAAAAACAGGTGTATTGGCAGTTGCGGAAATGCAGCTACTAAAATGGCAGGTCTGTCGACGGTTGCAAGTGTGTGGATTGTTGTTGGTATTTTCAGACCGATTCCATGGAAATATACCAAAAACCAGTGGTATGTCAAACCTATAAGGTAACCCGAGAGACTGTGACCATCAGATTAAACAAGTAACAGGTGTCGTGCCTAGATAAGAAGTGTTGACAAAAAAAAAAATTGATCTCTTTCATAACAGAAGGCCTATCGGCCTAAATATCTAGGACATGTGGCACTCCATGATAAAGACACATGGTGTGTGGATTTGATTTTTTCAGGTGGTCAAGTGGGCTGAAAATAGGTGAATTGTGGCACCACTCAGAGATTGACATGTGCCAATTGGTACAAATGGTAGACAATTGGCATGCTCAAACAACAAGGTGATGCAGGAATGACATGAGGGAGAAAATATCAGAAAATCCCCAAATCTGGAGAACTAAATCTCATCACCAACCTGAGATTGACAACTTTACATGATGTAACCTATGAAATCGTAAATGGAGAAATAATAGTAACAATAAAGTAACCTATGTAACAATAAATTCGGATTCATCTTGGGAGTGGTAATGGGAGAAATCATAGTGAACAACAAGAAACATGCAGAGTTGCTTACAATCAAATAGATGAAAAAACACATACAAAAAACCTAGATAATAATCACGAAGAAGCTTAATATTGAATTATGAACTATAAAGGAACTTACAAAATGTGACATTACGAACCTGGTCAAGCGCACAAGAAAAAATATCCTGGACATGACCCTGGTTGACAAGTTGTATTGTCATGATGCATTGAGAGGATTTGTACATGCACTGCCAAGTTAATCAAAATCCATCATTATCTATACAATAAATACAAGTAATTGATGTAGTATTTTTTACTCTAAGATGCATTCTTATGATAATGTTAGAACATATGTTGAAAATGTCAAAACATACCTGAATAAGCTCCTCTTCTTTTCAAGAACAATTTATTGGAGTCGCATGAACTTGGAACAAGCCTCCCACGATTTGAAAGAGTAGCAACTAAGTCAACAGTGACTTTTTTGTTGCTATGTTGGATCGAGGGAGGTTTGCTCCAAGATTAAATCAGTCCAATAAATTATTCTCTACTAAACAGGGCCAACCACGTGAAGGTGGAAGCTCTTATGGCCCCTCCCCCCCCCCCCCTCACATCACTCTCAATTCCCCAATAACCAATCTATATTATTTTTTACTTTCATGAGCATAAAAAAAAAATCAATAACTAATAAAAAAACAATTCAATAAAAAGTACGCAAGGAAACATTGAAATTAATGCTTGACATAAAAATAGTATGATAAATGAGTTTTTTATATAACGCAAAAAACGTTCCAAGTATGGTAACGTTTGTCTTATAATAATACAATATTTTACATTATCAAATTTTCTTTTTCTTCTTCTTATTTCTAAATCTCCTAATTACATCATCAATATCATCATGCTCTGCTCCTGTTTCGTGCCTTTCGACTTGCACTGCTGACCTAGTTGCGTAGTCACGATTTCCGGTCTCATCTAGTGACGGGGAATCGCCTACAAAAACAGATAATATTAAATTTTAATTGTTAGTTTTTAAATATCATTGAACTAGTTCGGTAATATTAATAAAAGAAATTGCAATGAGATTAATTACTTGGTGCACCAGTTGTCGCCGTTGGGACTGTTGCCCTATCTTCCTCTCTGGTGATAAGATCCTCAAGGGAAACATTCTCTATCATTTAAATAAAAAAATTTATAAGGACAACCATCAAGGTATAATTAGAAAAAAATATAATTGAAATTAATTACCGTCATGGGCCTCACTGATAATAGCATTGTCGGCCTGGTCCCCATTACAATGATCAGGTTGCACGAGAGGAACATCTACATCTGCCTCTAAAACTGGGTTATTTGCCTCATAGGTAGTGCTACTCCCCTTATTTAAACAAAGTTGTTAGACATTAAATTTATGGACGAAAACAAACATATTGAAATGTTAATGTTTTACTTATCAGGTATTTTGGATCTTGGGTCCTTCCCTAAGCTTCTGCGACGTTCAACTATGGCTTAATAGCCAAAATGGAAAGCGATATTTTTATCTTCTTCTGTAGTTTCTGTTCCGAAGTCATCACCCTACATTACATATGATTGTGTATTTTTAATCATATTTTATAGGATTAAAAAAATGTTGGAAGGCGATACAATTAATTATAAGATGTTTAGCTACTTAATTACAATTCTTGCGGCTAATTTCAAGTAGCCGCCCTAGCCCAGCTTATGATGGCCCTTTTTTTCAATCCTAGCTTTGGTTTCCTTCGAGGTTTTAGGCAACCTATCATCAAAATATTGAAGTCAGATATGACGTAGCACACTTTTATTTTAGACATAGAGAAAATTAAAGTTGTAATTTACCTTGCGGGAACAGTTGGCATTTTTCCTTCTTTATTTTCCCTTTTCTCTTTTCCATCATGGATGAGTGCTCTCCACTCACTCTCTAGAACTGTGAGAGGACGCTCGTATCTAGGGTTAAATTGCAATTGCATCCTATAGGTTTCCCTGGTATATTTCAAATATTTGCCGGCTACCCAAGCCATCGATGTTCTGTCAAATGTGCCGACCCCAAAAAGGGCTTCTATATAATCTAGAAGTTCTTTTTTCAGGTTGGAATTCTAGGAATTCCACCTTGTGCGTATGGTTGGGCCAAAAATTACCAACGCATGGCTCTCCAAAAACCTATAGAACTCATTTTTTCCTACATAGAAAAAAAAAATATTATCATTAATTTAAAAATAAAAATCATGATAAATATGTTTTAGATAGAGTACATGAAATAGTTAAAATATTAAAATTTACCTGGGAGTTGTATGTTCTTTATAGGGACACCTTACCAAGTGGGTTTACAAAATTTAACTCAGCTACCCAACCAAGTGGGTGTACAAATTTGACAAGTCCTTACATGACTGAATATTACAATTTACATCATGGGTCTCCACATGACCTTTTCATCAAAAATACAAATATGACTTTTCATAACCAATACCAAGAAGACCTCAAGAGAGATCATATATCAGAACCACCATAATGCCAACAATGCATTATACTCAACAAAGCTAATGCTCCCCCTGAATCTGTGCAACCAAGAAACCTTTCCAAATGACTAAGGCTCCCCCTTAGTTTGTGCATCCTGAACACTTTCACCAACAAATCATCAAGGCATCTTTATCAAAACATTAGAAATAGAATTATGAGAACTGGAACACCACCAGAGATACCAAACAATATCAGAGATACCAAACAGCACTGCAGCTGTGCTGAAGAGAGCTGACTCCAAGCAAAAATTGTCAGCAATCATACATACTCGGTTTTTTGTGCAGGAACTAGCGTATATACGCGACTATGTTTCAGTAAACCCGCATATCCCAAGCCATCTTCTAAATTTCAACCAGATCTGATTCTCTGTGAGGCAAAGACAGTGTTCATCTTCTTTCTGAGTTATTTGAATGCTTCCCTGGACTACAGATAGATAGAACAGTGTAGTGGTGTCTTCAAGCGTCATCCAACGGTTGTAGCATCAACACAATAGTAACCAAGCCTTAAAATTCTTTGCAGCATCAATACAATCTTTCCAAGAGAGATTCTCATATCAGAACAACATCTTCACTTAGGTGTCAAGCAATCATCCATGTGGTCCAACATCACCATGATCTTCAAGATTTAACATGAAGTAACATATGTAGGCAAAAGATCTCTCAACCATAGTAACACACTCTGCATGATTTATTTATGAATCAAATGACATCCAACTCATCCATGTGTGAGTACAAAAGATACTTATCAGCAACCAGGGCTCAAAAACTCATCATAATAAACCATGTACCAAGTCATCATCATTTGAGCATGAGTATCACAGAAACCAAAGAATAAGCAGTCATATTGCCAACAATGCAATAATTAGTATTCAACCTGCTGCTCCCTCTAAACCAGTGCTCTTCCTTAACTTGTGCAGTCTGAAACACCTTCAACAGCAAGTCATCAGCAACAATCTCTGCATGATCTATCCTCATCTCTGAATTATAAGACTTTCATCTCAACAACGAATGCTCTTCATCATAAAGCAACCAAGCTTCATCCATAATCTTCAACACAAGTACCCATGTATCATTTCATTATCATGAGTATAACCAGAATAATTCTAACAGTGCAATCATCAGCAGTCAGACTGATGCTCCCCCTGGACCTCTGCTCTAGATCTTCAGCTATCAGATAAATTTTCTTATCATCAATGCATACGCGGCTGTGTCAGCTGGAACTCGCGTGTATACGCGACTTTGTTTCATATAAACCGCGTATGGAAAGTGAAATATAGAAAATTTCACACCTTCATCTCCCCCTGAATTTGAACCTTCTGTTCTTGTCTTTTCTTCACACCAGATGCACTATCAGAAATAAATATAGCCAGAATAACCAAAACAACCATGAGAATCATCATACATTGCTCCCCCTATGACGATACATTACTAATCCTTATAATGTATCTCACATCACTTCTTGCAGTCATTCATAGAAGTAAGCTTTAGAAGCGGATGATCGCGTAGGGGTCGACCCCTACGTTTCTGATCGGTCCTCCATCTTTTTCTAGATTTGTTTGATCTTTCTATTTGTGTGCTGGAAGTCATCCAATTTCTCATATCTGTTCAACCTGCATTCCTTTTCTACATGTCCATACTTGTTACAAGAATAACATCTCATATGTCCAGAAAAATAGGCATAATAATCATAATGATTATTTCTAATCTTCCTCATTTTACAATCAGTTGCTTTATGTCCATACTTGTTACATGAGAAACAATATCCCTTGAAGCTATCAGAGTACCTTTCTGAGTAGAATCTGTTTTTTTGTGGCTGAATTGTTCTGCTTCTGCAATTTGCTGCAACATGCCCATAGTTATGACACTTAAAGCATTCAACATTAGTGAATGATTTCCTTTGAGTATTCATGATTGTTGGTTGACTTCTTGTTTCTTTCAACTCTTCAGGTTTTGTATTGACATTTTTTGAATCTTTAGCACTCCCTTGTGAACTAGATTCTCCTTTAACAGCTTCATGAAAACCAAGACCAAGTTTAACAGAGGGAGACCTTTTATTACTAAGAATATTGTCTAGAATATTAGTAATATCTTGAAACCTCAAGAGTTTATCCTTTTCTTCTAATTTACCTTTGAGAATGTTTACCTCCACCTCCAATTTTTGGCATTGCTTCTTCATGCTTTCTTCGACCCTTTTTCCTTCTTCTACTTGATCATTCAATTTTAAAATTTCTTCCTTCAACCAATTTTCTTGTTCTTCACATGTTTGTAGCAGTTCTTCATTCTTCTTATTGGATTTTTCCAGATCTTCTTTGAGAGAGATGATTTCTGCTTCAAGTCCTTCCTTTTCAAATGATTGTATAGGTTCTTTATTCTTCTTATTTGATGCTTCAAGATCTGCTCTCAGAGAGATGATTTATGCTTCAAGTCCTTCATTCTTCTTATTTGATTTTTCCAGATCTTCATTTAGATCATTGATTTCTACTTCAAGTATTTTATTTTGATTGCTTCCATAATTGTACAACTTTTGATACTTGTCTACCTGTCCATTCAGAATTTATATCTGTCCTTTCAGTTGAGAGATCATCTCATTGTAGATACCGTCTCTTTCTTTAAATGATCTTTGTTGATCTTAATCTTTAACCTTGAGAGCTTCTTCTAGATCCACAACTTTACTTTCACTATCTTCACCAATCATTGTACCAATGAGACAATCATGACCCCAATCACTTTCTGATTCATCTTCTTCAATTTCTGCTAACCATGTTTTCTGAGAGATCTCCTTGTTTCGACATTTTTATACCGTCGCTTTTTCAATGTTTGTAAACTATCGCAATTCCGACAAAATGTGGTCCGACGTTTTTATACTGTCGCTCTTCCGACATTTTTAAGCTGTCGCAATTCCAATTTCGTACAAAAGTGTTGCAAGACCAATTATTTCCAAAAGCATCGCAATACTGGTGCATTTCAAAAGCATCGCAATACCGACGCTAGGAAGAACTATCGCAATATCGACGGACATCACAAGACCAAAGAAAATGGAAATCGTTCAAAACGTTGGAATACTGACGCTTACAAAGTGTCGGTATACCGACGGCGGGTTCAATTTTTAAAAAAAATGAAACTTTAAAACAAGACAGTAAATCTCCAATATTTGTTATGAATTGTGGGCATTCCAATTGTTATGAACATAATTCGACAGTGAAATATTAATATAATAAACCACCCTGCAGCACTTCGACTATAAACAATCATATAAACATGGCTCTGTATTTCAAAAAATAGGTTTAAAATAGAAACATGGCAACTTTTTTTTTTTCTAAGGTTAATCTATTAACAGTGGGAATAAAATTACAGTATGAACGAAGTCAAAAACATTGCCTAGAATTATGGCAAATTTGTCAAAAAATAAAAAAGGAAGACTTCCCTCATACAGGGAAACCAGTCTTGAACGTTTTTCAGGTCGTTGCATTGCCCATGCAGGGGAACCATCGTTTGATATCTTTGACGATTATAGTGTTTACAGAATTCAAAAATAAAACAGAGGTCCAGCACAGTAATATAAGAAAAAACATGCCCAATTAAGTAGGCTTCGAAGCAAGAAAACCAAACCAAAGAGACGCAGCTACTTATCCAATGGTTCTTCGACAATTCGGCACCATCCTTCGGCAAACATAAAAAATGAAACTTTAAAACATGACAGTAAATCTCCAATATTTGTTATGAATTGTGCGCGTTCCAATTGTTATGAACATAATTCGACCATGAAATATTAATATAATAAACCACCCCACAGCGCTTCGACTATAAACAATCATATAAACATGGCTCTGTATTTCAAAAAATAGGTTTAAAATAGAAACAGGGCAACTTTTTTTTTAATAAGGTTAATCTATTAATAGTGGGAATAAAATTACAGCATGACCAAAGTCAAAAACATTGCAAAAAATAAAAAAAGAAGACTTCCCTCATACGGGGAAACCAGTCTTGAACGTTTTTTAGGTTGTTGCATTGCCCACGTAGGGGAACCATCGTTTGATATCTTTGACGATTACAGTGTTTACAAGATTCAAAAATAAAACAGAGGTCTAGCATAGTAATATAAGCAAAAACATGCCCAATTAAGTGGGTCGCGAAGCAAAAAAACCAAACCAAAGAGAAGCAGCTACTCATCCGGTGGTTCTTCGACAATTCGGCACCATCCTTCGACAAACATAAAAATGAAACTTTAAAACAAGACAGTAAATCTCTAATATTTGTTATGAATTTTTGGCATTCCAATTGTTATGAACATAATTTGACCGTGAAATATTAATATAATAAACCACCCCGCAGCACGTCAACTATAAACAATCATATAAACATGGCTCTGTATTTCAAAAAACAGGTTTAAAATAGAAACAGGGAATTTTTTTTTTTTTTCTAAGTAAGGTTAATCTATTAACAGTGGGAATAAAATTACAGCATGACCGAAGTCAAAAACATTGCAAAAAATAAAAAAAGAAGACTGCCCTCATACGGGGAAACCAGTCTTGAACGTTTTTCAGGTCGTTGCATTGCCCACGCAGGGGAACCATCATTTGATATCTTTGACGATTACAATGTTTACAGAATTCAAAAATAAAATAGAGGTCCAACACAGTAATATAAGAAAAAACATGCCCAATTAAGTGGGCCGTGAAGCAAGAAAACCAAAATAAAGAGAAGCACCTACTCATTTGGTGGTTCTTCGACAATTCAACACCATACTTCGGCAAACATGTCACTGTCCATGGCGGGAGTAGCTTCAGACACGGAAGGTCCAGGATCTCTAGGCACTATCTCCCTACGAACCTGAGCATCCGGTTCCTGCACATTCATGCCACCGCTCCCCTCCTGAAGGCTCGAAAGCTGGGATTTTTCTGAGCTCAGACCCGCTGGACAGGTGCATTGTTCCTCCACTTGGGCCTCTTCATGGAAAACCAAGGTGATTGAAGCTGTGATTAGTGGGTGTTTCAGAGATAAATTAAAGGAAAAAAGTGCATTGCGCGTCGTGGGAGAAGGTGAAGCAGTGGGGAAATGAGGAGCAGGGGAGCCCATATGGTGGCCAGATCCTAGAACCCGACCCCACCCACTTCTAGTGTTTGGATAGCGGCCTGCGTAATAATCACTAGAGTGGGAAGATGACTCGGTTAAGGGGCTGGAGGGAGCGTGTAAGGGTTGGCCTCTGGTGCTACCCCTGCGGCAACACATCCTTTGACGCAGGGAGGCATGGGTGCAGTCTCAGCAGTGGGCACAAGACGAGATGGAGAAGCAGGATTCTAAGAAACCGAGGAAGACAGACACAGACCAGACTGAGAGAAATGCATATTTGCACCAAGGTCTAAGTAGTAGTTCAGTTGGCTTCTCCTTCCCGTCACAGTGAGCAGGCAGTGTAACCCAGCAACCGGAGAGCATCTGCAATTCAAAGGTTGTGGCTCATCTGAGAAACCATAGTGAAACGCCATTTTATCGACCCGACTGCAATGGCATCAAAGAACGCCCTTCATAAATCTCTCATTGATGAGAGCCGAACGCCAGAGCATATTGGAGCATGCGGAATCGCTAATAGGAGTGGAGGTCCGATCTTGAACATCGTTAAAACTTAATACGATTGATTGAACAACGTTAAAACTTAATGCGATTGAAACTTAATCCGATTGATTGAACAACGTTAAAAATTAATGCGATTGATATGAAAAGCTAGAGGAGGACACGTGGCAGAAATTTGATTGGAGCAGATCATTGTTTGGGCTGCTCGCACAGTGGAAATCTGGACCCAAAAAAGATTAGGTCGAATTTGATAAGAAATTCGCGTCACAACTCTCTCTTTGTACGCCAGCCCAAATTCGGACCCAAAAAAGATTAGGGCAGAATTCATTTGGTTTTCGCGTCACAAATTTGGCTAACGTTAGCAGGATATTTTGGAACGCGAATTTTGTTTGAATTATGGTTTATCGTCATTTGAAGTCCGGCGGGCTCCACGACTAAAGGGTTCGTTTGAAGTTTTGACAAAGGTTTTGTTATATGTTTTATATAACGCACGGTGGAATATTTTTATTGTTTGTTAAGGTCCCACACTGGTTTTAGTAATATTTTGTTTTAAATGTGACGTATATATATATATATATATATATATATATATATTTCATATATATATTAAAACATTTATAAATTTTGGACCCCAGGAGCATTTTAATAGATTTGTTATTTGGATAGTTTTGTTATGTTTTTAATATATGCATTGCATATAAAAGAAAAGGGCTATGAGCCTGTTTCGGAATGTAGTTGTAAAGTTTATTATTACACACAATAGCAGTGTAAGTGTTTTGAAGAGCACAACAGTGTGTAGTTTTAGAGACAAAGAAGAATTTTGAATGCACTACATTTTGCAACAGTCACATTTTGTAATCCCTCTGAGTGAGGAAGAATTTGTAATAGTTTTTTTTTGAAGGAATAGAAAATTTTCAAAGTGTTGAACTCTGTTTCCAGTGAATAAATTTCAATATTTTCTCTATGTTAGAAGAGGATAGTATTACTCTCTCCATTGTTACTCTGGAATTTTAAAATATTCCAACACATGGCTATAAATGAAGGAGATTTCTACGCATCAACATCAACATGTTTTCAAGTAGGAGCTACCTAATTTTGTAACAAACTTCTCTTTGGATGTCAAAATTTGTAGACACTGAAGATTACTCAGGTGATGCCTGAAATTTCCATTGAATTCCTATAAGAATCTTAGATTTGTGACATAAATCCTTTTGCTAATATATTAGCTTACTCCTTTTAAGTTTGTCTCATTCAACTAACAAAAAATGTTTCAAGGAGTATAATGAAAACTAGATTATGTGTGAAGCATAAAATAATCATTGCTAGTAGGACTTGCCAAGAAGCATACCATCCATTGACGCTAGACTTGGAAGTTCGAATAAGACGAGATAAAACAACAAAAAAGGAATTCCATTACTTGCATGAAATATGAGTATCGCCTTTTACCAGTAAGCTAGGAGCAAGGTCTAGATTTTGACTGGCATCGATTCTTGTGAACTCAAATTTCACTAAAAACATAGTTTTTTGTATGTTTTTCAGCACATGGTTAAAAATGATAGTGCATCAAAATCTATATTGTTGGGCCGAATACATAAGTAATCAAAAATTTTCTTTACCAAGTTATTCACTTCATCAAAAGCCTGATCTTCACATGTGACACTTTTGCTAGGGATAAATATCAAGTGGGTTGTGACATTTTAAAACTTGGTTCGCGGTGAAGTGCCCAAAAGGCAAGTCTATCAAAGCATCTGCGACCTGTGTCATTTCATAGTAGCGGATGATTTGATATCATAATGGAGGTGCTCCAATTCAAGCAGTGTAGAAGAGGCAGGAGCCTACAAGGCAGATCCAAAGTTTGGAGAAGATCAAGGCAGATCCTGGGAAGAACGAAGAATTTGGGAATCCGAGATCTCTTCCAGAGGCCATGATACCAAAGGTTTGTCCTGTTTGTAGATATTTATCATCTACATCTAATATAGCCTTAAATGCCCACATAGATCACTGTCTATCAGGTGAGTCAAATGCTAAAAAATCTGAAACAAAGTTTTCCAAGCCTAAAGTGAAGGTGATAAAAAAACGATCAATCCTAGATATAATTGCTGCGACACCTGTTTGCATGCTAGCGGATTTGGATTACAGTACTAGAAAAGAGCAATCGACTCTTGACCACCAAGCAGAGGCAACATCAATGCAAAGATCTCAAGATTTCAAAATTAATGCAAAGATCTCGCATAGTGGTAATGCATGAATTTCAAAAGAAAAAAATAACAATGCACATTCTAACCCATTCGAATAACCATTGTAGCAAGGGTTTACATCTAATTAGATCCAATCCATATATCGATGGAAAAAAATTAATATAATTATATTTTCTGTAGTAGAGGAAACTTTGTGAAAACATAAAAGGTATATAAAATGAGGATGTCAAGATGTTTAGATGACTCAGTACAACAATTATTTGTGCTTAGTAGACACAACACTGTATTCTTAATGCATTTTCTATAGAATACTAAACAGATTTGTCCAAAATTTGAGATGCAAACTGTAGTCTCTACTACGTTTGGAAAATTGGAGGTTTATAAAAGATAAACTGTGAACAGAATTGTACCACTATGATAAGAAGTTGTCAGGAGCATTCCTTCTTCTTCACAAACATGGAACTACCTTAAGAATGCTTACGGTTGATATAAATATTAGAGCATGGCAGTTAAATGTATTAGTTATGCTAAAATACAGAATACCAGCTTGAGAGTGCTCTTCAGATACTGTACGAATGCACCAAATTAAAGTTGTACCATTACTAAAGATAAATGGCCAAAAATAGTCAATTTTGATATTGTGAAGTTGTGTCTTTCTCAGTAGCAAACTGGGGATAGGATGGCAAATATGAGAGAACTAAGTTTGAAGGTATAAAAAACAAAGCCAACATAGTTCTACCTTGAATCAGAGACAAAACAAAGCTGCCCTAAAAAGTGTTTGCGACTGTCATCACCTTGAGGAGCGCAAAGTCAGTTGTTGGTGCCAACCATTTGATGAAGCAGAGAGAAGATTCATGGTGCCAATGGTTGTAGAACAATTTGTTGACGTGAGCCATCATTGTAACAAAGCATATTGATGGTGCCAATTGCTATAGAAGTCCATTGAGAGTGAAACTACTGTAGTAGAGTAGTTTGAGAGCACCCATTGAAGCTCCTATATATAGCAGAGTCAACATTTTCCTATTGAACAAGTTTGTATAGTTAAAGCCACAGCAAGATCAGATAGCCATGATTCTAAATGAGAACCAGAGCCAAAGCTAAAACAAATTCACGTTTTGCATAACAAGACATCCATAGCAAAGGATCTGACCACAGAACCAGATCATGAGAGATAGCAAGATTCTTGATTCCACTATGGAAATGTAGAAACTGTACAAGGGCTTTGATTCCAGCAGCTTTCATTGTGACAGTAATTTCTATGGTGTTGTAAGCAGTCATTAGTAGAATCTTAAAGCCATTCTGGAATTCTTTTAACTTGGAGAGGGTTTTCTCTGGTTATAAATCCTCATGTTCAAATTCCATTGTGGATTAGTTGTGTTTGATATTATGTCTTTACTGTCCGTAGTTGAATTTTCACACAGAAAATTATCAGTCTAAAGCGAGCAATTTTGCGATGTTTCTTTTGCTTCCTATTGTGAAGCATTTCGCTCAGAACTCTACTCGTTGTAACAAAGGTCTTGGGCATAGAAGAGGGGACTTGGGTTTTTTGGAATTGAACTTTAGGTTAAGATGCTCATCTGAAGAATGGCACAGCGAGCCTTAGCATGGAGTTGGGAGTACCAATTTGAAGTGCAGGTAGGGCATTGTACAATAGACTAGTTATATTTCTGGACCCTAATACAAAAGTTTCTTCTTCTTTCAAAAAATGTTTCGTGTTTTCTGTAACCAATGTGGGTCCTGTTCTTGTTTCAATTAGGGACGGATCAGCATTTTTTATTTCTCCAGATGATCACACTCTGGGTAGCCCTGGAGGATATTTGGGGGTGATGAGTCCAATAGGTCTCAATGAACTGTTGCCCTCGCTGGGGAATACTATTGTAGTGGAATTTGATACTATTTTGGATGTTTAATTCCATGATCCTAATGGAAACCAGTACCTTTAGCTCCAGTACCTATTCACAAAAGAGGGTTCCATAGTCATTCATGCGTGCAGAGAGGTTGAATTGCAGGCATTGTAATAGGAGGTGTTGTTGTTGTTGCATTGGCCACTAGATTGCTTGTCTGGTTCTGTTACAAGCGCAGAGTATTGAAAAGGACAAACAAATTTAGTTCAAATATAGTGAAATTGCCTCAGAAATTCACCTACAAAGAGCTCAGCAATGCTACGAAAGACTTTTTTTGAATGTGATTGATAATCGATAATTGCAAGAAAGGGTAATCCCCTTGTGAAACCCAAATTTCTGAGCATTTTCTAAAACCTGATGACAAAGTCATTGTAATGAACAAGCGCCTAGGTCCATATCATGTCCAAATCTACCAAGCACCAAGATCTATAAAAAAAATCCACAGTATCTGCAAACTAAGAAGAAGTGGCAGAAAATGTATTCTTCTTACCTGTTCAAATAGTGGTTGGGGCTTACCACGGAAAAAATTTGACAGAGCCCATGTAGCATTTCTTATCATTGAAATTCTGGTATTATCATTCAACTGGGCAAGCACCTGCCTTAGAGCTCCATGACCGAGGGAAAGATCCCTAAATTTTTCAGAGTCTCTAGAAATATTTCCCAAAGCCCAAATAGCCTTACACGAACACCAGTTGAACTCAAAGTTGGGTACTAGTTTTTTAAATCAAATTCCAAAATTATAGACATATAAAGATAGTTGGGAAGAATAATTTTATGCCTCTAAAATAAACGTGCTACCTGTTCTCAAACATTATCATTCCCAGAGGTAATAAGTTCCACAAATATAGCCAGTGCCCCGTAATCAATCATAACCTTTGTATTCTCAGAGGTTCCTGAGACTATATTAGTCAAAGCCAAAGCTGCTTCAAACTACATTATCAATCAGAAGGTATCACCATCAAAGCTATAATTTTAAGATAACAATTTATCTACCATTGAAAGTATAATTTTAAAATATATACACCTAGTGATATAGACACCTAGTGAGAGTAGAGATTAGGAAATTATAATAATAATTATTACAAAATATCACTCACAATGCAGTTGATTGTTCATTGTCTGCTATAACTATAATTTTAAAGAAGACACACTTAGTGATATAGACACCACCAAGTGAGAGCAAAGGTTATGAAATTATAATGAGAATTATTTCAAGATATCATATTACTCATAGTACAATTAATTTTTTATTGTTTGGTGTAATAATTGTTTATTATTTATAAACACAATCAAACATATTATGAGGGATGGTGATGAAATTTACAACGGTCTCATAACAAACCATAATGGGCACATCCCCTAGAAAGATAGACTCTGAATAAGAAAGAAAGAAAAACAAAGTGATTACTTACAAGATCATAGGCTTCCTGAAGAACAAGATCCAGAGCAGCATCTGTAACCCCTAACGCAACACCTCTCTCTGCAAGATGAATCGCTACATCTTTCATATGTAGTCTAGCAAATTTTTTGAGCTCATCACGTGAAAGAGGATCAAATATAACTATCTCATCAAGTCTATTCAATTGCTCTGGCCTGAAATGTATTCTAACCTACAAAAATATTCAAAGGCATGTCAAAGCACTGCAGCCAACTTCGTGATAAAATTATATGAAAAATATGCATACACAGAGTCCAGGAGAATGAAATGGCAGTTGTATTGGTAGTTTCTGAAATGTAGCAACTAAAACGACAGGTGTATTGGCAGTTGCGGAAATGCAGCTACTAAAATGGCAGGTCTGTCGACGGTTGCAAGTGTGTGGATTGTTGTTGGTATTTTCAGACCGATTCCATGGAAATATACCAAAAACCAGTGGTATGTCAAACCTATAAGGTAACCCGAGAGACTGTGACCATCAGATTAAACAAGTAACAGGTGTCGTGCCTAGATAAGAAGTGTTGACAAAAAAAAAAATTGATCTCTTTCATAACAGAAGGCCTATCGGCCTAAATATCTAGGACATGTGGCACTCCATGATAAAGACACATGGTGTGTGGATTTGATTTTTTCAGGTGGTCAAGTGGGCTGAAAATAGGTGAATTGTGGCACCACTCAGAGATTGACATGTGCCAATTGGTACAAATGGTAGACAATTGGCATGCTCAAACAACAAGGTGATGCAGGAATGACATGAGGGAGAAAATATCAGAAAATCCCCAAATCTGGAGAACTAAATCTCATCACCAACCTGAGATTGACAACTTTACATGATGTAACCTATGAAATCGTAAATGGAGAAATAATAGTAACAATAAAGTAACCTATGTAACAATAAATTCGGATTCATCTTGGGAGTGGTAATGGGAGAAATCATAGTGAACAACAAGAAACATGCAGAGTTGCTTACAATCAAATAGATGAAAAAACACATACAAAAAACCTAGAGAATAATCACGAAGAAGCTTAATATTGAATTATGAACTATAAAGGAACTTACAAAATGTGACATTACGAACCTGGTCAAGCGCACAAGAAAAAATATCCTGGACATGACCCTGGTTGACAAGTTGTATTGCTCATGATGCAAGAGGATTTGTACATGCACTGCCAAGTTAATCAAAATCCATCATTATCTATACAATAAATACAAGTAATTGATGTAGTATTTTTTACTGTAAGATGCATTCTTATGATAATGTTAGAACATATGTTGAAAATGTCAAAACATACCTGAATAAGCTCATCTTCGTTTCAAGAACAATTTATTGGAGTTGCATGAACTTGGAACAAGCCTCCCACGATTTGAAAGAGTAGCAACTAAGTCAACAGTGACTTTTTTGTTGCTATGTTGGATCGAGGGAGGTTTTCTCCAAGATTAAATCAATCCAATAAATTATTCTCTACTAAACAGGGCCAACCACGTGAAGGTGGAAGCTCTTATGGCCCCTCCCCCCCCCCCCCTCGTATCACTCTCAATTCCCCAATAACCAATCTATATTATTTTTTACTTTCATGAGCATAAAAAAAAATTCAATAACTAATAAAAAAACAATTCAATAAAAAGTACGCAAGGAAACATTGAAATTAATGCTTGACATAAAAATAGTATGATAAATGAGTTTTTTATATAACGTAAAAAAACGTTCCAAGTATGGTAACGTTTGTCTTATAATAATACAATATTTTACATTATCAAATTTTCTTTTTCTTCTTCTTATTTCTAAATCTCCTAATTACATCATCAATATCATCATGCTCTGCTCCTGTTTCGTGCCTTTCGACTTGCACTGCTGACCTAGTTGCGTAGTCACGATTTCTGGTCTCATCTAGTGACGGGGAATCGCCTACAAAAACAGATAATATTAAATTTTAATTGTTAGTTTTTAAATATCATTGAACTAGTTCGGTAATATTAATAAAATAAATTGCAATGAGATTAATTACCTGGTGCACCAGTTGTCGCCGTTGGGACTGTTGCCCTATCTTCCTCTCTGGTGGTAAGATCCTCAAGGGAAACATTCTCTGTCATTTAAATAAAAAAAGTTATAAGGACAACCATCAAGGTATAATTAGAAAAAATTATAATTGAAATTAATTACCGTCATGGCCCTCACTGATAATAGCATTGTCGGCCTGGTCCCCACTACAATGATCAGGTTGCACGAGAGGAACATATACATCTGGCTCTAAAACTGGGTTATTTGCCTCATAGGTAGTGCTACTCCCCTTATTTAAACAAAGTTGTTAGACATTAAATTTATGGACGAAAACAAACATATTGAAAGGTTAATGTTTTACTTATCAGGTATTTTGGATCTTGGGTCCTCCCCAAGTTTCTGCGACGTTCAACTATGGCTTAATAGCCAAAATGGAAAGCGATATTTTTATCTTCTTCTGTAGTTTCTGTTACGAAGTCATCACCCTACATTACATATGATTGTGTATTTTTAATCATATTTTATAGGATTAAAAAAATGTTGGAAGGCGATACAATTAATTATAAGATGTTTAGCTACTTAATTACAATTCTTGCGGCTAATTTCAAGTAGCCGCCCTAGCCCAGCTTATGATGGCCCTTTTTTTCAATCCTAGCTTTGGTTTCCTTCTAGGTTTTAGGCAACCTATCATCAAAATATTGAAGTCAGATATGACGTAGCACACTTTTATTTTAGACATAGAGAAAATTAAAGTTGTAATTTACCTTGCGGGAACAGTTGGCATTTTTCCTTCTTTATTTTCCCTTTTCTCTTTTCCATCATGGATGAGTGCTCTCCACTCACTCTCTAGAACTGTGAGAGGATGCTCGTATCTAGGGTTAAATTGCAATTTCATCCTATAGGTGTCCCTGGTATATTTCAAATATTTGCCGGCTACCCAAGCCATCGCTGTTCTGTCAAATGTGCCGACCCCAAAAAGGGCTTCTAGATAATCTAGAAGTTCTTTTTTCAGGTTGGAATTCTAGGAATTCCACCTTGTGCGTATGGTTGGGCCAAAAATTACCAACGCATGGCTCTCCAAAAACCTATAGAACTCATTGTTTCCTACATAGAAAAAAAAA